>VXAK01016965.1:96241-244127 GCA_013399435.1 Arenaria interpres | reverse complement strand
CCTTCCTCCCTCCCTCCCTCCCCGCACCTGCTGCCAGGTGCGCGGCCGTGCCTCCCCGCCATGACCGCCGGCCCCGATGGCTCAGCCTCCCGCTTCCCTTCCCCCGGAGCCACTCTGGAGGCCGGCACCTTGCTCCCCCCGCGGCCAAAAAAAACAGCCCTCCTGCAGCCACGACTCCCAGGAGGGGCCGCCCCGGCCCCGGGGAAGGTCTCCCCGGTCGGGGCCGGGGTGGGTCGGGGCCGAACTTTTCCCCCTCCCGGAGGAATGAGGAAGGGCCGGTGCCGGCCTGCGGAGCTGCCTGTTCAGTCTTTAGCCTGCTTTCTGGCCGCGTTTGGTAGCTGTTTCTCGGCATCCCCGCAGCCCCCTTGTCCGTGTCTCCCTTAAAGGCAGCTGCGGGGCGCGTATTGCTCGTTTCCAGAATTTAGGTTTTGCCAGGCTTTCATTCCTACGGCTGCGAAATACTCCGCACCTGTCCTTTTTTGGTGACCTTTTCCCTCCCTCTTGAAAGTCCCAAGTTTCCTGTGAAATAGCACGGAAGTTTATCATATTTGGAAAACGCTTCATCTTCTTTCCGTTTCAACCCAAATTGTCACCAGCCATTAAGCTTGGTCTACAAAAGCAGGTGGGGGAACTTGTTAATAATGAGCGTAACAACCTGATAAATTGTGTGCTACTTCAATCTCCAGTAGAGTGAAAGAGAGAGTGGTTTTTCTTCAGAGTACCTTTTGAATCTTGTCGGGTACCTTTCATATTAATATTTGTGTGTATTGGCATCATTTCACTAAAATACGGAATTTGGCAGCCCTATCGTTTCTGCTTAAAAGAAACCAAAGTGATGGAGTAAGACTCTTACACGTGAATATAGAACTATGTGAATGGAGCCACCTAGAGATACTTGCTGCAGAATTATCAGGCCTCCCTTGCTTTACAGACTAGATCCTGCATTTCCAGATATTGGAAATGTTAATACACTTCCTCACATCTCCTTCACAACTTGCTGCAGTCCTTCTAACATCTCGGCATGAATCTTTTCTAAAGACGACTTGATGAATGTTATCAGCATGCTAAGGATTTACTTATAGAGGTCCATGTTGATAAGCTCAGTAAATATTTTGCTTAAGGTTATACTCCCTCTGATTTATCAGGGTTTGGCTTTAGCTGTAGAGCCTGCTTAAGACGGTCTGTGGTTTTCAAGCATCAGAAAATGAGGTAATGGCACTCTTCTCAGCCCTTGAGTATTGAAAGTATATGGAAGTACCTGCTTGGCCCAGTAAAGAAGCTCTGGAGCACTCTTGCTTGAATTTGACGTCCAAACGAAGCTCAGACTGCCAGTGTTTTCAGAATGTGAGCTGCACATGTGGTGGTTGTAGTTCATTTGTCCAAAGAGAGGGTAAGAAGCAGGTATATTTTTTCTCTGAAACCCCTAGACTGGTGGAGGACTCTGGAGCACGTAATAGCTGTCAGTGTTTTGGGGATTAAAAACTGTTCTGTTGAATTGCATATCTGTTCCTCATGCTTTTTCCCTTTCTTTCACAGAAAGTAACACCCACACTGAGAGTTAGAAAAACTGAAAGAGGCGTTGCACCATTTATAGAAGTTGATCAGTAAAGTTTCTGTGAGCCTTGCAGCTCTAGATTTTATGGGATTAAGTCCTGAAACAGAATGTGCTGTAATACTCTGAAGCTATGGTATGGGACTGGTTAAGCTGAATGAATTGAGTAGCATCTTTTCTATTAAAAAAAAAAAAAATATATATATATAGAGTGTATGGTGGCTTCTTTCCATTTCAGTTCAAATTTTATAGAAAGGGAGGGAGTATGGAGCTTCATCACCAGTGAGCAGTGTACCCATGAAGTCAAGTATGTAGATAATTGCAGAGGACTTTACTGTGCTGCTGATTGTGTTCACAAGCACTTATTTCAGGAGATCCTGGCATCTGTAAAATGTGCTCTTTTTAGTACCTGCTGACATGACACCCCAGTTGTCTTTCCAGGAACTTGTTGATATTAGGACATGATGCTCTTGTAACTGCAACTCCTTAGGCTGCGGTCTAGGACTTCACTTGGAAGTAATTGAAAGGTTTATTAGATTTTAAAGACTACAGGGTCTGTTGTTTGGGTGGAGGGATGACAAAGAAGACATAACTGAGGGAAAACTTCAGCTACGCGTGTAGAAAAACAGTTTCAGGGGTTTTTGTTTTGGTGGTTGGTTTTTTGTTTGTTTGTTTTTTGTTTTAAATATGCAAGTGAAGCTAAAACCCTGAAAGTTTTGTCCAGGTTAAACGTTATCTGGTTCTGCCACAGTGTTTACTCCTATGTGGGGACTGGTGGTGGTGTTGGGAAAATAAATCCTACATCAGTAGCTTGGTAACTATCTTTGGGGTTAATGTTAGCGTTTACGTGACAGTGTGTGTGTTGGAAACTGCACATTTGGTAAGCTCTTGTCTGCTCATGGTAGTAACAGAACTGGAGATCTACCCCGATCTCCGAGTCCTTCCTTAGCTTGTCCTTCTCTAGCCTGTACAACGATATTGTGACCAGAGTCACTTTTCTTGTTTATCTGCATTTCCACACCCACTTCTTTGTGGGGCATTTGCACTTTATTCTTTTTACTGCATGTCCTCTGCCCTCAGACTATCCCGTTTGCTAGCCTGCCCTCCGAAGGTGCTGTGTCATCATTTCACCCCTAGGTGTTTTCCAGCTTCCCTGAACTTGTTTCCTACCCAGCTGTTCCCACCTAAATGTAAACATAAAATTACTCTGAGTGCTGCAGATACCCTTGGCTAATGGTTTCTATACTCAGCCTCTTGCTTCAAATGTCAAAGATTGCTGAATGATGCTGGCTTTTCCGTTCACTCTTAAGGCAAGAATCGTGTGCTTTGAAAGTTTTCTTTCTAAATAGAATAATGCACTGGATGGCTTTTTAAGTCTACGAGCTCCTCGGGGCCCTGTGTTGGATGTGGGATGCTATTAAGGTTGGATCCATTGTACAGGAGCGAGTGGCAGTTGACCAGTTCTGTTGCTGCGGGGTGATTTCCCGTGGGGAGGGGGAGCATAAATGGTGTCATTACTTCCTCTTGACCTGACACCACATGTCTGCACATCTCACATCTAGTTATAAGAATTGACGCAAGGAGAACAATACTTGCATTAGAAACCATCCTTTCCTCCTTCTCACATAGCTATCAGTGTATTTCTTTTTACCATTGGGAACCTGCTTAGTGTCTCTTGTGTTGCGTCTTCGCTTACATGGGAGGCTGCTACTTGTTTAGAATTTGTAATTCAGCTGTAGGTAGATGGAATGCCACTTGCTCGCTGCTGTCAAAACAATCTTGTCTCTGTTTTTCTGGAGGACTCGTGACTTTCATTAAAGAAAAACTGGTTATGGATGATGCTGTGTTCTTACGTAAAGAATGCAGGGAAAGAGCATTGACATTTACGCAGCAGTGGTGATACCTGCTAGTTAATACATAAAGGGAACTGTCTATAGATGGGTCTCGGATATCTGAGGCCAAAAAGCCAAATTTTTGTTGACTTTAAGACACGATTGCTGGCATTTCTAAAAACCAAGTCTCCGATTTTTAATTCAGTGCATCTTATGAAAGCTTAAAAGGGTGGATATGAAAGATGGCTATTTGGTGGGACTTTCCAGAGTAGCAGGAATTACTGTCCCTTTTCTAAATGCCACCAAAAACAGTATTCAGTGGCAAGTTGGAGGAGGGCAGGAGGGCAATGAACACGTGTAGGGCGTTCTTGGGTTGGTTAGTCTAAGTGGAATAAAAAAGAGGGAACAAATGGTAAGCTTACTCTACTATGGAAATCCTTATCCTACAAAGCATTTACAGGATACCTTACATTTGCTGTGATATGAAGCCACAGCAGTCAACACATTATCTGTCATAAATAGTCCTTTCTAAAAATCTTCTTGCTCTGATAAATTTCTGTGCTGCTATGAACGTCATTACCAAGACCTGTGTGATGTATTAGAAAGTAGGTGATATTTAATGATTAAATTAATGAGCAAGTCAAATATAACTCTTCAAATCTGACTTGTTTTCAGATGGATAGCTTTTGTATTACTTCTTTGCCTTCCTTTTGGTGTATCTGTTTTAATAATTGTTTCAGCTGCTATGGAAACGCTTCAGGATAGAGATAGTAAATGTTCTTCAACACCCTTTTCTAATCTGTGGTCTTCTCTGTGTTTTATCCTTTTCTTGCTAGAGTAACATGAACATAGCAAAATTTGCGCTCTGGCCTTTACGGTTACATCAAATGTAAATGTTAAATTAACTCTTGAGTAGTCGTTTATATAATATAATTATTGGTTAGTGCATTTGACTTGATAAAGTTATAAATATCAGGAGAGAAGTACAACTCATTTTTTCTCTTTTACATCATACAAGATTTCCTAATGACATTTCAGGAATATTAACTCTAGAGAAATGCACTAATATGTGTGTAGACACTTGGATTCTAGTAATTCCATAGAGTCTCCTAACTGAGGAGTTACCCCCCCCACACTCAAATAGATATTTTACATGAGATGGGGGGCAGGATTTTTTTTTATTAATTTGTTAAAGCTTTTATCACTTCTGTGACTCATAATATGCCTTATTTATGCAGGAATTACCTTTCAACAACATAAAATTAGATTACTTGCTGGAAACTGTTAAAAGAATATTTGCAGCACTGGAAAGGCCTCTCATGTTCACGAACTTCTGTGAGCACCGGCACCTGTAATCCCCTTCATAAACTGATGAAGCTCCATTTTTAGAAGTATTTTGGGTATTTTACTTCTGTAGCTCATGTTGAAATGCCTCTTCATTATCTTACAGCTCCGATCAAGTAACTGTAGCCAGAGCTCAATGTGCAGTGTTCTGGCAGTAGCCTTTAATTATGTTATGCATATAGCATATACTTTGATGCATTGCTGTGTATACTGAAGGTGTGTGAAAAGCATTCATGGTAGAATCATGTACTAAAAGCTGGAGACATACACAGCCTCAGAGAAATAGGAATGAGATGGGGGTAGCACATGTGACTGTATCTGGGCTTCAGAAATGCATGGTGTGAGGCTTTTGAGGGAGAAGAGGGAATTTTAGGCCCTTGACATGCTCAGCAAACACCCCCAATAAGTCTACAGCATATAAAAGACATTTCAACAGTACATAGTTGAAAGAGGAAAACAATGAACAGCATTTTGTTTTGGCATATGTTAGATAAATTCTGCTTGTGAGTTCCATTAGTTATTTATGGAAACCAATACCATTTTTCAATGCATTACAGATAGACAGGATAACAGGATCGCTACTGCAAAGACTTGACAACTGGTGAGGGGGAGAAAGCCAATGATGAGAGTAGTGCACTGCAAAGACACAAGTATGAGCACCTGGTACTAATTCTCTGATGGAGAGATTATGTGTTTGAGGAGATGGGGAGAAGATAAGGTTGTTGTATGCATTCTTTTGGAAACCTTTTTACAATGGACTAGGACACATCTATGCTTAGGGAAGTAACCATGTGAAATGTCAATGTGGCTGGGCCTCTTGTTTGTTAGCACAAAAATGCATTTCGGTAGCACCTGTTTGCACTGGATTTAACCATGCAATCGTGAACACTGGAGAAACTCTGAAAGACCACTGTGGATTTGAATGGAGATGGTCAATAAGAAGGAAACTTTCAGAACAGTTAGAAATTACGTCTTTATTTGTTAACAGTGTACATCTAACGCATTTGGGTTTTGTTTTCCCAGTGGTTGTGTTCCCGACTGGATTACTGGGTAGCAAACCTGTAGCTTCGGGCCCTTAGTAGTGTTACTGAAGATGAAAAAGGATTGGTGGGCACGTAAAAAGTTTTTATGAGGGAGGAAATAATAATAAAGAGACTTTGGAAGTGCAGCCCATATAGAAGAGCAAACAGAGGACCAGTTTTGTTTGGATTGCAGAAGGTAGTACAGGAAGAGACAGGCAGAAATGGTGAAGAAACTAGAAATTGTATATTAAGTATGGGATGTATTGTCTATCCAGTTCTTTTCTGAAACAGAGGAGACCGGTAGCTCTACCCCTGCTTCTCTGTGCGTGCTTTTCTTCCTTGGTGGTTCTACTTGTAGCCCCTCTGTAAATATCTTTTTTTTCTTGTCACTTTCTCTGAGAGGCAGGCTGGCTTCATGTAGTGTCTCTCCTTCTTCAAGCATAGGTCCATTTTGCTATTCAGGCCTTCTAAATTCCCAACCATTTCCACCCACCCTTCTCCTTTGCACTCTCCTCCCTGAGCAATTCTTTATACTTCTTCTATGCAGTTATCATCTGTATTACTAGCGTAGTACCTATTGAATTTTCTTTCTAACAAGAGCAGATTTCTTCAAGTTTTGTTGTTTCTTTTTTCCCCAACTCTATTCTTCCGATCTGTAAAAGCAGTTTTCTTTGTGTCCCAGGAGCAGCTACCCAAGCTGTGAAACAGTTTGCCATGGAGCAACTCTTCTGGGAGGCGCTTCAAAGAGCACTAGAGGTCTGCTTCTTCTGGTTTGGGCTTTGAGCATAGTTCTCTGCCTCATTCCCTCCTACCAGTTTCGATCATTTCTGTGGTTCTCTGCAGTTGTCAGAAATTTGAAACGCTCCTCAGTCCTGTTCCTTCCCCCTGAAAATCCAATTTCTCAGCTGCTGTCAGGAGTCTGGACCACAGAAACTCTGTGTCTGGCTCAGCAGCTCATCCAGCCAGCTTGACTAGGAAAGCGCTCTGTCAGGGGCAGGTGACCGCTTGTCCTGAACATTCCCAGTTGTAGAGCAGACATTAAGGCAGCATTGGTGGTGACTGGTGAGATAGTTAATTCAAAGGCTAAGCCGCCTCACTTTAAAAATGCATGGTTTCATATGAGACTATAAAAACAGACTTGGAAACTCAACTGGTGTGGGAAGGAGTTTGAGAGAAGAAGGGAGAACATATATGTCGTTGAATTTTTAGATGCTTTGCAAAGTAGAATATAAGGATAAGTACAAGTAATTTATTTTATTTTTTGCTAGAATGATGAAGTCGACAGCTGTTAACTGTGCGTACAGTATTGCTGGGTTAGTATTATAAATTACTTGAGAAATACATGGGGCTTTTTTAGTATTTGTTTTCTAATGCAGACTCTGGTAAATGCTCTTTTTTTCTTTCTGTATTAGAAATAAAAGGGTTCGAGGGTAATGAAGTGTTTAGAGTGACCATCTGCTCTTCATTTGACTTGCTATTTCCATTTATTTCTATGCATCGATTTAAATGTGCCCTGGAACATTAGCTATATTGTGATGAGATTATTTTGAAATATTTGTTGAAGTTCCAGACTAAGACTCCAACTATGAAGCATGAAAAATATTAAGAGTTAATTTCTTTTGGCTGTTTATGTTTTTGATCTGCACAGATTCAGATTATTTCCCTTCCTTGTTGTTATGGAACCACAGATAGTTTATCCAAACAAATACCAAATGTCTGTTGTTTTTTTTCTTTTGTTTTTAGTATACTGACAAACACAGTGAATTGTGATGTTACTGTATTTCATTATTTTAATACATGTGGCGCAGTTTATATGAGACTGGAAATTCTAATAGAGGATACAATTTAATGTTTGTGAAATAAGGCAAATAACTCTACACAAGTATGTGCAGACTGTAGGTCCTTTCTTTTGAAGAAGCTGAACTCGTTATGACCATACCAGTATCAAATATACGGTTAGAAAAGCACAGTATTATAACTTAGGGATTGCAACCTGTAATTAAATTATTATTTATTATTTCAAAGGATAACTTATCCAAGGATGAATTGTTTTGTGGCTCTTTGAAAATAATGCTTTTCACAGTAGTTCTTTGTAGTACTAGTAATTGATTGTATGCGTTATGTTCATTGGTGTTTTATATATATGTATAAAACAATAAATGTAGACTTGAAAGGAATTTTGTAGCTTAGCAGTCTTGGCTGGGAAAACACCTGTTACTTTTTCTGCCTCAGTGAAACTAAACAAGAAAACCACCTCCCATTTTTAAGTTTAAAGTCTCTTACTGTGTGCATTTCACTATATGAGGTCTTGTAGGTTACGTATCAGACAATAAGCAATTTCAGTTTGCTGTGTGAAGCTTTAACATTATCCTGGGCTATGAACAAATTATCATTTTAATACTGATGCATAAAGTAAATATCCTAACTGCATCACATCTTTTTGGTTGGTGTTAAGTCCGAACAAAACTACATAATGCCCAAATGTTACCTGCTTTAAACGTGCAAAGTGAATGTTTTCCACGTTTTCTGAGAAAAGGAGCAGTTCTATTAAGTTTTTCATTCTCCCTTGTCCCCACCCAGAATTGGTCAAAGCTGTTTTCTGTCATGTAAATCTCTTTAATACCTTGTTAGTGGTTCCTGGGGTGGTGGTATGATATGATTTTAAATTGAGGGCATGCATTTGTGTTGAAAGACCAACCCTGAGAACTTCCATTTTCATAAGCAGATCTGAAAATGCCAGTACTCTGTACAATCGTTGTGTTGCAACAAAGATCACTATTCAGTAGAGATGCAAATCCTCAGTATGTAGGTTTTATATTCAGGCTACTTACTGAGTAGAAATTCTTCCTGAATAAAGAACCTTCCATGAGTGCTTTGCTTTGAGAGATGATGAATGATGAGTCTGTTATCTCCTTGAATTAAGCAAATAAGTGGTGGTATTCTTCAAAATAGGTTGTTACCACTAGGATAGGCAGCACCCTGGTAGTGTAAAGTCCAAGCGGCGATATCCACTTATCTTCTTTCATGTTGTGATCTTTAGGTGCCGACAGGTATCGACGTGAATTCAGATGTCCTGCTATAGCTCTGTGAAGGGAAGAGCTGGTTTAACAGAGCAGCAATACAACTTGTTTGTTGTGCAAAAGCCTTTGTTTCTTTTCCTCTCTCTTCCTGCTATTTCACATGTTGGGCTTGGTTTAGGTTTTGGGTTTTTTCTTTTTCTTTCCCTGCTGTTCAGCAGTGAAGAGAAGGTGGCAGGATGTTTTCTTATTTGCTACTGACATCCCCTTACTCCCAGCCCTGGTCTATGACTGCTCCTGAGCCCACAAGTCTGCTCTGCCAAGGCTCCCTGTGAGCTGTGACATGGAACACCAAGCTGCAGGATGGCTCTACGTGTGCCCAGCCTCTGCCTTGCACAAGTAATTCTCTGTGCCTTCCAGCTGATTAGAAGATGTTAATTTTGATGGGTTTTCTTCTTAATGGGAGGACCTGCTTACTAAGACAGTAGAGATCGCTGATGCCTTTTACAGAGGCCAATGAAGCTGTTAAATGTTGACTGTAACACTTTTCCTTTTCTCCTTTAAGCTGATTGCTTAAGCTGTCATCTGCCTGTATGCCTGCTCTGTCTCCCTTCACTCCCCTCTTCTCATATAATGACATTTCACAGTTGGCTTTTCGCTGTTGGATGAACTGTTGCAAAACTTGTAAAATAGGGAATCAAACACGTTGTTTTCACGTGTGAAAACGGGTGATCCTTTGGGGCATCAAAACATTTACCACAGTACTCAAATAGTTTGTTACAAACAGTAGGCACTGGGAGGGGAACATTTTTTATTTTTTTTTAATTGATGAATTTTGGTAGTTCATGAAAGGTGCTTAGTATTTTTTTAGGAGCTCAATCTATGAGGAAATAATCTGCACAGCAAATATTTTTATATTATTCTTAAATTTAGAATTGGAAACAAACTGAGGTTGCTCACTGCTTTCACTTCTTTTTCCTCTTGAAGTCTCTGAGCGATCCCCTCTTTTGTTGGTATTGTATACAATTGCTTTTTTTCCTTTTTTCCATAATTTGCATTTTAAATTTATCCTGTAGTAGAATCCTTCTGAGGCATCACTTCTGGCTTTAAAAAGTAAAGATGTTTACATAGTATGAGGAAAATGAGGAAGGAGTTTGAGCATTTGTCTGTATATTAGGAAAAGAGACTGAAGTTGCTGACTGCATTTCTGGGAGTGGGAATAGAAAAATTCAGTGCTGTGAAACAAAAACAAGTGGGTTTTGTTTGCTGCTATTGAAATTTGCCAGAAAAATATTATCATTTTACAGTTTGTGTGCTTGGGTTTTGATGTATTTTCATGTTAAACACACAGCATATTTTGGTTTATAATTTGAGCGTAAAGTGTACCTCTTTTAAAAAATTCAGCTGTTTTGGCAAAGATTTTGCTTTAAGAATATGGTTATGGCTGGGAAAGGGGACCTTGATTTCTTCCTCCCATGTGTTATGCTATTAGGTACTAATAGAAGTATTTCTTCTAGAAGAATTTCATCTTACTTTGACAGAGAAAAATGGATTATCTGATAAGATTCCCAGCGTGATCATCATCAGAAAAATTGTCAGACAAAGCATAAAGATGCGGTCTTTCACAAATAGAAAATATTGTTAATCAGAAGTTTGTTTCAGAAAGCAGATTTTTCCCTGTTATGACTGTCAGTTTCTTGGCATTTGTCTAATGCCAGAAGTGGAGAACTTTCCCAGCTGTTTCAGTAAGCTGAGTGCTGGAAGCTTTCTAGGAAGAGGAAATAGTCTGAAGAACCTCCTTGGCTTCACTGTGACTTTCAGGAGCTTTTGTAAGAGGGCAAGCTGAAATGCAAGTACTGTCTTGAAGGATAGCCCTCAAAATGAACTTTGTTTCTTTTGCTTTCAGGATTTCCAACACCTCTTACTGTTTACTGAAGTCAGAAAGTTACATCTTAATTTAAGGCAGATAGAGCCTTTAAGTAATACCAAAATCTCAAGCAAGGTGTTCGAGAGAGCTGGTTTTTGCAAGCTACAGGGCAAATGAGTGGTTAGGTTGTAAGATAGGGCAGTATTGAAAGAGTACAAATTCCTCTTTATTGCACATGCACTAACCTCATTAACAGGATAAGGCTTTCAAGACTAGGGCAGTGCTAAATGACTTGTGGGAGCTACCAAATATAGATCCTGTGAAAAGTCCCAAGCCTGGGAGCTCTCCCTACAGACAGCAGCTCTGAACAGTGCCGCCTGCTTTCCTGCAGGAGTTTTGGGTCAGGCTCCACGTCCCAGTATGTGTCTGGGAAGAAAGCTTTTCTCCCACTTCTCCTTTTGTGAATCTTAGTAAACTGCAAGTCTTTTGTGCTAGTTTGTAAAATGGTGTAATGGTCTGTCTGCGCTGCAGAGCTGATAGAGGTGAGATGGAGAACTTCGTAAGTTTTTCTTTTGTTTCTGTTGTCTGGTACGTAAAGTGAAAGGACTCATTGGAAACAAACAGCCAGAGAGCTGACTGACCCGGTGCAATCCAACAGCAGTTTGTGGTGCTGAAAAAATGTCCCCAAAGGCAAAATATTAATTTATTGCAGTTCCAGAGGGACAAGATGTGACCACTTCGTTTACTTCCAAAACTGTCATCCGCTTTACTTGAAAAGTATGTTCTGGGAAATTCCAAACTTGGGTAACCTCTGCCTCCACACAGATGGTAGCGGAAGCTCTTCGAGAAATGAACCAGGGAGTGGGAGACTCAGTGCAGGGCTGATGAGGAAATGTGTGCTCTGGAATATGCTTCTGCTTCTGTCCTGTACGTGGACCTAACCCACAGTGCTAATAAACTTGGAGTGGTTTTATAGCCAAAGGATAGGTTATAAATGCAGAAACAGGCACCATAGTTAGTGCTAGGAGGTAAGTGTGCAGCTTTGGCTTCAGAGCTAAATTAATTTATGTTGTTATTCAAAGTGACTTTTGTATCTCAGAAACCCTTGTGAGACTGCTGGTTCCTGGTGGTAGTAAGGAATAGAACTGATGTTTGAGAGAACTTGGATTTATTGCGTGTGTTATTATCATTTTAATTTCTTTTTTGTACTCGAGTAGGTAGGGAGGGAGATAGTTTTCTTATGGCATGACAAAATGAGTACAGACGTATACATATTAACAGGGCTTCTTGTATTTACAAGCAATTAGTTTTCAAAGGGAATTGTTAGAATGAAGGATTTGCAGTAAATCACTAATATCATTATTGTTACCTGTTTGTGTCTTCCCCACCCAAAGCCCTGGCGGTTTTGTTGCCAGTTCTGACAGAGCTACCACGTTTTCTAACTACAAAAACTTGCTTTGGGTAAGTGGCTAGCAGGAATTCCAGCTGTCTCTGTTCTTGCTTGTTCCTGCTTTTAATATCTTTTGTTAAGGCTGTTATGATGATGTTAAATGGAAGTCAACTGACTGCTCTTCCTAGATATCATTTGGACTATCACTCTTTAAATTATATTGGAGAGTTAGTCATATGGATGGCTTGTAAATGAATAGGTTCAGAACTTTAGATTTGTTTCAGGTCAGAAAAGGATCATTGTGAACACTTAATCTGTTCTCCTTTCCCTGATCAGTCTCTAGAACTTCTTCCAAGAATGTATTTTAAGCCTGTCACTTTGTAGCATCAGTTCTGTCCTTGGATCTCACTAGTTTGTCTGCCTTTAAGAGTCTTTAATGAGAAGCAGTTACTTGTTCAGGTTGCACTTGGACTCTTCAGAATAAGAAGAGGTCTTGTATCTGATACAGTCACTGTTATCCCCTGTCTTGGTACCTGAGTGGGTACACGATGAAAAATCCTAAGAGTATGGGGGGAAAAAAATATTCTCCACGTGAAAGTATGTGACATTCAAATGCAAGCCAACTCTTAGTCTTATCTTTGATTGCCTGAATAGATAAAACCAAAATTTATTTCCAGATGCTTTTCAGACTCAAAATTATTCTTTGTATCTTCTGACTTTGTGCGCAATGTGCGGAGCTGGCACAGCATTGTTGTTATAATGGTTTGCTGAGTGTTATATGAAATGGCATCGCTCCTTACTGTTCCCTTGTTATGCATTCAAGGCTCATGTTTACTTTCTTGACTGTGGCATTACACTGAGAGCTCATGGTCAGTTGTTTTTCTGTTGTTAAACCAAAGTTCTTACAGTCCTGCTGAGATCCAGGGCACTATCTTTGACTTAGCGTGTGTGTGGGTGAAACTTTCGACCTGTGATTTCACTGAATTCAGCTACAGTGTGTTGATGCAGTTCTGCATCCCCAAGAGATGCAAATCAGCATGTACAGCCATCAAGACCCATCATCTTCCGCTACTGTGCCAGTTTTGCCAAATTCAGCAGGAGTGATTTTATTAGTTCCCTCCCAGGGAGAACTGTCTGGTGAGTGACTGTGAGCAGAACACTTTGGGTTACACTGACAGTGCTGGTGTGGCTGGCTGGTTTCCTCCTTTCCCTCCCTATTTTTTTTTAAATCTGCCTGTCCTGGACTACTCTTTATCTGGTTTTTTTGAAATGCTTATGCTTGCTTTTGTCGGACTCTCTCATAGGCTGTGTTTTGAGAGTACAGGTGCTTATGGTCAATACAAGTTCAAAGAGTTCTTGGCCTTTTGTTTCCATCCTAGTGCTGCAGGCAGGTATCTGCCCTTTCAGCTGCTTGTGGGACTGTGCTGAAAGTCAGGTCAGGGATCAGATCCAGGGATGTTTCACTGTAAAAAAAATGCTTTTGCAGCATTGATTGTAACAGATTTGTTAAGGGTATGGCATAAGTAAGGGGCCAAGCAGTAGGGAAAACCTGACAGAGGGCATGGGAGCTCTTTAAGGCGAAAGGGCTGTGAACACCCCAGTGGTGTTGAGTTGGGCCTTGAGGGTATAAATAATCACTTTAGGAATGGTTTGATTCATGCACTTAGTGCTGTCATAGCTCGATCATGTGAGTGCTCCTGGTCTGCCCCGCTAAAGTCAGGCAGATTAGAATGAAGTGGAGAAGAAATGCTTATTTGCTGAAGCATTGTGGTTCAGTGGCAGAAATCGTGGCAAGTAGCTCAAGTTCAATCTGCAAGAGCTCATCTGTGCCAAACTCAAATAGCTGTCTTGCAGAAACATATCCTAAGGTTCCTTGTTGCCGCAATCAAATAATATGTGTAGTCATATGGATGAAGCAGTTAGACTTGTTTTATGAGACTTAATTTTCTTGAAATCATGATGAGTGCTATAAATTACGCTGTTGTTATTTAATTTATTGCTGAGGACCCAGCCATCTCCAGTTTTTATTTTCAGAATCTAATAGGGAGCCAGAATTGATAGGAATAATAAAGCTGATACTGAAATTAGACAGATTCTGGAGAAAGCTGCCTTTTTCTAGGTTCCACCTGCAGAATTTCAAGTAGAACCAGGGTTGAAAAGACCTTCTTATGGTTATTACTTCATGTGGGTGTCCTGTGATGGGAGTACTGCTGCTACGCTTCTTAGCCCTTTGAGGCCAGCTGCAGGTGAGGTGAAAGACGCCTGTACTGTTGAGGGAAAATGATGTTGCATTGAGCAGAGCCTGGATTCCAAACCCATCAGGGATCCATAGAATTCAAGCGGTCTGAGTTTAATTGCAAATCTTTGTTTGTGGATGTTCCAGAAATGAGTCTTGCTGCTCATACAAATTCAGTAATTCTTGATTGTGAGAAAAATGGAAAAAGAAAAACTTCAAATTGAAATTTCTAATTCCTCAATTATTTTTAGTTTAGTCTTTCAATTGGAAACTAAACTGCGGATGAATTTGACTTCATATTGCATTTTCCAAATTACCCCTACAAGGCTTAATGATTAAATTATCACATATATGGAAAGAAACTTTTAGAACATGATCTAAACCAACAGTTTTTAAGAAACAGGTGGAAGATTATTTATGTCTTGAAGGCACAAATGGACAGTTCTGAATCATGCTGAAAAAGTTCCAGTGGAAAATATGCTTTTAGCTCCACATCCACAAGTTACATTAGAAAGACAGGTTTCAGCTAGAATGACAACTAGTTTAAATATTTGAATAAACTTTTTTTTTTTTTTCCAAGGGAAAACCAGGGAAACAAAGTTTTTATTCAGGATTATCTTTCTTATGAGCAAGTAGTTGTGTTCTCCTGACAGCTTGTGGAATAAATCCAATTGTCAAAATGCTTGAGAAAACAGAGTTCCCAGGCCACCTGGTACTTCTCTTTGCACATGCATGCCTGCGTCCATGTAGTCAGGAACGTTCTGCTGGAGCTGCAAGCTGAGGGAGATCTGTTCCTGGTCTGGGAAGCTAAAGGGTGAATGCATGCTGACCAGGGAGCTGAGAGGTGCTAGTTTTAGTGTTCATGGGTGAAAGATTCTGATTTGAGATTTGATTAATTTTTTTATTATTATTTATTTCTTGTAAGCGGCAGCCATTTGTTGCTCCTCTTGTGATGCTCCCACAGCATCTTTGGAGATGTTATGTTGTCTGGGTAGTAGGGTGATAATGTCTGTAATCCCCATCTGGACAGAAAGACTTGAGGCTTTGATAAACTGCTGCAAAAAGATGACTGGAGATTGCCTAAGATGTTATTGCCTTAGCTGTCTTGCTCTGTGACTAAACTGACAGAGGGATTTGTGTGCACCTGTATCTTGGGCTGCCTGTTGAATAACCAGATATGAGTTTAAACCATGAGATACTGCACTGCAGCGACTGAAATAAAAGTCTAGGTTTTGTGTTGTGGAGGAAAAATTGATCTCTAGCAGAGTCATGGGAACACGTGCTTTGCAGAGTACTCATCTGTTCAACGGTTGCAGCAAGATTGCCAACTTAGGCCTTCATTTTGGTAAGGACAAGTCTACCATGCTTTACCAGTAAAAGTCATAGAATCATAGAATGGTTTGGTTTAGAAGGGACCTTAAAGATTGAGTTCCAACCCCTCCTGCCAACACTAGACCAGGTTGCTCAAGGCCCCATCCAGCCTGGCCTTGAACTCCAGGGATGGGGCATTCACAACTTCTCTGGGCAACCTGTTCCAGGGCTTCACCACCCTCACAGGAAAGAATTTCTGTGTTACCATGAACTCGCTGTTTTAGTTTAGCAGATCTATGCCTGTGGTCTGGCAGATGCCATGGGAGTTGAGCACTGTTGTGGTCCTCTGAAGAGATGGGAACAGCAGTTCTTTGTCCTGTCAGGGTTCTTGGCATAATTCTGGACTGCTCTTTCTACACCCACAGTATTCCCTTGTAGCGATTTTGTCTGGGAAGCCCCCAGAAGCTACTGTGAATGTACTTCAGGAACAAATTTTGGGTTTTATACTGGCCAAAATGGGATTTGAACACTGTCTGCAAGAGAAATTGGATTGGTAAACTATAGAAACATAAGATGCAGTCTGTAGATGCAAAGCCTCTTTACTAATGTGAGACTGAGGAAATGAGTTTAGCTGTGGTGCCTTTTTATCTGGACTTTGTTCTAGAAACAGAATTTCACCTTACACAAATACTGGAAGTTGACTAAAGATATTGCAGTGGTACAGTACAAAGTTCCTTTTGCTTTGACATTCTTTATTTGGTTGAAGTGACTGTCTTGTGATAACCTTGTAGGGTGGAAAAGATGAGCTTTCCTTGTGGAACACCTAATAGGCCTAAATTAAAAACTTAGAGCTTTTTGAATGAAGCTGGCCATGAAGAATTTGGTTAATAGTAGTGCTAAAGCAGACACAGCTGGTAATTTACTAAAATAGAATTCTATGTGTACTACAACTAATCTAGTCAGGTTATAGGCATTCTACGTGTGTATTAGTGACTTGTTACACACTTGTAATTACAGAAAGTCAAACGTTTGTCATGAACTTTTCAATTTGGTGGATAAAACTTGGTGTGATATTCCCCCAGCCCAAGTGCTTCAGGTTAAGAGGGTGGAGGGATGCGGATGGGCAGGGAATTCCAAATTAATGAAGTTAAGCCCTCTGATTACTTTGAGACTCTTTTTATTAAAAAAAGATTCTGAGAGGGAGAGGAAACAAAGTCCTCATCTGAATTTATAGAAGTTTGACTTGTCTAAGCACACAAATTACTAGTTTCATTCTGTTAGTGTAAAACAGCTCAAAATAGGCAAAGTTTAAATGCAATACTTCTATCCTGTGCATCATCTAAAATGCTTTAATATACTTTATTTACAACTTTACTAGTCTCAGTGAAATAGGTGTGTGCTTATAAATTGGCAGACTTCTGTCAAATTGGTTTTGCTTTCGCTGCTGGGCTCATAGTGCATGGTCCAGATAACCTAATAGCATGAGGGCTGTCTGCAGTTGTGATAGAGATGACAAATCAGTCCACTGTGCTGTTTGTGTACTTATAGGTTTGTTTAGCTATATGTATATAAGCTTGTATATGGATTGTAATAACCATGTGTTTAACTGACCTATCTCAACTAAATCTCAATGTACTTCTTTTTGATCAAGCTGCCTTGTCCCTAAGGGTTGTGAAAATCCTGTAGCTAAGCTCCTTCCTTTCCTCTAGAAAGAAAAGGAAAGACTTCTCTACTTACTGCCAACACTGCTTTAATCTTCTGCATTTAAATATGAAACTATCAGCCTTAGTTGGTTGTGCTAGGCCCCGAGTGTAAGAACTTTCTAGTACTTCCTGCCTTGGGTATTTAGCTATGGAGTAGAAAATGGTGAAGTTCGTTTTGCTTCCAGTATTTTAATTTCTCATCTTTACATGCTTTTTCAAGGATAGTCTTGGTCTGAAAAGTGCCATTCCTGTAGTGCGGTGGAGTTGAATGTTAATTAAATCTTATGTTAAGGAGTGCAAGGAGAGGAAGAACAACCTCTTGGTTTGCTTTCTTCTATTCCTGCTCTCCTGCCTCTAAGCTGATCATCCTTCAAATTCAACCTGATATCTCACGTAAACTAGACCTTTCCCTTTTTTTTTTTTTTGATACTTTCAGTATGAAGTTGTCACAGTAAATTATGATCAAGATTTCAGCAATCACCTGAGTCTTAAATTTGCTATCAGCATGACATGTGTAACCTGAATTGTTAGTGGTTTTGTATGTGGGAAACAGATTGAACAGAATTTAAAGAATATGCTCAAAAGAAGGAATTCAGATCATGTCCTTTCTCAAAGATGCCATTTGAATGGTATCTTTTCAGGCTGGTCCATCATTTTTTAGGGTTTCTTCTCATTTGTAAGATGGGGGAGGGGTATTGTTTTAGTGACATCTCTAGTTTGTTTTTCATGTTCCTGAGCAGTAGTTAAGATGATCGATGTTCCACTTTTTTGATATGTAAACCTCTAAGAATCTGTCAAGTGATCATGGCAGCCTTCTCCAAATTTCGTGCTGCTGATACGGGAGACAGTTCACTGTCTCACTTTACTGTGAGAATCCGTTCCCATCAGAGTCAACTGCGTTGGCCAATATGTTTGAGACTGTGCTGGAGCTGGATTTTTGTCTTAGTATGGCTCTAACAGAGCTAACCTGTCTTCCCCAGTGATCTCACACGTGTTCTGTGTGCTTTGTGTTCAGTCTCTGAGTTGGAAATACTCTCTGTTCTGGTGTGCCAAGCTCATACTGTTTTCCAGCCTAGGGGACAGAATGTATACTTGCCTAAGTATCTGGGGGGAATGAGTCAGTCAAACAGTAGTTAGTTAGTTACCTTCTCCTGTGTCCAGAAGCATACTCTTTTCTCATGATGTTTTGTGTTGAACTTCATCCTTGTTAAAAATGTTTCAAGGCTAGAACTCATGTTTTTTTTCTGATATGAAGAGTGGTTTTGATACTTGATGACAGCGTGTGGAAGAAGCGGTTACCACCCTGTCTTAGCTTTGTCTGGAATGTTGTTTTTGAGGAATATGGCTCCTTCAAAAACTAAATCTGTGGAGGAGATTTCATTTCTGTGGAAGGCATACCTTATGACTGCCATCAATAAAGCATCGTTTAAGAACAAAGGCAGGAGAATGATACTGCCAACCTGAGACTGTTAATGTAATCTTAGACAATACTTTTAGTGAAGCAGGACTATTGTATTTGTTTTGATTAGATGAGGAGAAATGTTGTACACTGGCTTCTGTGGAAACTTGGCAAATAAAGTGTTACTTGCAGTCAAGTATTAGAAACCATTATGATGCTCTAAAGTTCGGTACTTTGGTGTGCAGAGTTTGTTTAACCTGGGGAAAAGATTTGACAAGCTGTTCTGCTTAGGCCTTCTAGTAAGTAAGACCAAGTCTTGAAGCTCAGTAAAAAAAATAACAGTCAAAAGGTGGGTTAAACTGGTTCTTATAACCTTAGTGATATTTGGATTTAGTTAAATGGAATGTTAAGCATTAACACATGAAAAGATTAATGGCAAAATACTGAAGTTAGAAACTGAACAGCTTATAGCAATCCATTCGAAGTGCATTTTTCTAAACAATGATGAACTCTTATATTTTTGTATTAAAGGCAGAGATTGCACTAACTCTACTGGAAGCCTGTATAATTTATCATAATTTGTTTATAATAGTAAGAAAGAATGTTACAAACCATGCAACTCAGCGTAGTCATTCTTCTTTTTGACGCGTTTAATTTGCATACTCACGCAGCAGTCTTGACAAAAAATAATGTGTCTTCAATTTGCTGCATTCTTTTAGGGAAAAAATTAATCAGCCTGAGATTGTCAGGTGTGTGTTTTTGCCCTACCCTTAAGGATTTGAAAGTGTTTGTGCTAACTCAGAAATAGGTGCAAATGTGAGATTATATGAGTTGGGAAAGGTTTTTTTTGAAATGAATAAACACTTGGTAAATTTGAATAAAATCTACTGCATTCCTCGGTGATCTTATGCTCACAGAATGCAGTAGTTTGGTGTTTTTACACTAATAATGCTAAAGTGCACCTGTTGTTCCAACAAAACTTCATTATATATGCTTTGTGACTATCTAATGATCTCTGTTTTGAGTTACCATGACTCATTTGGGGATGGGCTGGGATGACAAACCAAACTCATAATTTCTGGTTTTTTGCATTCCCTTCCTGAAACTGTTGTGCTCTTTGCATGAATTTTTAATGACTGTTTCCTGACTTCCTATCTTAATTGTAAGTTGGTGTGTTCTGTACTTGCTTTGGGCAAAGGAAACTCCCAAGTACAGCTCTGGGACGTAAAGATCTACAGAGGGATAAAAACTTACTTCTGAATCAGTAGATAAATAAGCTGGCACCAGTACTTAGCACACCATTGGGAAAACGGTCTTTGATGTAAAAGCAAACCTGAACTTGGGAAGATAAATGATGAGTTTATTTAGGGCGAAAAAAAAAGTTGCCTTTGTTCTTCAACTGTCGAGGGTGTACTTGTTTAGTTTGAGGGAAGAAGTGCAGGAAGAAAGAAAAGGTTTGTGGTCAAAGCCAGACTTGAATTCCTGACAGGAAAAGATTCTGTGATAGGGGAAAACTTGACTGCTGTCATTAGGATAATCTCATATGGTCAAGTAGTAGTCTAATTTCTGGTTGCCTTTATTACAGAGATTCTGTTATAGACAGCGGGAGGATCTTTTCTTTATTTAAATTAGGGTGAATTGTCATGCTTGTGTTTAGTAGTGTTGCATTTTTTTTGTCTTGAAAAATATTATGCTCACATTAGTTTTTAAAGTCAGGGTTGACATCAGGTTTCTGCAAACTAATGAGATTACAGCCTCTGCTGTGGAAGGTGTGGTGTAAAGGTTGCAAACCCTGTGTTAATTTAAAATGTCACCTGAATAAATGAGCAGTAAAAGTGAGAGGAAGGGCAAAGGCAGTAAGAATGTGACTTTGGTGGCTGGCTGCAGCGTGTACGCACCTTTAATGGCCCCAGATCACAAGCTGCTTTGTTGATAGTCATCACCTCTGTGCACTCCTGCCAGTGTCATAGAATGAACCAGGACTCGTGCTTCCTGACTAATCACTCTGAATATTACACTTTGCTAATAACAAAGGCAGCCAAGGTACGCCTCTGTAATACACTCCAATCCTGATTCTCCTTCCTACCCTCTCCTTCCTGCAGTAACTGTGATGTCCTGTAATAGAGGGTTTCACAAGCACTTCATACAATTTAAAAGTCCAGCAAAGATAAAGTACAGATTATGCTGCTGTTTTGTTGAGAAACTGGGATGACTTTGCCATCTTTCTTCTGAAATGAATTCTGGCAGCCCAAAATGAGAAAGAAAGAAAGTCTTTAGTAGGGTGCAATATCTGAATAAGATCATTACTATAACAAATATGGTTCTCCTAGAGTGATTTGATAAAGTAAAGGCAGCTTATCCAGAAAATACCAATCATTAAATGCTGTTATTTATATTGTCCACTTAGCATGAGTGCCAATTTTCAGATAAAGGAAGTTGATGGGAACAGATTCAGGTCAACAGAGTTGGGTTTATTCCTGATGTTTAACGGATTATGTTATTTTAGTTCATGTCGTTAGAAGCTTTTTGCCAGGAAAAATGCATTAAAGATGAAACGAATCAACAGTATGAACTCTATTCAATAGGTAAAACGTCCTTCTTGGCTGCAATATTTATGTATTAAAGTTGAATGCTTGTCTATCTTGCACAGTTCTTCCAAAGTAATTAACATGTATATATTGTTATATAGTAATTAAAACATCAGCAATTTAAATGGCTGTATTAAACCTAAAAATGCTGGGTTTGAGGAAGCCATGTGTATGTGTGGTTGCTGGAGCAATTTGTCATTTGAATTGAGAATGAAGCCCCTATTGAAAGCAAATGAACTAGGAAATAACTGATCCAGCTGTATTGTAAATAGGCCTTAGAAATGAGTGTAAGGACAGTGTTCATTCATACTGAAAATGTAAGATAGCTGCTTGTGACACTGGAACAGTCTTTAACTGTTGCATGATGATTTTATTTTCCCAAATGGTGTGAGGTCAGGGGGTGGGGGGAAGACACTTAAGGAAAAGTTGTAGTGTGTCCCTTTAATTAAGGGACCTAAGCAAGATCATCTGGTGGCATACTATCAGTCTTGGTACTAAATGTGAATGATTTTAGGACTGCTATTTAGATAGGGGCTTGTGGTGAAAGTATGTCATTACTAGTGTCAGTGAATTGTAGTAGTTTGTAAATGGGTATTTTTTCCCTGCATGAATTCTTTTCTTTTTTTTTTTTTTTTTGATTATGTACACTTTGAGCATACTGAGATTGTGATTGTTTTGTCAGTAGCACCATGTATATAGCCTATATGGTTTTGCATTCCCCTCGTTGAACCCATGTTTCAGGTCTTACTTCATTCTAGTTCTTGGTCCCAGAGAGCCATTTAACTCCACAGCACAGTACTTGAAACGCAGGAAGACACAAATAAAATTTCTGGACAGAACCAGAGTAATAAGATGAGTATTTCTGAGTGCATTGTGTTGCCAACAAGCTGGGACTTGGTTATTTCAGTGCTCCACCCATGTCAGGAGGCAAGCAAGCAGTGCAAACAGTGATATCTCAATAGGCCTTTCACCTGCCCAGAGCAAACACAGATCTGGGAGACTATCTTGGCAGGTGATATGCAGCCAACGATGATGAATTTCTCTTCCATAGTTCAGATTTGGTGTAGATGTGTTTCTCTATACAGAAAATATCATGCTTTGTGCTTTAAAGCAGGTGTAAAGCTTCAGACTGACTTCGTTGCCTCAGTCTCCTCTATGCCTGCTTATTTTTAAGTATAGTTTTGGGAGGTGGGGATTTGAGAAACAGTGTGGGTGCAAGTCTAGCAGTCAGCATTTAGATGCCCCTCAGATTCACTGTCTTCCATTCTGGAAACTGGTTTGTTAAGAGAATAGACCAAAACAGGTCCACCATGCAATAGAAACCTTTTGCAAGATTGTATTACTGATAAAAGTAGGTGGTTTTCACCTGAGCTCATCCCTTACATTTCACTACTTAATCTTTAGGGGAGGTGTTTTATGCTGGCTCCAGTTCTTATGCAATTTTTAACTTGCCAGTATTGCAGCCATTTTTGAGCTCTGCTAATGTACTGTCTTTAGTTGCTCATGCTTGAGGCTTACTCCCTGAAATCAATTCAGTCTGAACAGCTAGGTAAGGCACTGTCTGCTTTAGTTAAGGTACTGCTGTGATGCTTTTACCTCCTTGTTCCACACTTTCCAGTTGCTTAGTATGTTGGTTTTGTTTCCGTTAAACCAGAATGTTAGTTGTACTCATTCTTCCCCAAGTCACTTTTACGCCTGGGAGATCTTTAGGTCCATTAGTTTTGGTGGTAGGGAAAAGTATGAGCAAATGAGGACTTTGTTCCTGGTTTGTCCAAGGAGACTGCTAGCTAACAGAGGTGCTCTTTTCCACTTCAGAAAGAAGTCTTGGCAGCTTCTGTCCGCATAAAAAAGCATTTGTGTATTGGATGTCTGCAGGGCTGCTGCTTCATCCTGGGTGTTCCTTTCCCCAAAATAATTCAGCAGGAGCCCAGATCCTTTGTTCTTATTTAGGTGGCTAAAGGTAGCTAAGACTCAACCGATTCTTATCTTGCAGACTTTGAGATTTACTATTCGTTGCCACAAGTGGGATGAGAGTAGGCA
Organism: Arenaria interpres; assembly: GCA_013399435.1. Taxonomy (NCBI): domain Eukaryota; kingdom Metazoa; phylum Chordata; class Aves; order Charadriiformes; family Scolopacidae; genus Arenaria; species Arenaria interpres. The sequence goes on along the minus strand of VXAK01016965.1, from coordinate 220,826 downwards.
GAATGTGAGGGAACAGATCTTACACAACCTGTGGTTGTTTGGACTCTGCGCCAGTCTTACTTGGCTTGCATTCCTCCACTGCCCCCGTTTCTTCAGCAGGGTTGATGCTGAGATGAGACATTAGCAAGGGAAGTGGGACAGCAGAGGCCTAATAGAAGCCACACACATCTGGGGTGATTGAGACATTCTAGAGCCTGTGCTCTGCACAGGTGAGCAGTCTCCATGGTCAATGCCAGCTGGATACTCTCTGAAAAGTCTAAGGTGCTTGCCTGGGAGACATGGAATCCCCAGAGACATATTTTCTTTATAGAGACCCAGTTACTGAAGAGAGGGAATGGCAGGGAGCTTTTTTCCTGCGTACAAAGCAGCAGCATAGTCTGCTCTTTCCAAGAGTGAAAGAGGGCATAGAGGCTGCTGTGATGAGCAGAGGTTCAGAACAGATGATGTTGCTGGGCACTGAAACCAAAATGAGGTTCTGATTCCCTTACCTCCTGCCTGCCTTCTGATAAGCACAGAAACTCCAGCTAAATTTCACAATTCTAACCTTTGCTATATGCCTCTTCATGTCATAATGTAACCTATTGTATGATAATTAGTCATCCAGAACATAAGAGAAGCACGTAATGATTTTTATGCTTATTGTGCTGTGGACTTCATTTTATTTGATGGCTAAATGTTTGTGCATGAAGGGGGGGAAAAAAAATCACAGCACTATCCACACAAAATTGATATATCAGTTGCAGACAGCTTCATAACTTTGTCTAGTCATCACAAATGGCCTTTGGCAAGAAATTTTATAATTTACTCAGGTACCATGCTTGCCTGCAAGAATGAGATAGGGTTTCAGAACCTGTGTATGTGCTTAGAGTGTAGGCTTTGCTATATTTCAAGCTGAGGCGCAGATTTCTGGTGGTCGTCTACTTTTGTTGTACTCTGACAAATCTCCAGCATGTTCGCTGTGTGCTTGTGCTATGATCTACTGTAAAGGAGCTAGTAGTACAAATACTTCCATCTCTTTTTAATCCCTTGCCGTATAAATAAAACTTTGCTGAAAGCACCTACAAAAATTTATATTTTTTTGAGTGCATGCCTCAATCCTGTTATGTAATATAGGTATGTATGACTTGCTCGGTCACTGAATGAAAAGATAGAAGAATTAACATTCCCTTAGAAAGATAATCAGTTTTCTTGGAATAGCTGCTTAAATAAATGAGAGATTGTGTCTCCCCCCCCCTTCTCCTCTCAAAAAAAGACTGAATTAATGGATGCTTTCATACAAGGCCTTAGGTATTCTGAATCTTAATTTAAACTTGAATGAGTCTGGAATGTTGTTTTTTTCTCGTGTGTATGTGTGCAATTTGAAAAAAGGCATTTATGCTACAACCTTACGAGTGACACCTGTTTTGATTCCTGATTGTTCTCTTTTTCTAGTCTTAGATGACACACATGCCAGGAGAAGTTGCTTTTTTTTAATGTAATTTTGAAGAAAATTCATGTTGTTGAATTTCTTGATGTACTTACTCTAAGATGTTAAGGAGTTACACTCTTAGAATAAATGACCCTCAATGTCATTCCACATAAATATTTACATGTCAGTTTGATTTTTATGAATACAGCGAATGTTTTCCTGAAAGCTGATAGCATAAAACAAACCAAACCAAAACAACAACAACCAAAAAAGAAACAAAAAAAAGCCCAGTTAAAATTATATTTTTTTGCTTTCATGCATAAGAACATATTGCTGAGATAATATCGAGCCACAGGAACAATGACATAGGTAGCACAGATAAACATGTTTTTTTTCACAATAAACCAGAAGGGTTTGGAATACTTTTCTGCCAGTAGAGGTGCTAAAATCCCAAATAAAAGAGAAGTTAGAAGTTTCAGTAAGTTTGATCATTTTAATTATGTAGGAACTAGCCTGGTTCCTTGTAATAAAGCAGCAATGCTTAAGGTGAAAGCTGAACGCACATTCCAGGATTATCTGAGGTGTATTATCAAGAAAGGTTCCTCATATTTTGGAGGAAATATAAACTTGGTGCTATTAAATAACCTGGAATAAAGCAGGCTTCTACCAGTCATAGCTTGCTTGTAGCAGAGTGTAATACACAGGAGAAACTAATGTAGCAAGAATCATTACAAATCTGAATTTCTCCATCTGAGTTTTTGGCTCTTGAAACAGCAGAGTGATAACTGAGAATTTGCTTCCGTACTTGGAAGCAGACAGACATGCACAGTGATCCAGAATAAAAAAGCTGTACTGCTAGTACTAGTATTCTCATAAACTGTGCTCCCAATGAAATTATTTGGACTTTTTGCAAGCTTAATTGAAAGCAGCATAGACATCTGCCTGTGCTCTCCATTGTTTACATCTCAAAACTTCACAGACAGCTGTTTAACAAATTGGAAAAATAAGGGACTGAAGCAATAGCAAAATCTACGGTTTAAAATTGGAAGCCTGCCTCCCAGCGCTGAGTTATTTCTATAGATTATTGCCTTGCTTTTTTTTTTTTTAATTTATTTTTTCTTTATTTGAACCTGAAGCATAGCTGAAGATTCTGTGCCTTGGAGGGTGGTGTTGTATGCCCAAATTTCACTTTATTTCAGTCCTTTGGGCTGCCTTGTAAATCCCAACCTCTGTATATGTGTGTTTCTTTTTAATCTTGAGAGCATTTGTTTTGTTATGTTTGATCTTGGCATGCATGTATATTAGCTCCCTGCTAGAGATGAGTCACAGCTGAGACAGTGTATGAGTGCAGTGCTGTTTATCAAGTAGTAATTTCAGACTTCATTTAAATATATTTCGTTTAGCTTGAAGGTGTGTGCACGTTGAAGAACAGGCTTGACAAGATCTTGAAGTGTAAGTTGTAGCCAGGCAAATGTGATCTGTAAGGAGTTTATAGCTCCGAAGAGCAGTATTAAGACTTGTTGAAATGATGTAGAGAACAGAAGAAAGATGTGGTAGAAGATGAAAAATATGGAAGAAAATAGAGAATGGATAAAGTATAAAATAAGACAGCTGGGAAACAGATTGCTCAAATCAATCTTGAAAAGAATTTAACTTAAAGAAGGAAAGTTCCACTATTTACCTTAAAGCTAAACTACTATAAAGGATGAAAAAGAATAAAAATTATGAAATAGAAATTAAAAAGAGGAATAAACAAGAAGAAAAGAGTGTTTCAGTCTTTTCCGCTTTTAAAATATGCCTAAAAGCCATGTGACATTTTCCATTCTCATGTATGTGTGGGTGAGACTTCAGTGGATTGAACTGATCTGTTGGGACTTTCTTTGCATTTGTGACTCCTAACTCTTGCACTAAAGCACAGAAAGAGAGTGTGTGTCCCCTCTCAAGTTCTTCTTACAGGAGTGGTAGGAGATGGAACCTAGAAACCATTTAATCTTTTATCTTTGTTAGGAGTCTCAGACAGGCTTGTCCTTTGGTTATTTGGTCGGAAGTCTTGCCTTCCTGTTCCTCTCTCTTAACAAAGGCAAGTGCCAAGTCCTGCACTTAGGGAGCAACAAGCCCACGCACCAGTACATGCTGGGGCTGACTGGCCAGGAAGCAGCAATGCAGAAAAGGACCTACAGGTCCTGGTGGACCCCAAATGGAAGATGAGCCAGCAATGTGCCCTTGCTGCAAAAGTAGCAAATGGCATCCTGAGCCGCATGAGTAAGAGTCTTGCCAGTAGGTTGAGGGAGGTGATCCTTCCCTTCTGCTCAGCACTGGTGAGGCCACACCTGGACCACTGGGTCCAGTTCTGGGCTCCCCAGTACAAGGGAGATACAGAGATACTGGAGAAAGTCGAGAGAAGGGCTGCTAAGATGATTAAGGAACTGGATTATCTGTCATAGGTGGAAAGGCTGACAGAGCTGGGAATGTTTATCTTAGAGAAGAGAAGGCTCAGCGGGGATCTTACCAATGTATGTAAATACCTGAAGGGAGGATGCAGAGAAGATGGAGCCAGGCTCTTTTTAGTAGTGCCCAGTGACAAGGCAAGAGACAATGGGCACAAACTAAAACACAGGAGACTCCATCTGGACATCAGGAAAAACTTTTTTTTTTTTTTAACTGTAAGTGTGACCAAACACTGGAACAGGTTGTTCAGAGAGGTCACGGAGTCTCCATCCTTGGAGATATTCAGAAGATCTCTGGACATGGTCCTGGACAACCTGTTCTAGTTGGCCCTGCTTGAGCCAGGGGATTGGACAAGAAGAAGACCTCCAGAAGTCTCTTCTAACCTCAGCTTTTCAGATTATGTTCCTAACACGAGTATTTGTTAAATTAATGAACAAACTCTGAAGATATCAGGGACTTAATACTGCAAAAGCATTTTGGACCACAGAAATCCGAGTGATGGTGTTCATTTGCCCATGATACCGAGGGAAGAATGAGGACTTTTTGGACTGTTTGTAAGTCTTTTCCTTAGATGTCGTCAAAGGCAAGAGATCCAACAACATCCTTAAGTATTTTGTTCCTTTGTTGTCATGTTGTTACTGTTAAACTTCATTCTAGTCCAGATCATCCCAGCTGCAAGTTTAAACTTTCCTATTCCATTCAGAAACTCTCTGATTGCTGTCCTCTTCCTAACACAGTTCTGTGTATTGAAAGAGCATATATTTAGATTATCGTGGTTGGGCTGTGGGTTCATTGGGGGTAGACAGGATAACTTCTTGCATTTTTGAGGCAAACATCCAAGCAACCCTGTTACTTGTTCCTTATAAGCCACATTTGCTAAAACCATTATCCTTGAAATCTCTTTTAGGTGCTTTCTCTTTGTCTGTCAGCAGTTTAAAACTTGGAGTCCCAAACTGAGTAAGGATTCCAACTGTGATCTGTTATTAGCACCAAGAAACTGTAATTGCTTTCCAGACCTCACTGATTGTTTAGGCTAACACTCCTCCTAGAAATGGGACTTGCTTCTTTTGGCAACAGTATAGTACTGGCTGTGTGCAGGTTTTTCATCCACTATGAGCAGCCCATTCTACTCTGCTTCATTGGTTTATCTCTGTTGTATAGTATTTTGCATTTGGTGTGTGTGTCTGTGTTTAAATCCCTTTTGGTTGATACTTTATTAGTACCACTTTGAGTTTTTAGTCTAAACTTTAAAAAAAATTATTGGTATGGAATTGCTTATTTAGGAATTTTTTGCTGAAGTTATTTGAGCTATGGTCTGTCTTGATGCCATCAATAAATGTTTAAAAGTGTACCCATTCTGTCATCCAAGCCACTAATTATACTGCTGGAAAGAATCAGATCCAGAAAATAAATGCCCTTCTGCTGGTCGTTTAGCTGCTGTCTTGTGAGTGCAGTTGATTAACCAGATGAGTCTCCACATCACTGAGTGTTAGATCATATTTCTCTAAGTTGTTTATGAGAGTATTTAGGGAAATTTATGTTGGAACCCTATTAAAATTGAACTCTACTTCACCTGTAGTTTTCCTTTCAACCTTTGGGTTAATTGCTCTGTTGGAATAGAAAGAACAGGCTTTGAGATGAGGTGACATCCATCTTAATCGTCCCCTCAGATATATCTTCCACATTGTGGTCATTTGGACTCTTAAGTGAGAGAGCAGGATCCCTGTGGAAACCTTGTAAGTAAAATGCCCTGTGGAAATACTTGAAGTGCCCTTGTCTGAGAGGGGAAAAGAAAAGTAATGTCTACTATGTACCTCTTCTGTGAAGAGAAGCCATGTATTTTACAGTGCAACCTGAAATACTGAGACTTTGCACAAATAACCCATTCTAACTATGGAAAGAGGGCAGTTCTCTTCTACTGTCGTAAGAGGCTACAAGCTGGAGAAAACAGCAGTTAAGAGTTTTGGCTTTTTATTTAACAGGGTGGAAGAAATGGTATATCAGTAGGCTCCTAGTTTGTAAATACAGTTGTCTTCATACTATTTGCTATAAGATTTCCAAATCAGCCTTCCTCTAAGGTATACTGAGCATAAATAAATTTTAAAAATATTTATCCAGGACCTTTGTTCTAAGGGAACATGGTATGTGATTTGTATATCAGAGGGTTTTTTTCTTTGTTCTTTTTAGTGTGGGTTTGCTTGCTATCGATGAGTACAGATGGGATCCAGAAGTGTGGAAAGGCATACTTAAACTGCCTTCTTGGAGTGGACCATTTTATATTTTGGGAGCTTTTGCCTTTGTATTTATCTCATTGAATTACCACTGTGTTATTATGAGGACTTACTTTGGATATTGCTGTTTTGCACCTCAGTGGTAACTTTTCTCGTAGAAGAATTAGTTGTGGAAACAGCTTTGCATTTCTGTTATCTTAGGTTGATAAAGGAAAAGAAATGGACAATTTTTCCTTTTTAAGAGTAGGAATACTTGAAAACTAGCATATGGAGGACTGGTTGGCATTAACAGTGCAAATCATCTTTCTAACTGCTGATTTCTATGCCGTTCAGACACCCATGGACTGTTCCCCCTGCTTGACAGTGAGGCTGTGCAGGTGCAGCGTCCTGGAGCGCACTGCATCTCTGGAAGAAGCAAGCCAGTGAGCATTTTTGAGGCTTATGTTGCTGAGATAAAATTGCATATGGATCACCCCATCTGTAATAGATCAGAAATATTCCTACCTTGGCCCCTTCTGGACAAAATTGTAACCCCAGTAGAGCAGATGCTTCACGGAGTATTTGCAAATCAAGAGAGAACTCAGAGTTGTTCATTGCTATTTTGAAAATAATTGTTCCAGCCTTCTGCAGACAATGCCATTTCTTTCCAGCAGAAAATGCCATCTACTGCAGAGATCTCTGAGCGTGTATTAAACATTGTTCTGTTGACTGCTCGTCAGTGTAGTATTTTTATTAGCCTTTCTACTCTTCTCAAAAAGGATCAAGAATTTAAACAGTAACCCTCCTCGGTTGGGGGGGTCCGGGAATACTGTGATGTATGTTCATGTGTCTTCTGTTGCAATGAATTGACTGTTGTTTCTGTTCTTCTCAATACAGAAGTCCTTTTAAAATATTGGAAGTATTTTCAAATCCCTCCTTCTATTAGTAGATAAAAATATTCATTCTGATCTGTTTTTTGTCACAAAAATAACCTTGACCCATATTGATTTTGAGAGCTGTTTTTTCTCCATCTTTGAATTCAGGTTTTTCTTTGAGGAAACGTAGGTTTAGAGGCCATAATGAAGTGTCACAAAGTGATACTGTGTAAGCTACTGAACTGTAAAATCCTGAAATTATGAAACCAATTGGATTTCTCCAGTGGAAGAAAAAACAATGTTGTATATAAAGAGGTAAAGTTTGTCCTTACAGAGGTTTTTGGCCATCCAGACATCTGCTGGAAGAGACTCAAAACTTTGGGCAGACAGTGTTGAGGTTCCTAGAAGGTGTAGATGATGAATTCCTAGCAGCCAGAGGTAATGCTCTGTTTGACCTATTTGATCACAACAGCGGAGGAAGCTGGTGGATCCTGATTTTAAGTGATCATGAGATTAACTGAATTCATGATTTGGAAAAGTCTGGGAAGCTTAGCATTAAAATCAGGCCTGTGGACTGTGGCTTATCTAATTTATCTTATCTTATTTATCTTATGCTAAATTAGAATCCCTGGGGAGATAGTCAATAAGGGGCTTAAAAAGAAAATTTAAAGATCTTTTTAAAGAAAATGCACGGACAGCTCAAGAGCAGACCATCTGATTTTCCAGAAAGATCAGGACTTTGAGCGGAAAGCCCATTTGACTGAGCAAGAGGCTTCTTGATGAACAAAACCACAGAAGAGGAGCATATAAGAAGTGAAAATGTGGACCAGCAACAGAAGAGGAGTATAAAAGCATTACTCAGGTATTTAAGGGTCAAAAATGGAAGGCCAAAACTCAGCCAGAGTTAGAACTAATGAAGATTAACAAGAAGGGCTTCTACAGGTATGTTAGTAGAAAAAGGAAGTTCAAGGAGAATGCAGGACACAACCTAGTGGTATGGGAAAGATTGGTATATACAATGCCTTTCTTGCCTTGGTCTTTGCAGGTGAGAGACAGTTCTCATACCTTTGTGTGTACTGGTACAGACTGGGAAGAAGATGGGCAGAACACATTAGGGAGCAACAGATTCACAACTACTTAAAGCAACTGGAATATTCTGAGAATCCATGGTACTAGATCAAATTCACCTACATTGCCAACTTCCAGCTTCCTGACTGCAAAGTGAAAAATCATGGAAAAATGCTAATCTTCAAGAAAGTCAGCAAATCTCTGAAAATTATAGGCTTGACAGCTTCATTTCAGTTCCTGGAAGGATCATGGCTTGTCTCCACTTGCGTTCCATTTCCTAATACATGGTCAACAAATTAATACCTAATAGTCAATGTGCATTTAACAATAGTCCGTGTGCATTATGCTTATCCAATCTCTTTGCCTTCTGTGGCAAAATGGCTGGCTATATGAATGACAGAACAGTGACTATATTACTTCATGAGTTTACTAAGGTTTTGGACACCATCTGCGACTACATACTTATTTAGAAGGTGAGGGAAGTATGAACCAGATGAACGATCTGCTTAGTGGATTGAAAATCCACTGGACCAGTATCAATAGCTCGATATTGAGCTGGCAGCTGAGTGCAGTATGCCAGGGGTTGATTCCATATTTTTCAATACCTAGTGATTTGGATGATGACACATATTTGTAAATGACACTAAATTAATGGGAGTGGCTGACATGATGTATGGCAGAGCATAAATCCCAAGAGATCTTGAGAGACTTAAGGACTGGGCCATCAGAGGCTTCATGAGGTTGAACACAAAGTGCAAAGTTGTGCGCCTGAGCCGTAACGATACCATGAATCAGTACAGGCTGAGAACTGATGGGTAAGTGGCAGCTTTGCTCAAAAGGACTGGGAGTTATGATTGAAACTAAATTGAACGTGAGCCAGTGTGCTGTCATTGTCAATAAATCTGGTACTATGGTACATTAGGAGCATGGCAAACAAATCAAGGGAAATTATTGTTCTTCTGTACTTGGCAGAAGTGATCAGCCTCCATCAGGAATGCTCCTTTTGGGCCCACTAGTTTAGCATAAATGTCAAGAAACTGCAGGTATTTCAGTGGATGATTACCAGGGTGCCCCATGTGACCTGCAAGGAGAGGTTGAAGAAGCTGTCTTTGTCCGATGTAGAGTAAGCTAAGGGGTGATCCAATAGCAGCCTGCAACTATTTGGAAGGCAGTTACTAAGCTAGTGGAGCCAAGCATGTCTTGGTATTGGCAGATGATATGACAAGACAAAGACCTGTTTTCAGCTTTAGAGATGCACATTAGACATTATGAACACTTCTTCCACTGGGAAGATGGTGCAGCACCGGAGCAGGTTATCCAGAGAAACCATGAGAATCTCTACCCTTACAGCTTTTCAGGAGTTGGCTGCACTATCTATCCATCCATCCTTATTGTGTCTGGATCTGCAAGACAAAGGATAGATTAAAGGACAGGAACCTTCTGTCCTTTAATATTTTTTACATTATTTTGTTTTTCTTTTATTTTGCTTTGGAGCATGTGTGTACAGATGTGAAACAACTCTGAATTCAGTGGAGATGCTTTAACATCCTCTAGCAGCATGCATAATTTGCAGTTAATTAATGTACTTACACTGTATACGGGGAGAGGTGGGGAAAGAAACAAAAAAAAAACAAACCACCACAGTTGTGTCCCTTTGAACAAGAATGCTTTGTTCAGCGTTGGCAGCAGTAGTCTTCTGGGCTTTGTCCTAGGGGAGCACAGTAATCTTTCTGGCTTCAGGATTGCAGTCTGGCTTTTCTTCCTATCAAGGGACTGGAGTCTAGGCAGAGTTCTATGAGGCAGGGGTTTTTTTGAGAATTTTTTTTTGTCTTCCCCATCGTGATGAGACATTTCCTCCTAGTAATGGAATTCTAATAGTGAAGTTGGGGAATCCTTAGTATCCTTATAGGCTTCATTGCTTCAGATCAGCCTCTTGACTGAAATGGGACTGAGAAAGTGAGATGTTAAATGTGCGTGGGTATCTTCATATGTGCACCCATGCACACATTTGGTGACTTTGGGGAACTGGGAATTCCTTAAAAGCAGTTTTGTTTTAAACTCCTTGTATTTCACTAAATCAGTGTTTCTGTCAGTGATGCATGGCAATTCAAGTTCAGCATAATAAGCAGCAAGAAACTTGAAAGCAGTAGAACTTTTGTGAATTCTTAGAGTATCTTCAGTAATTCCTGACTGTGGCTTCAAGAGTCGGTAAAGACTATGTATATTCACACCCAAAGACTGAGTTTATTTTTTGAGGATAAACATTGGCTTGCTGCAGGAGCAATCCTAATCTCTGTGCTTAATTTGTTTAATATAAAATAATCCTCTATTCTGACTAGTACACCAGTGATTATCCCCTTACCTTTAACTTAGTTGCTGCTTAATTATCTTTCGGAAGTAGTATGCTATTCCTCTACACCTGCTATTTTTGTCTGGAGCTGATAGTAATTTTACAATAGCCTTTAAGTTTAGCTGTTCCGTAGTGGGCATTTGTTGTGAACCTGAAACACAAAACCTGAGTTGCTCATGAGTTTGTTTGAACGCCGTAACAGGGCAGTGGGTTGTGTGAGAGCTGAACTTCCTTTCTCTTTAACTTGAGGCACTGGCACTTCACAGTTTGTTGCACAATTTTCTGGAGGTGTTTGTCTGGGCACTGTGTTGCTCGGGCAATCCTTTGAGTATGGGCTGTTGATTCAGGCCCTTCTGCCAACTGATTGCGCAATTCATTACCCTCCTGTACCTTGATTGCAATCTGTTCTCTAGTACAATTATTTACACTTGCAAGAATTTTGTTAATTTGGGAAATTTTTTATCAGTTTTAATAAACTTGTCCATAAATATCTTTTCTGCTTGATTTTTCTAATGCCATCTACTTCCCTTCCTCTGGGGCCTCCAGTTTTGGCTTTTACATTTGTTTTTGTAATGAGAGAACTTTCTGATTCTTCAGTTTCAGGATCAGTAGTATATGAGATGTTAGATACATAGTCCTGGTTTGCATGTTTTCTTTGCCAAGTAGCTCATCTGCGTACTGTGTTTAATACAAACAAAAATACTCCTTTTGTATCAATATCATAACACTATATAAACTATTTGGCTCTGCTAGTGCCCACTGTGTTTGAAAACAACTAAGATAGATTTAATCAGTTTATCAAGATGCTAGAAAAAGAATATGGGATCAATAGCTGAGCTGCTGCAAAGGGCAAAAAAATACAGATGCCATCTACAGCTGTTGGAAAAAAATGGTAAGATGTGGTTTTCATGCATGATAAAAATACGGTATGTTACGTCTGTTCCATTACATGGTGTTACTTGTGCACCAGCTTGTTCTCATGTAAATTAGGCCATTCTCATTTCCTTATGAAGCTTTGTAAATAGCGCAGCATACCTGCTATTATCTTCCCAAGTGAGGAAGATGTTTGCAGTTTGTGTATATTCTCATCTCCAAGTGTGATGTAGACATCACTAGTGAAAACCACTGTTGAATAGTCTACATAGTACACTCAGTTCTTATTTGTCTTGATAAGTTAAATTCAAAACTGTTGGTAGATTATTTTTGTTAGGGTTTTCATTATTTTGAGCAGTGTCTTTGGTATGCCATTTTGAACCCTTTTTAATCTTTGAGTCAGTTTCATTATGCAGTGGAAAATGGTGTGCATTTAATCTAGTTTTTAGTATTAAGGCTTAATAGCACAACAAACCTGGCCATAGTAGTTCTAGCAGAGATGTTCTGCTGTGGTTCCCTTGCAGGCCACCTATTCTGACATGGATGCTCAAGTTCCTGAGAAGTTCCTCCTTCCAAGATGCAAAGTTACTTCAGAATAAATCACTTGTAGCGTAACCTCTCCATAAGGGAAATGGAATGTCAGTTATCTTACAGAGGGATGCTTTCCCAGGCTTTTGTGGTCAATATCCAAAACGTAAACAAGCTGTAACTCATTCCTTTATCTGTGTACCCCTTGCAGGGTCTTGAAGTCATCTGGTGGCTCCCTGGAAAATGGGGGTTTAAGCATTGACTGTGTTGGGTTAAATTGGTTAGACATGCACCTTTCTGAAAACTGTTATTTGATCAGTGTGCCTTGGGAACTAGATGTATTACACCAATGGATTTTTTTTTTTTTATATACTACTTAGTGTAGTTAGTCTTCCATTTTTCACGCACTTACACTTGACTAAATAGGTGTTTCAGAGTAGAATAACAACGATGATTGTTTAAGTTAGAGTTTGATTTCTACCATTATCCTTGTGCTTCAGTAAATTCCTACAATTTAGTACTCACCCTAGTTTATGCTTTATCCTGAAAATTCAAAGCAACCAGCAGCTTTAACAGTGATGAAAGCTAGAAGACAACTGAAATATAACATGAGAAAATGTTTTGTTTCTAAATGCTGCATTGTAAACAAAACTGCATTAATTCAGTATGAGTTGCACACAAAGTCAGGAAAGTTTTGTTACCAACAAACTGTCAATCTTATGCCTGTTCACTTGCAGGAAGCTTAAATTAGAGTATGGGGGAAAGTGGGAGAGTTTGACTGACATGGGTTTGGGAGGTAATAAATCTAAACCTATGTTTACATTTAAAGTAACATAAAGCTTTAAAATGCATTTAAAGTGTTAAAGGTTTGTCATATTGTAGTTTGCAAATTTTGTGCTTTCATGATTCACTGGAGAAAATGGATTCAAGGGGGACTGAGAGAATAACTGGAGCTGGGGAAGGACAATTTCAAATACATGAGATTTTGCAGCCCCTGGATGTTGTGAAAATGAAGCAGGAAAGCACTTGGTGTTGCTTGCAGGCACCTGTGTGCACCCCACTGACTCGCTATGACCCATGGAGTCTGGGCACTTCACTTTGCATGGACTCTATGAGTAGGAAGGAGAGAGTGCTCTCACATCAGAATAACCTATGTTTTGCTGGCTTGATTGTGTCAGTAAATATGTTATACTTTAAAAGTTGTCTTTTAATTGAATACCCACAGTTACTGAATAATAGAGTATTTCTCCTCTGAATGTTGGGAGGGAGGAGAGAGGATGAGAAATGGACAAAGGAGCCATCCTGTTTCTCTGAAAGTTTTTATCGCTCATTGAGGACATGAGTTCAGAGCTCTACGTTGTGAGTAGAGAGTATTGCCTTTCAGTGAGGATGAGTATGGCAAATATAAGATAACCTTGTGTTGAGCTAGGACAGTAAGGGCGACTCCACCCTCCGCCTGAACACTGGCTATTTTGAATAAGGGGGCTGCAGGGATGGCTTCTGTGAGAAGGTGCCAGAAGCTGTCCCTGTGTCAGAGCCAGATCTAACCAGCTCCAAGCATGTCTGTGATAACATATTTAAGAAGGGGTAAAAAAAATGCTGCACAGCAGCTGTGAGAGAGAAGAGCAAGAAAAACATGACAGAAACAGCCCTGCAGACACCAAAGTCTCTGGAGAATGAGAGGGAAGATGTGCTTCAGGCACTAGAGCAGATTCCCCTGCAACCTATGAAGAAGACCATGGTGATGCAGGTGGTCCCTCTGCAGCCTGCGGAGGACCACAGATATCTACCCTGCAGCACATGGAGGACCTTATGCTGGAGGAGGTGGATGTGCCCTGAAGGAAGCTGCAGCCTGTGGAGAGCCTATGCTGGGCCAGGCTCCTGGAAGGAGCTGTAGCCCATGACGAGGACACACTGGAGCAGTCTCTTTCTGAAGGACTGTACCCGATGGACAGTTCCCACACTGGAGCTGTTCTTGAACTGTAACCTATAGGAAGGACCCACATTGGAGAAGTTCCAGAAGGACTGTACCCCATGGGATGGATCCCATGCTGGAGCAGGGGAACAGTGTGAGGAGGAAGAAGCAGGAGATGAAGTGTAATGAACTGACTGCTGCCCTCATTCCCCAGTGCCACTTGGGAGGAGGAGGTAGAAGAATCAGGAGTGAAGTTGAGCTTGGGAAGAAGGGAGGGGTGGGGAGAAGGTGGTTTTAGTTTTCTTTTTATTTCTCGCTATCTTATTCTGCTATTAGTTGGCAATAAATCAAATTAATCTTCTGCAAGTCAGGTCTTGGTAGTTGGTGGTGGTTTTCCTGCACTTCTCTCAACCCATGAGCTTTTCATCTTATTTTCTCCCCCTGTCTTGCTGAGGCAAGGGAGTGAGAGAGTGGCTTGGTAGGCACCTGGTGGCTATAGCCAAAGTTAATCCACCACAGCATCCAAGAATTAGACACAGAGGAAGCAGCGTGTTTCCAAACTTTTTTGTGTGTCAGGGTCAAGTGATCTGCTGCTTTTCTTAGTTTTAACTCTAGTTACTAGTGCATTAGTTTTAACTCCAGTTACTACAGATTAGTTGTTCCTGTTGGGAGTTGAGAATCAAGTCTGGAGACGTTTGTGAAACAATTCAACAGTGGTTTCATTTGGAATTAAAAGAAGACTTGTTGTATCCCCCCCCAAATGATAGGATGCAAATTCCAAGCTAGTTTAAAATATTTGAAAATTGCTCATTAAAATGTAGGCAGCATTAGAGCATATGTTAGTGCAACATGTTGAATCTATTTTATAAATGTGTACAAGCTGCAAGACTGTTACCAATTCTAGCAAGTTGTAGGTAAAACTGAAAGGGAAACTGCAGGGTCAGTCATATCACAGAGCCACAGAAATACGCAGGCTGGAAGGGACCTAAGGAGGCTACCTAGTCCATCCTCCTGCTCAAAGGAAGGTCATCCCTGAATTCAGACATAGTTGTTCATTCAGGGCTTTATCCAGTCAGGCTTTGGAAGAAACCTCCAAGCATGGAAATTTTATGCCTTCTCTGGGAAACCTGCTCCAATGTTTAATTATGATCATAGTGTAACTTTTTTCCACATATCACTTGGAACATTCACTATTTCAGTTGATATTCATAGTCTTTTATCTTCAAGAGCCTGGCTTTGACTTTCCAATAACAACACAATAGGTGTTGAAAGGCTCCTCATGGGTACCTTTATCCTCGTCTCCTCCAGACTCACTGAGCTGAGCTCCCTGAGCCTCTCCTGATGGTCCAGTCTTTGTACACCATCGCAGCTCTTTCCTCAACTCTAGTTTGTCGGTGTAGTGTCTTCATACAAGTCAATTGCACACTCCAGCTGGATGCCTTCAAAGAAGTCAATGAAGATGTGTCCCTCTCTTCCTCCATGTGGTAGATAGTGTTACACAAGATAGGTTCCTGGATAGATCCCTGAGGAATTCCACTTATAACTGATTTCCAGGTAGTCCAGTGATCCAGATATCTTTCATCCACAGTAATCCACCTATCTAGACTATAATGTGTCAGCTTGGATGCAAGGATGTTGTGGGAAACCATGATGAAAACCCAACAGTCGAGATAAACAACTTTTTCTGGTCTTTCATCCAAGATTTGAAAAGAGGGTATAATTTAAGATCTTCACTGTGCATGATGGGCGAGTGATTGAGCATTCAGCTTATCACTCTCTTCATCTGAATTGCTTGTTTGCCTCCAACATATGGTATTTTCTATACAGTGAGATGAAAAAATGAATCTCTCTCAATCTACAGACTCTCTGGCTGCATCAACAGTCATGTGTGTGCTTTGTTGCTCAGCCTGAATAAGCTCCATCACAGGCTGTCTTTTCCTGAATTGGTGCAGCTGAACAAGGCAGTTGACACTTGTCTTTCCTGCGTCATTGGCACAGTGTTGGACTCGGCTGCAGCTAAAGGCTCTGCTGGCTACATGGGTATGATCATGTATTTTCCTTTTCACCTGTATTTTTGTCTAAACAGTTCTGAGGACAGTCTTTCAAAGTGCGTCCAAAGGAAGTACTGACATATGATATTCCCTCCAAGCAGGCAGCAAAAACTGCAGCTTGCAGGGAACCTGACAGAGAAGAAGTCTGACACGTGTGTGGATTTGTGGTTCCTCTTTTCTGTCTGTCTCTTTTGAAAATGTTACTTTTCCAGACTCTGATCAATACTGTGCTGTGGGGTCAGAGGTTTTGTTAATAAACACTACTTTTATTTTCTCAGCCTCTTACTTAACTTTATTGGATGATCTGTTGGTTGGCATTAAATATAAGAAATAAATTTTCGCTGTAACCTAGTCTTTCTGCTCGTCATATTAACACTCAGAACTTCTGTGTGGTTTTTCTTTAATTAAAAAAACCCAGACACATCAGTCCTTGTTTATTCTTCAGAATGAAGATAAGCAGGACATTGTGCTGTCCTGCCTATTTGGGTGCTGTCAAGTGTCCATTTCTTCTTCAAATCTGAATATAACAGAGCAAGAAGTTGAATTCTATAGCATGGTGAGAACTTATCTTCTCTCATATAATTCCATTGCAGCAGTGAGAAGTTTAGAGTAGTGGACTTCTTTTCAGTATAATAAACCTAGTTCTGGCATTAGGTTTGTTTTAACTGAACAGTGGCCTCATCTGAGAGATGATTTTATAAGGTTGAACTATTACTTATTCTATTTTTTTTTAATTAGTGAGGTTTTTTTCAAAAAAACATGCCTGTTCCTATTGCATCTTCTGTCTCTCTAGAAAGAAATGTAATTTGTAGTGATCTTCCTTAATTGCATATACTTGGATAATTATGTTTATGTTTCAAAAGAATTGTATCTTCCTGCCTGCCCGCTAAATGAAGTATTTTTAGTGGCGAACTTCCCCAGTCTTTATCTGTTTTTTAAACTGCGGATTATAAACCTGCAGTTTAAGAGGTCTTACTGACTTTTCTGAATCTCTGGATTTCTGGTTCCCTTCAGAGAAAAGCAAATAATTGTAGTTGCTTCTTTGGAGGTCCTGTGGCTTAGTGTACAAAAGAACAAAGAGTGATGAGTGCTGAAGTCTGTTGACTGTCTGAATAAATAGGTATCTTCTAAAAGGGTTTGTCTTTACATGTTAAGTCTGTAGAGGACCGCCTTAGAGCCTTGTCCCCAAGTTCTAAATCCCCTTTGTGGTCACTGGTTTTATGTTTCACATCTTAGAACTTCCTTTAGTTGTTGTGACTGTCAGGATTATTAATAATTAATATGATTTATATAGAAGGTTTAGCACTTTATAAGACTTCGTGCCAGATATGGGGATAGGTAATTAATGCTCATGTTAGCATGCATGTGGAATTAATTTTCTGCTGTGAAAAGTGCCACAAATAGAATTTATTATTTTAGTTAAAAATTATATGTAGAAACAATTGAACATGAATTATGTGAGCATAAGCAGTGTGCAGTATTTATGCCGTAAGAGAGGTTCTAAGGAACTTCAAATTTTATCCAGACACAGATAAAAGCAAATTCCTGCAGCATAAGTGATGTGATATTTCTAAAGGAATCTGCATTTTTTCAGTTTTACAGGTGCTGTTCTATACAATAAAAGCAATGATCTATAATGCATTGTCTAAGATGTTTGTTCTTAGAGCAGCTTTTGTAGGTTTTGTCTCCTGGCCACAACACAGCTTTGTGGCCTCCTCCTTGCCCCGTTACCCAGCGTTTGAGAAACAGCTTTTGGCAGGACAGGCCCCATAGCAGGCTGTACAGTGTGTCCTGCAAGTGAATGTTTGTGTGGGAAGGGGGTTTGAAAGCACTGGTAGCTTCAATCAGTAGTGATGTTATACTCGTGATGTTATAACTTCCCCCCGGAGGCACTTCTTTACTAGGCGTATAGCCGTACAGCTGCACTGACAAACCTCTTGGGTAAGAGCTGGAAACGGAACCTGTGATTTGGCTGGCTGGGACAGCAGGGACCCTCCAGGCTTCCTTTATATATAGTACTTGCTTTGGATGTGTGTCTGACTGGGCATTACCGGCGGTCTTAGCTGCACCTGTGCCAGGGGAAGGTTGCCAGTAGAGTGTTATCAGTAAACCATTCTATTGTAGACAGTCATCAGTGTCCTATTTAAAAAAAAGTTATAAAAAATGGGCAAGAGTTGAGTTAGGCACACATACATGCAAAATGTATGTGAAAGACAAGCTTCTATATGGAAAATTCTGTTTGTACAGTTGCATCTATTTAAAATCATTGCTACTAATGCAGCATTCAAATGCAGACATATAAGAAAGCAGAAATGTCTTTTGAAACTTTGGTACTGCCATTAGCATAAAAAAGCAGAGAGTCTTTGCTAAACTCTCCTGAGATTCATTTCTAGTAGCGTTTGCCTCTTTCTCCTTGTTCTCTTTTAGGTCAACTTGGCTTATGCTGGTGTTCTGTGTTGTTTATCAAATGCAATTTGAAGTCATTACCTAGAATCTTCTCTAGCTCTCCGGCAAAATGGCACCTATAAATCCCACTGTGGTTTGTGCAGGAGGGCAATGGGCGAGTCATGGAAGGGAAGCACGATGTTATGTGTTGCGTTTGATGGTATTGTCTCCCAGAGGTGTCTGCCACTTCAACACCCATAACTTACCTTTATCAAGTTCTGTCTCTTCCTCCAGGGATGCAGAACTGCAAATTACATCTTGAGTGGAATCATGTAAGTTAAGAAGTCTCAGTGTAGGTTTTTATTCTCCTCATTCTAGCTACTTTGAGTTTCTTCAGCTGTGTACTTGAACTTGAGGTGCATGTAGTATTTCAAGCAGGTCAGGAGAGGGAGCTGGCAGTCTAGGGGTGAAAAAGAATTTTCCTTCTATAATAATAACTTTTTTTTTATTATACCTCTGAGTGTAGAAATGTGATGGGGTAACCTGTCTGTATCTGAAATAATGAATCCAGACCTACTTCTAGAACATAAAGTAAGGAGTTTTTTACTGCTTTGTTCTGTGACTGATGGTATTTTTTATCTGTTGCCTGAGGATCCCATTTAGAAGTGTTGACAATGCTTTTCTATTGAAAGAGGTTGCCAGTAGTACATGTAGGTGATAGGGACAGTAAACAGAAACTCTCACCTTCATCTTAGTCCAACAAAAGTCAGTGCTGATATTAATATTGCCAATAGTAATTGCACTCATAGGGAACCCATTGCAGTAATATCTGCTTGCCCTTCATGTGGCTTTTGGAGAGATTAAAGGCTCTTCAAAGACAGCATACCCTTCAGATGACCACAGACTTCATAGAAATGGAAATTTGCCTGGGATAAGTGTTTCCTCACTGCGGTGGGTTGACCTCGGCCAACAGCTAGGCTCCCACTGAGCTCCTCATGCAGTCCCCTCGCCAGCAGGTTGGGAGAAGAAAATATGGAAAAAACACGGTAGCAAGAAAGCTTGTGGGTCAAGATAAAGCCAGCTTTTTCCCAGGCTCAAATTCACTCTTTCACTCCTGACTTCTGTACCTGCTTTACCAACACCAGCAGCCAGTGGATCCATTGTGAAGATGGCTGGAATCATCAGTGTCCAGCATGGGGTAGCACCGTTGTCTTCCCTGAAAAAACTAAGCAAGTGGTGAAGTTCTCCCTTCTAGATAATGTAGGTCTTGAGACATGATAGTTTCATGCTCCTTTTTTCACCAGTAAAGTGGACTTCTGAGGCTCTAGGTATGCTCTAGGGAGTTTTTGAAGGGCTGCACTGTAAAGCTCAGTTAGTGAAAGTGCATATGTTGAAAACAGTTGTGCAAAACCAGCTTTCAGAAGAAGTTAGCACTGTACAGATCCTTTCACAAAGCTGGTCCACCTGTTGTTGTACTTTCTCCACTTGAGGAAGAGTGTATTTCAGAGGTGGGGAAGGGAGTGACTGGAAGCGGGGATGCACAAACTGGCAAAGGCAAGGGAAACCCTACACTCACTCTTCAAATCTCACCTGACTTCCTTGAAATCTGTTTTATGTTTTAAGTGTTGCTGTACGTGTGACATCTTTCCAACAAGTTACTTGGAATGGTTTTAGGCTTTTTAGTGAATTGTTCTGTATGTAAGATAATTCCCTCTCTGCTATATTTTCTGTATACGGTGCTGTGCTGCTGTTCCAATCTTTGATTGATCTCAGTGAGTTTATACTTTATGAATAATTAAAAATCTTTTCTTCATTCCTATTGCAGAGCTTGAAAATAGCATATTATTCCTCCCTACTTGTAATTTAGGTTTTGGGCAGCTTGGTTTTGGTTTTAATTTTATTTTTTTAATTTTTTTATTCACAAGTGACTGCCCTTACGTAGCTGGTAGAGACCTTAGGCTGACATGAGAGACTTGGCCAATGTCATGTTAGCATGGTAAAAGTATTGTGATGTGACTAGAAGCCCAGTGCCATTTGGGTTTATGTAATGCCTGGTAAATATGATATACGGAGATCTACTTATTTGTTCTTGTTCAGGCTTCTCCTCTATACCGGTTCTTACAGACTTCATACCTTCAATCCTTGCTGTTCTGTAAAAAGTTGCAGAGGTACTAGTTGTCTTTTGCAGTCATTAATCCTTGTTTCCATCTTGTTTAGCAGGGAGTGACACTGATTCTTCTTGCCAACAATTGGTGGAGAGAGGAGAGTTAGAGTGCTGTTTAGAAATGCCGCTGTGCAGCAGTGTGAGGTTTACTATACCCACTGTTTGGGGATTTTTTCTTTTTTCTTAATATCTGTCTGCAAATTCTCATTGGCATCTTAGTTGCAGAAACCCGGCTCATTTCACTGTTTGTGCCAGTCTACCAGCAGAGAAAATGGCTTAAATGGCAATGTGCTATTTCTTTGAGATTACTCCATCCCCTTGATGGGATGTGACTTGTCAGAGTCCTAGTTTTATCATAGGCTTTGATCATAATTTTAAGGAAGTGGCTTGATTTGTTGGATGGATTCTTTTTGCTTTGCTCATAAGCTTATTTTGCTCGGGAAATAGCAACTTTAGTTTAAGGTATTTACAAAAGTGTTTGTGCTTTCAAGGTTATAATAAATAAATGCCATTCAGAGGACTTTTTGTCTCCTGATGAAGGGCTGGGGTTTTGGTCGTGTGTATATGCGTTTGGCATCTTTGTTTTGGGGTTTTTTTTGTAGGTCAAGGTGATTTGGGATTTGAATTTTTTTTAGCTAACTTCTTTCTAGGGGTTACAATGAATTTTGTTTTCCTTTAGCTGAAAGTTCACATGCATCATCAGTTGCATTTTCTTCTGGGCACGTTCAGGAATGCTGCTTGTTTCTATGGTCCGTACTACATTTAGACATAATTTGCATGCAGTTGCAGGCTCTGAATCAATGCTGCTGTTACTGCCATGACAGGGTGAGAGGCTTAATGGTTATTTCAACAGTGTCACATTTTCAAATGAGCTTGGAGCCAGAACTGAAAACTTGAGTCAATGGTTGACGGGTAAGAAAATAACCTAACATCTTCACGTATCTTGAGCAAGTTAGCCAGCCTCATGGAAGTATGATATCTTAAGAAATAACTTGTTTTTCTTTTAGTCCTTAACATTGAATTTTCGTATATTGAGAGAAAGGAATATTTGCATAATTTCAAGCACAAAAAAGCAACTCTCTCCACATTCTTACGAATCTGTTTATTAGGTCCCCGGGGAGGAGGGTGGGACAGACACCAAAGTCATGGCTAGTTTGCAGGGCACGGCATGCCCTCTGCGGAGTGTTGTCTCTGGATGGCAGCATGGAAAACGGAACTTGAAAAAATGTTACCCTTTTTGACAATACTTACTATATAGCAGCATTGCTGGGCTGGATAGCATGGTTTTCTGTGCAGCCATTGCAAGCCCAGCCGTAGCCTTAACTGCATACTTGGCTGAAGCTGTTAGATATCATAGCTGCTGTGTAATATGTAGCTCTTTTTACTTAAGAGCTAGCTCTGATGTGCCCACAAAAGTCATGTTCCAAAGGATGTCTGCACTACAGTCACGTAACCCCCAGTGACCAAGCTTAGAGCGTGTGGGTATCTGTCCCACCCTCTTCCCAAGGGACCTAATGAACAGATTCGTAAGAGTATAGAATTGCATTTCTGTGCTTAAAATTGTGCAAATATTGCTTTCTTTCAGTGCAGGTGAATGTGTTTGAGAAACTGAGGGCTTCGCTGTCAAGAAGATAACAACTTAAAGGACAGATAACAGGCACCAGGAGTCAAGGCTAATTAGAAGCTCACCTGGTTTTATGCATGTTTAGCCTGTAGTATGTCTGAAATGCTGGGAAACAACATTGCTAGTGACTGTTAAAAACAAAGCAAGTTATCACTGCTAAACAGTATAGCCAGCAGATAAAGCTGTAGTTGTAAGTTTGAAAAATGAGTTAATAACAGTTCAGGTGTAAGAGGACCGAGCAGAACATACTGATCTACCTGGTTCCAGGAAATGCCAACGAGAGGAAATGCTGATGCCATTAGACTAGAGCAGTATCAGGCCTGCAGAGCCAGAGGATTGCTAGCTACAAATGCTCCTTTACTAGCTTAGTAGAAGCTAAAACCTGGTGTCTGTGATCATGAGATCATAGCAGCCCACTCTGAAAAAATATTTGATGTATTGCAGAATACACAATCCTGTGCTTTCTTTAAAACAGAAACTCAGTCTGCCCTACCAATTCATTTCTTCTACTACTCACTATTCAGTTTGGGACACATTACAGTTAATTGGCTTTGACTTTTTCCTTGGCAGTAATTTATTTTCCTCTTTTTCAATTATAATTTGTCAACTTGTAGGCTATTTTATGTACTCCTGGCCTATTTGACAGCTTGTTTTCCCAAGCACAACTATTCCTGAAATCCGTTAACAGTTCATTTGTAATGCTGTAATCCAAATTCTCTAGCATGACTCAACAATTCAGCCACTCCACTTGGGTTCATGTAAAGCACTGTGCTTGGTTGCTACATGCTGCACATCAGGTTGGGGAAGGCGTGCACAGAAGCTCTCCAGCTTTGCTGTGTGTGCTCTGAGACTGATCAATGGCATTCTTGCACTGTATCTGTACTAAACCGGGACTTTTCTGGCTTCTGTGTCCCCTCTTCATGCCCTTTGGCAGAATCTTTCAAACAATTCTGGAAGAGGTAAAATCAACACTGATCAGTCTGTTTGGACAGAGTTGGTGTAAAATGCCCCTGGCTGATGAATTTCCCTTTCCTTCACGCCCACTAAAAGCATGTTAAAACCTCTTGCCTATTCACATGTCAAGTCTGGAAGAGTTTCTAATTAGAGAAGTTAATCTTTGTTTTGTCAGGTTTTAGCTGACAAGAATTTCCATAGATTCCCTGAGACTGGAAGTCTTTGGCAGCTAAAACTTTAGCCTAATTGAAATGTGGGCTATGCAGCTGTTGCTGTGGCCCTGCAAGGTGCTTTGTGCTGATTTGAGTCTTTGTAGGAGGACCCAGCAATAAGTCCTCGTTAAATGTAAGCGTTTTCGTTGATGTCATGATTCATGATCCCAAAGAAAATATGGGGAGGACTTCTGGGATATGGAGTGGAGGAAAGTTGTACCACTGTCAGGCGTGGGTGGCTCATGGGGCTGACTGACGTGAGAAAGACCTTTTCTTTTTTCTTTTCCTTTCAGTAGTCTCCTATTATCATGGAGCTTCCCAACCTGCCAGTGTAATTCAGTCTTTCTATATTCCTTCAAGGACAAAGAGGCAAAAGGGACACGAGTGACTGCCTCATGCTAGTTCAGTTTTACTTTGGGTTGTGGCTGTACGTTGTTCATAAGCTGGACGTTTGAAATGCCCCTCCAGCATTTGCCTGTGAGGTTTCATGGTGTTCACACAAGTTCTCCTGGGTTCCAAGAACACTTCACCAGAAATTAGCAGTGGTTTCATTGTTTCTTGTTTTTAAAAAAACACAAAACAAACAAAATAACCAACCAACCAAACAAGCCCCCTCTACACCAAACAAAATAAGGTTTTGCAACTTTCCTTACATCACTGTACCCAGTTATAGTAACTTGAATCACAACAAAGTAGTAACTGTATATAATAGTATGCTTATATTGTTTGTTGCCAAATTTTTTTGAGATGGAAATTTTGCAGCTCTTTTACATCTGACAGTTCTGAACCATCTGTCTAGCAAGGCAGGACTGTAAAATACTCCTAGTTAAGGATGCTTTTTTTTTTTTACCTGTATCTTCCAAAAATATGCACAAGTTGAGAGTCTATAGAGTAAATATAATTCATTAAATTTCAACTGATTAGATCTACTTCAGATTTTTTTATTGTGTGAAATGAGTTTTATATTCTGTATGTGGTACCAGGTTTGGATAAAGAAAACATTTTTCTAGTTTCTGTGTTATCTAGAAGGGAGAGGAGGTGGAAAAGACCATGAAAATCAGAAGTTTCTTATACTATGAGCATTTTTTTCCATTGGAGACCACTTTTATGCATGTGGGCATATGTAATTTCTGAGGAAAAACCCTTCTGTTTTGCATATACCACCTATTCATTCAATGCACGGGTACCAATTTATCAGTCTGCAGTCTGACTCCGTGGATTGTCAGGTAGTGAAGAGGCACAAGAAGGGAGAGCAGGTCGTCCTTTACTGTTAGTAGAGGAAAGGAGTTAGTCGCTTTTATCTCCCTGGTTAGTTTACCATCTCAAAGAAAGTTTTTTGTCAGCAGTTTGTTGGTTGCAGCAGCTTTATAATCTAAATGGTATGAGTTGCTGGGAAAGCTCATTTAGTGACAAGTTAAGTGTTATAATCTCCTGTAAGCGATGTATGTAATACTGCATTTTATGGTCTAGCCGTGCAGTGCAGAGCTATTATTCTCCATGTAGCACATATGTTGAACATTAACTACTATTTGGATACAGAAGGTGGAGTGTGCTCTTTCTGGTTTCTATTGGGTGTGTGGCAGTCGAAGATAAACATACTGGTGGTTAATGACATGAAGCAAGCAACCAGGAATAGAATGATCATAGGGCATCAAATCAGTTTTTCCTAGTTTTGTGAATTCCTCATGTTTTGCCATTTCTTTTTTTATTGCTTTGGTGGATTTTTTTTCCTCTCTCATTTGAGCAGAATCAGTTTAAATTGTGTTGTGCTTTGGTTTGGCTTCTTTCAACAAGTTCTGAATTTACTACATATGAGAAAATGTTCTAGGTACTTTTTAGCAAACTTTTTGTACACAGTACCCACCTGTCACCTCCAATCTTTGCTTCTTCTAGCATTTGTATGTGAAGCAGTGATTGGCTAAATTCTAGGTTTAACCTCAGAACAAGTTCACAGGCCAATGCAGCCTAGCTTTAAGATCAGTTAACTTTTCTACTAGTACCCATAGCCCATGATTGAGGTTAATTTTGTTTCCATGCCTTTGTATTTCAGATGGCACACCCAGAAAGACTTTTAACTTCTTTTCTGCCGTTTTTTTGTTTCTTCATTAAAAGACTGTAAATGTGATTGCAATTAGCAACATTATTTAAAAGATTCTTATCAAATCCCATTAATTTTCCTCACAGTGTGCTTCAAGTATTCAAGCTGTCCAGAATTTATTTTGCAGCTTGAATGGTGGTATGGTGCTGCATGACTGCAGTTGATATGTGATAACAGCCAGCAGATTTCAGGCAGTGTGTCAAACAAGCTTTTACTGGAGAATTTGGCTTCCTGGGGTTTAAAATGTTGGCTCTGACTTAGGATGCTTACAGGACATAAACCTTTCCTTTCTCTCCTACACTTTGAGTTACAGTGAACTTTGTAAGTTTTTATTTTGAGAGTGAAGTCTGCTGTTGGAATAGCTGCAGGCAGGAACAACATGTCACTGTATCTGTCTTAAAGAAAATAAAAGGACATGTCAATACAATTCTTTAGGATGAATAGAATTACTATTTGGATACTGTTCTCCATTGTACATCTACTCTCCCTCATTTGAACTCAAAAAGGAAACTATCCAGACAAACCCATACCCACCCACAAAATAACCACACTTTCTTTTCTTTTACAGAAAAATGCAAAGGGACAGGAGTTGTTTGACCAGATTGTGTATCATTTGGACCTTGTGGAAACCGATTATTTTGGCCTACAATTCATGGATGCTTCCCAGGTTACAGTAAGTATAACTTCAGTTTAATTTCTGTGTTCTGCGATAGTTTGTGTTGCCTATGATAAATGTATCACTGGTGCAGTTTCATGGAGAAATGTAGGCATTGGGGATATACTGCTGAAACAACTGCTATCATTTTTAGTTCTTGCATGTAAAGCCAAATCCTCTAAGTGAGTTGTGTCATTTTATATGATATGCACATGACTTGATTGCACATAAGCGAAAAGGCAATAATTGTGGGTAAAGAAAAATGTGCTTTGTGTTTGCTAGGCACATGGTATTAAAACCAGGTTAAATCTCTTGCAAGCAAGGGTTTCCGTAACTCCTCTTTTTACTGTTCCATGCACAGATTCTGTTGCTCCATAGATTTCATTGCTTTTATAATAGAGAATTTTCTTCTCTCCACTATTCAATGATCCCCAGGGGGAAAAACCAAAAAGGAAGGTATTTACACATGCAGGTAGAGAGATCTATTAATAAGACAGGGTTAAAAAAGACTGCAACCTTGTGGTTAAACTGTGTTGCTATTTATTTCATCTTTTCCGTTGTCCATTCACGTTACGTGCTGAGGTATTATATCAGTAAGACAGCAGCCTGGTTTGTAGATAGACAATATACAGATTCGGAAAATAAGTGTTTGCTTTAAGGTTATCTGGTCAGTATATATATTTTTTTTTTTTCATAAAGCAACAGAAGACTTATGTATTCTATGCTATTAGAATTAAATAATGGGGAAATATAGCCACAATATTTGACATCTTGTGAAAAGTAGAATCTAAATTTATAATCTCAGAAATATCAGCTTTTTTGTCTAGCAAGCGTGGGTCAGTGAGATTAGGTCAGATCAGTGTTATAGCAACTGCACTGCAGTCTCTGTCTTACCAATGACTTTAAACAACAGATAGGAAACCTGTCAAGATATTATAATGACTTGATATTGAGAAAGGGAATCTATGCTTTTGGGGAAGAGAAAACTGATATTATCTATTTAAACATTATCCTAACATCCCAGTTAATTTAGAGGTATGTATTTATTACTGGAAAATTACATTTGAATGAAGTATGTTCATAATGGGTTTGGGTTTTTTAGGAAGTTTAGTGTGTGTTCCTAATAAAAATTGTATTACATAAGTTGTGTGTCCTTCTATGAGGGACCTGATCATAAGGACACAGTTTATAAGCAGAGCCTGCTCATAATAGGAAAAATCCAGCCTTATTATCAAATCATCTAATTGGGAACTTGATAGCTAGTAATAGTTACTTAGCAAGGAGAGTTTATAATGTTATGAAAGAAGGGAAGCAGAGAGGGAGAGCGAAACATCCTTTCCTAGCAAGAAATAGGGCAGATTAGAAGTGGAAGACCTGGCTGAGGAAGCAGAGAATGTTCATTTCCTTGTATGTTTGCAAAACTGAAGGGCTCTTTTGAATGGTAAGAAAGATGAAGCAGAGATGTGAGCCAGTTATATTTTCCATAGTTAGCTCTATCCCTGGTGTTCAGGATAAAGCGTGACTATATATGCAAGTGTTTTAGCTTTGTATGCTATTTCTTTCTTCTGTATTACAGTATTTACGGTTACAAGAAGGATAAAGGCTATGAACAGCTTCTGGGGAGCCTAAAAAAGCCTGGGTGCAGGGCTTTGGTAGTGGGGTTATGATTTCCTGGGTTAAGAGGAGAGTTGAGGGCAGACTGCTTCACATTCACTGGAGTGCAAGGCTGCAAGCTCTCATTTGGTTTGTTGCTTTTTTGTCTGGCTCAAGCTGGGCAGAGAGTTGAGCTTAGAGAGCTTCGAGGCACAAGCTTTTATCTTCCCCAGCACCCTCTGCAAAAAGGTTCCATGCTTTAACAGCCTTACTTGGTCTGTTTTGAACTTGTGACCCACTTATTTCATTTGCATAGCAATTAATGCATAGTCTCCATGTGCTTCTGCTTAGCCCCAGCTCAACCACACAGTGGCAATTGCACGACTGGAAGATTAAAGTTGTGTAAACTCCTTGAGGCTCTGAGCCTTTATCTTTATTATGTATTGTTAAGTGCTAAACATCTTTAAGCTGCCATTATAAATAAGAGAGCACAGAATAGTCTTTGAGTAGTGGAGATTGCTTCTATGTGCTCCAAGGCCAGCAGCTTTTGAGTGGTCCACTGTGTTTCTTGCAGTCCTGTAACTTTGACAAAGAGTTGGCACAAGCACTGTTGATAGCTGTGATTTAGAAAAGAAAATCTTAACTAAAGCTTATCTGCTTTGAAGGAGAATTTTTTTGTTGTTTGAACAGCTTATTTTTAATACCCCCAAAAAATAATTCTTCAGTACAAACAAAAACCATGAAGTTGTGGAAGGCAAGATGTCAATAGTAACACAGAAAATACTGTAAAACCTGTACAGTGAACTCTGCATCAGTTTGTATCTTATGCCCTTTGATCATATCTATGAGTAGAAGGATGTAGACAATAATATAGTAGTTTATTCTAAAGTAAATCTTTGTGTACTGTTGTATTTTAAGTTATCTGGTGTTAACACCAGAAATAGAAATATTTCAGGGTAGAGGTCATTAAATATTGTTAGTGTGTGGAAGAACTTGAGTTAGTGGGAAACCTTTATTCATAAATGAGGTTTAAAAAGGGGCACAAATACATTGCCTGCTGATGTTCAGCACCTTGACTGATCACAATTTATAGGTTATAGTGAGGAATAAAACTTCATCTTACTGTAGTTGCATTATAATAGCTTAGGACCAATTCTTTTTTTAGTACCAGGCTCAGTAATAAAACTCCTGAGACTTAGTGCTCTGCAGCTGTTCCAATGTTTCATCATTCTCATCCTTTTTTAATTTCTGTTTTTATGCGTGGTTTATGATTTGCATAACATAATAGTACAGTGGGACAAGTATGTAATTTATTTTTTGCACCATCAAAAAAGGTTGGAGACCACTGCTCTAGGACAGCTCTAGTAAATATAGGAACATTCTAAGGCCCTTCAAATTTTTCCATCGTTTTGTAATAGAAAAACTACTCTGCTTTTCTGTTTGTGGAAGGGAAGGAAGAGGGAAATGAGGAGTGAAAGAAGGAAATAAGAATCAAAGAAGCAATTTTTTTTTTCAGCTGTTACAGGACTTCAGCAGGAAAGTAGTGCTTGGGTGAAGAGTGTCACTCTTGTGTAGGAGGTCTCTGTAATGGTTTAGAGGAAACGTAAAGCTTATTGGGTTTTTAATTACTTTTACTATGGTTTGTGTGTTCTAGCAAAGCAGGGAGCCTTGAAAGCTTTGAAAGTCGAGGTTGGAAATAATGAAATCTTTTGAGATGATGCTATCTAAGTTGCATTCCCATGAGGAAGTATTTTATTGATCTTTGCAGCAAGTGCTCACGTGCAACATATTCTATGGTTGGGTTGGGTACTTGACATTTATTTTGGGCTGCTGGTAGCTGATGTTTATTCATCTTCTGTTCGGGATTGTTCTTTCTTTGTCCTTTATTCCAGATTATCATAAGAAAAAGGGCTTCTGTGGTTTACAGCCCCTTTAAGGACATAGATCTCACCATTTCTACAGTTGTATTCTTTCTTCCAGTTGCCTATCCTGTGACAGCAAAACATGCCTCCAGCCCCCTCTGTTCTACAGGAATTCAGAACAGAGGGATTGCTCTTGTTGATTAGCATGGAATTTGTTTCTGTTTCCCTCATGATTTTGTTTCTGATCACAAGAACAATTATAAAGTAATTGAGAGGAAAGAAGATTAAAGATATATGTTTAAATTTTGGTTGGGTTTTTTCTTTTGCAAATGAGCTGCTATAATTCTTGAGGTGTGAAACTTGGGAATGCATGGAAGCAAAAGAATTAAAATGCCACTTTTCTTGTATGTGTCTCTTTCAGTGATCCTCTAAATCCTTTAAGTCTTTTATGTCCTGTCTCTAATGTTACAAAGGCTCCTTAGCTTAAAGAAGGTCACTATGGAACAGCCTTTCCCAACTGCGGAGATGTATTGCGCTCTGCAGCCGGTTGACCCATTTGGAGTGTGTATGCACGCACCCAATGCATCTGGCACAATGGGAAGCACTGGATTTACAGCGTGTGTGCAGCAAGACTGTTGTGCCAGGAGAGCCCGTGTCTCCTGCATGTGCCCATGCCTGTGGTGAGGGCCAGGGTTCCCCGGAGAGTTGACAGCCAGGACTGACCTGCAGTGAATTGTCCTGGCAAGCTGTGTCTTCGTCTGAGCTTCTTAATATTCACTGGTTCCTAAATTGAGTTTTGATTCATTTGCTGTGATAGGCAAGAAAACAGTGGAGGGAGGAGATGGAGAAAAGCATGGAGAAACTAAAATGGGCTTTTATGAAAGCAGTTTTCCAAGTACAAAAGTAGAAGAACTGTGTTGCCCAGACTGGGCCTAACCAGCAGCAATTTATTGGGACTGGTTGATGCAGATACTTCTTCACCATGACAATATGGCCAGGTTTTTCTGGGAGGTTCAGGATCATGTATCCTTCACGACATAGGTTTTCAACGATGCAGTGTGGGTGGGTGGTGAAGCAGGCTGGACAACAAAGAATAATACCTGAATGCCTTTGTTTTCTCTGCACATGGTACACTAGACTCCTGGATGTTTCAGCAGGTGTTGAGTCAGGGCTTGGAGGGACTTGGTGCTTCATGACTGCCTTTGCTACATCTGAATTTTCTTTTAAGGGCTTATTGTCATTCAAATCAAGAGTTTTTTCAACTGCCTCCTTTTGATATTACTGCTATGATTTCTTAAGGGTGTGAGGGACTTGGAAAAATCAGCAGCTCAAACCAGTCAATGAGCCTGATAGAGTCCCAGACACCACACTTCTATGCACTGCTTAACACTGGAACAAGTGCTGGTAAAGCAGAACAAAATAGAGATGAGCCTGTTGTTCAATACATCAAATGTTGGGAGAAATAGAGACTGGTAAATATTTTGATAATGCAAAAGGTTTCTTTATCTGCTTCTGGTAGAAGTATCCCATTTCCCCATGAATAAACTGTCAAATTCATCTGTGACTGCTTCCCCTCCCTGAATCTGTCTTGTTCCTCTGGATGATGAGCTCTTTGGGATTGTGGTTGTTGCAGAATGTGTATCTGTGGATTGTAGCCCAGAGCAACAAATGCCAGTCACAGCTGGAGTGTCCCAAGAGCTGTACAGGTAACAGTATTCTGTAGTACTCAGTGCTTCAGTGACTAATAGTGGCAGTGATAGGAGTGCCAGTTCAGTAACTGGACAACGGCAATACGGCTGACTCCACAGCCATACAGAACACCTGATGAATGACTGCTTCCAGCTGTGGCTGTCCAAGGCTGTACTACAGTCTATGAATACTTGGTGGGAGACTTCAAAACATTAAGAATTCCCAGACCATCTTTAGTTTTTAGTCTTCCAGTAGCACTTGCTGATTCCAGGAGAGCTGGAGACCCAATTTCCTGGCACAGACTTGAGAAGTAGCCATACAGGGCAGGTGGCTGTGATATCTATCAGTGATACTTTTCCACCTGTCATCTAAGCGTAGAGAAGTCAAGTTTCTAGTCTACCCAGGACAGCAAACAGTTTTTGCTGTTTTCTTTTGGTTTTGTACATGGTCAGAGTGTAAGCTGAAGCAGTAGACGTGTATGTCAATGGATAGGTTAAAATCTGTATGCTATATAAAATCTGAGTGGTATATTTTTGGCAAACAACTGGCTTCAAAAACACAACTGCAAGCCACAACCTCATAAAAACCTGTGCCAATTCACCTGTTCTATTACTTGTGTAAATGTATAAAAATCTGTATGTCGTAGCTGAAAAAATGTGTTGCAAGCATGATGCCTGTCTTCATTAAAAGTGAAAGGAAAAGTAATACCAAAGCGAAGGATGAGAGCTAGGTAGAAGTTAGGCTCTGGGTTTTGTTGACTCAGGGCACTTGTTGCTATGACCACTAGCAATAGCTAAATAACGGGGAGGGGGGATGATTCTTCTAAAGTTACTGCTAGATTGACATGTGTGGGGTCCACGCCATTCTCTGGTGGATTGAAATTGATGGGCTCCACACTGTTCTTTGGCAGATTGACAAGCCTGGTGCTCATGTCATTCTGTGGCAGGTTAACACATCTGGGCCTCACACCATTCTTGAGCCTGTGGTATGTAGAGTTTGTCTTCTCCCAGCTGATGTTGGGAACAGAGGCTGGGCCACTGGTAGGGAGCTGGCCAGGTGTTCCTGCAATGCCATTGGTGCAACTTCATAGAAGAGAGCCCAGGCATGCTCAGCAGAAGATGCATTTCTTCTTTTTTTTTTTTTCCCTTGTCTTTTCTTCAAGTCAGGTAGTTGAGAATGAAGAACAGTATCCTGAATGATGCCTCCAAAGCTGTTTGTTGAAGAGTGTGCATATATCCAACCTCCTGTTCAGAGCAGCCCCAGTTGGATCCTGTTGCTTGGGACTTTGTTCAGTCGTGTTTGGATGCCCTCAAGGCAGCGGCTCCACAGCCCCTCTGGGCACCTGTGCTATGTCTGAGGGCCTCATGGTGACCATCTTTTCCTTTTGTCTAGCTGGGATTTCTCCTGGATCTGTTGCCACTCGTCCTTCTGCCATGGAGCACTTCTGAGAAAAATCAGTCGTTTACTTCTTTACAGCCTCCCGGCAGGCAGCTGGAGTCACCAGTCAGGTCCACCCATGAGCCTTCATTCTTGATGCAGACCAGAGTCAGCTACCTCAGCCTTCCCTCGCATGCTCCAGCACCTCACCATCCATCCCAAAGGCATTGCGCTTGGCCCTCACTGCATTCATCAGTATCTTTACTGGGGAGACCAGGAAGGGACACAGGAGTCCAGATGCAGTCACCAAAGTGCCAAATAAGAGAGGAGGAAGGTGTTTTTACTGGGGTTACTTTGTTGGCTTATTGGTTGGATTTTTTGATGGTGTTTATTGCCCAGTCTTGAAAAGGACTCCCAGTGAAGCAGCTGGAAGGGACATGAAGAGCGAAATCCACCACTTCTTCCTGGCAGAACTGCTTCTCCGAATGTATTGGGTTTGCCTGACAAGGTTTTGGTAGCAGGGGGGCTGTAGGAGTCGCTTCTGATAGAAGACATCAGAAGCTGTCCCCATGTTGGACAGAGCCAGCACCAGCCAACTTCAAGACAGATTGGCTGCTGGCTAAAGATGAGCCCATCAGCAGTGTTGGTAATGCTTCTGTGATAACGTATTTAGGAAGCAGCTGAGAGAAAGGAGTGAGACTGTGTGAGAGAAACAGCTCTGCAGACACCAAGGTCAGTGAAGGATGGAGAGGAGGTGCTCCAGGCGTTGGAGCAGAGATCCTCCTGCAGCCCATGGTGAAGACCATGGTGAGCATGTTGTCCCACTGCCGCCCATGGAGGTCTATGGTAGACCAGATATCCACTTGCAGCCCTTGGAGGACCCTGTGCTGGAGCAGGTGGATGCCTGAAGGAGGCCATGACCTGTTGGGAGCCCACACTGGAGCAGGCTCCTGGCAGGACCTGTGGACCCATAGAGACAGAGGAGCCCACACTGGAACCGGTTTGTGGGCAGGATTTGTGACCCTGTGGGGGACCTATGTTGGAGCAGTCTGTTTCTGAAGGACTGCACCCCATGGAAGGGATCCACGTTGAAACAGTTTGTGAAGAACTGCAGCCCATGGGAAGGAGCAACATTGGAGAAGTTCATGGAGGACTGTCTTCCATGGGAGGGACCCCACGCTGGAGCAGGGGAAGAGTGTGAAGAGTCCTCGCCCTGTGGAGGAAGAAGCAGGAAAAACAACATGTGATGAACTGACCACAACGCCCATTCCTCTGTACTGCTCAGGTGGTTGAGGTAGAGAAATCAGGAGTGAAGTTGAGCCTGGGAAGAAGTGGGAGGGGAGGTGTCTTAAGATTTGGTTTTATTACTCATTATCCTGCTCTGATTTGACGGTAATAAATGAAATTAATTTCCCCAAGTTGAGTCTGTTTTTCCTGTGACAGTAATTGCTGAATATATTGCTGTCCTTATCTTGACCCATGAGCCTTTTGCCATATTTACCACTCCTGTCCAGTTGAGGAGAGGGAGTGATAGAGCAGCTTGGCGGGCACCTGGTGGCCAACCAAGGTTAAACCACAAACCTAAGTACAAGCTATCTCTCTTCTTTGCTTATCTGTTGCTGTTCATTGTGCACCACCGCAGAGGGTCTGCCTTCATCTTCAGTCACGCCTTAGGAAGCCCTTGGGTAGGCTTTGTGTATCAGACTGAAAAAATCCCACCTCCAGGCCTCAAAGACCTCAGTGTCTCCTCTTGTCACCCTGGCACAGCAGGCCAATGGAAGCCAGCCGCTTTCGTTCTCTCTCCCTTGGGGCTCGGTGTGTAATTTGGGAGTGCTGTAATTGTCCGTGTTGATCTGGAAGAATCCTTATTTAAATAATTTCTCCAGCCGGTTTAGAAATGCCTTTCTGTCCCCCAGCTTTCTCTCTCTCTCTGCAGTTTGGAGTCAGAAGTAACCTTATGACTGCTTCCTATTGACAATACTAACCAGCTATGTGTATAAATATGCATAAGGGAAAGCAATCTATTCAAGATGTTCTTCATGCTTTTTAACTAGCAAAGCAAGCCAACCAAAAAGAGTCAAATGCAATTGTTTTTTCCTTTTCAGGTTACCTTTAAGGGCTGTATAGATCAGGACAAGGATTGTCATTGTTTTAGGAAGGTAGTAGAGAGGCAGTGGAATTTGCAAAGCTGAGGTGCGTGATGGGTTTATGTTAACCTGTGGTACTCACCATTTCAGTCTTCGTTTGGTAGTCAATGTGGTCCTTATGTAGACTGCTCCAGTAGCTATAGTTTATCTGCTACACCTTGAAACAAATACATTGCTGCATGATTATTTTGAGAAGATACTGGTTGCTACCACTTATGAAGTGTTAAGGTACTTACTTTTTCCTCTTCAGTTAGAAGAGGAAAGTTAGCTCTTCAAGCTCCAACAGGGTAGGTTTAGACTGAACATTAGGAAAGAATTTTTCACAGAAAGAGTGGTCGGGCATTGGAATAGGCTGCCCAGGGAAGTCGTTCAGTCACCATCCCTGGGTGCGTTTAAGATCCATCTAGATGTGGTGTTGGGGGATATGGTGTAGGGGAGAACTTTGTAGAGTAGGGTAGATGGTTGGACTCGATGATCCCAAGGGTCTCTTCCAACCTAGACGATTCTATGATAAAGTGAGTGACCAACTGGCAAGCGTGCTGAGGTAAATATGTGCTTCTGGTATTTTAGGACATCTTTTGTAAAAATGGTGTTTCTTTCAAGTGGAATTGATTGTTGTGTGTTTTCAACACATGAATCCCAACCAGCAACTAATGGTTTATGTCAGTTAATACCATAGGAAATGTTATACATTCAGCAAAGCAAAGAAATTCTACTGGGATTTAACAGGAGTAAATGAAAGTTAATCCAGCATTTGAAATTCCAGTTTACCTGACAGAA
This sequence comes from Arenaria interpres, assembly GCA_013399435.1. Classification (NCBI taxonomy): domain Eukaryota; kingdom Metazoa; phylum Chordata; class Aves; order Charadriiformes; family Scolopacidae; genus Arenaria; species Arenaria interpres. The sequence continues at coordinate 185,560 of VXAK01016965.1, read as the reverse complement.
TTAAAGGACCGACCTCATTGCTCTCTACAGCTTCTTGAGGAGGGGACATTGGAGAGGGAGGAGCTGATCTCTTCTCCCTGGGATCTAGTGATGGGACTTGTGGGAATGGCTCAAAACTGTGCCAGGGGACATTCAGACTGGACATTAGGAAGCATTTCTTTAAAGAGAGGGTGGCCAAACACTGAAACAGGCTTCCTAGAGAGGGGGGTGATGCCACGAATCTGTCAATGCTTAAAAGACATTTGGACAATGCCCTTGATAACGTGGTCAGGCAGTTGGACTAGATTATCACTGTAGGTCCCTTTCAACTGAACTATTTGTTCTGTTCTATTATATTCTAAAGTAATCATAGAATCTTGATTACCTGCAGTTTGATCAGCTTTAGGGTTTTTTTTCCCCTTACTTTGGGCAAAGTAGCTTAGACAATGTCTTCGTATCATAACACAGTCCTAAACCAACTAATTTTTTTCCTCTTCCTTGTTCTGCACTGAGACTTCTGAGTCCAGCCTTCAGAATCTATTGCTTTCACTTTCCGCTTCTGGAGACAGCAAGCAGTGTGTAGCCAAGCCCAAACCTGGTTTTGGCTTTAGCTAGAATGCTCTGAAATCTTCAACTCAGTTTTTGGAGGTTTTCTTCTGGTTCATTAACAAGTGTTTTTTGCTGTCACTCTCTACACTTTTAAGGTGTTCGAGACTTCAGAGCTCTTACTTGTAGCCTTCGTTGACCAAGAAGACAAGTCTAGCTTTTCTTGACGTACATCTTGTGTTCCTGCTTACAACAGATAATTTAGGTGAAAGGGAGGAAGAGGATGGCAAAATTTTTTGAGCTCAGAGGAACATTTGGAAAGCTGGTGTGATTTCCAGTGTGAAGGAGGAGTGTGGAAATCCAGCCTGACTTTCACAGAAGTTACACAAAATATCTGACTAGTGTTGGTTCGCAAATCTGGATGAAAACTGCCAGGCCTGAGAACTCTGGGTCAAGAATACTGCCAGTCCATGGCTTACCTCCCTGTTTTTATTTTGTGATCTCTGTGGTGGCCACATCATGCGCACCCATGATGCGCAATGTGGGATTGGGGTAAAATGTCAGCTCATTTTTGCTTCTGAAGAGAGATGAGTTTCATGCTTGCTGTGTTTTATCTCCTGGAGCAGTCTGCCTCTGGCTGCTTGGGTACAGGGAGCGAATGATAGTTTCCTGTCTAGGCTATAGTCTTATTTAATGATCTGCGCAAATAGTTCTTAGAGTCTTGTTAGTTATTTTTAAACCTTCTTTGAACTGGTTGCACTTATGAATAATCGGTTTGAAACTTGCTGTTATTTCAGTTTTAATACACCTAGAACACCACATTCCAAGTTGGAACTATCAGTTGTTAATTCACTGGAAATTATTGTAGCGCAGGTTGTACGGTGTTTATTTCTGAACATGGTACTAACACGAGCAACAGATGAAAAGTTATTTTAGGATTTTTGCCCATAGTATAAATGTTATTCATGTTTGGTTTCATTTAACATGAAGCTAAACTTTTCTTTTAATGGAATCAGTATATTTGTCTTTGTGAGTGGTTTATCTTTAGCCAAAGCAAATATTGAGGAGAAAGACATTTTTGTAGCTAGGTATTTGAAACATAAAAAGTTTATCTGCCATTGAGCTGTGAAAGTAATATATTTGTATAATTTCAGTTTAAAAAAGCAAAGTTTCAATGTTGATATTTTTTCCTTATCAAAAACTTGAGATTTCACAAAGCTTCTATGAACTGCTCTGGTTTCTGTTGTAATTCTTCATAGGAGAACAATGCTGAGACAGAATAAATTACTTGCAACTCTAAGGAAAGTATTTGTATGAGCTGTTGTAATGGTTTATTTCCACTCTGGTAGTTATTTCTCAGATTGTAAGGTTGGTTTCCTTGGCAGCCTCACCTAAGGGAGCCTAGCCAGTCTCATGCAAATACAAGCACGTTCAGAATAATTGTTTCATTTCTCTCTCTCTCTCCTTTTTTCTGTGAGATTTATTTACCTCAAGGGTTGTAAGTTGTCAGACTTTGAATCTATGCCTATGATAAATAAATTTGTGCCTTGGCTTAGGACATACTTAGTAAATAAATACCAGCATTACTATCCAACGAATAATTTTTCACATTTGTTTAGCCACGGTAGTGTGGTGTTAGTGGAATGATAAATACTCATTCAAAGATTCTCCTTTTTATTAAAGCATGAATGCTTTAATAGGAAGGAGGGAAGACAGGTTTTTTCTCCTAAGATTTTGTTCCATAGTATCTAGTTTATTAAAATAAACATATATACATAAAGATAGAGAAACATTTATTTATTTCAAGGAAGTCCAAATACTGTTTCATTGGCTCGTGTGACTGGAGTGTTTACATGGGGTTGCTTCAAGCCAGATTTCAGCCTTGTGCAGGACATTGCACAGTGTCAAAGATTTAAGCTAAATTTACATCAGAGTGTTTATTGCTAATCTTCTGTGGATGCAACTTGCAGTGACAAGAGAGTGCATGAACTTTGCTGGGAAGCATACTCTTTTATCATAGTTGCATCTTTTCAAGATCTTTTGCTGTTAGTTTAAAAAGGGGAGGAGGAAGGGGGATATACATCAACATTTCCCAAATGCTTTTAGTGGGCATTAAGTCTTCATCCTTATCTTGAAAAAACTTGGCTATGGAGCAATGGAAGGCAGGACAGTACAAGACCTGGAGGGTCTTCATCAAACAGGGGAGTTGAAAGGAGAATGAAGCCCAGGGGTTTGGCCTGCTGTCCTCAGGGGCACTTGGGCACCAGTTAAACCTGGGGATGAAAGGGTATTGTCCTTACATGCTGCTACTTTGTGGCATTGGATTTTGGGGTCTTGTCTCTGGACAAGTGAAACTTCCCTGGCAGTGCTGATGCATTTATAAGTCAAGCTTTCCCCTATGAAAAAAGGTAAGTTGGTAAATGCACTAATAAACACTTCTGCAAATGTGTGTAAGTTTAGTAAATTAATATGGCAGTATTTCCTTTTAATAGATTTTTATCTGTTAAATTTTACTGTAATTAGTTTATTATGTCAACAAAAGCTTGAAATGAAACTGCTTTTAAATGTGGATTTTCTTTTTTTAGCACTGGTTGGACCATTCAAAATTCATTAAGAAGCAAATAAAAAGTAAGTAACACGTCTCTGCCTGTTTATTTTGTTACTTCCTTGACAATTTGAACTTAGAGTATTTGAACTTGAGTGTGAATGTTTAAATACAGCCTTTAATGGAATAAATATTTATTCATTATTTATCCAGCTAATTGGCTGACTATATCATGTCTAAATGCAAGAGCACTTATAAGCAATAGACAAGCCTTCAGTAGCCCTCGTTAAATCTGTGCTGTTCGTCTGAAGCAGAGTAGGTTGCCAGGTAATTTCAGTCTGATCTGTGAAATCAGGTTGCCTGGACACAGATCACAGTTTCTGTCACTGCTTCTGATCCAGAACAGATTTTGTGGGGTTTTTTTGGAAGAGTAAATGGAAGATATTTCATTGTGCAACAGTTAACCTTATTTTTAATAAATAAAACTAGCAGCAACACCTGCTGATTCATCAAAGGGAGTTTTTGGTGGAGGGGTTGGGTTCAGCCACTCATTTTTTTGTGTAAATTCTCTAAGGCAATCAAATTGCTCCTGGCTTTCTAATAATCTGGTTGTAGGCTTGGATACAGTATAGCATCGGCACTAACGTGATTTGTTAATATACTGCAGTTGGCAACAGCCATAGGCCAACTGATAATATCACTTCTGTGAGATTAAAATCCAGGCACTGGCAAGGAAATTGTTGACCGCCTTGGAGGACGACAGAGTTGGGCGTTGATTGCTTCCAAACTGGTGCTTTGCCTTTCTCAGAAGTATCCAAATGTCTGGATGATTTTTGTAAATGGTGGAGTTATTTTTCAAAGGCCTTTGGGTCAGTTTGCTTTCACCCTGTGGTGCACAGGGGTCAGTCTAGGAGAGTAGATGGTAAAGATAGCTGCTATGGGTAAAGTTTTGGTGTCTGGCTTTCTCTTCACCTTTTCATCACATCACAGGCTGCTTTACCTGAAGTAGCTAGGAGATTTGCAGGTGCGCTTTCCTTTTCTTGTTCTGTCTTAAAATGTGGAAAATCAACGATTCTGCAACACCTTCAACCAGTTTAGTTGCACTGTTTTGTCTGTGTTTAATCTGTGAAGGGCCTATTTTAAAAAGAAATTGGCTAAGCCCTGCCTTGAGGAATGCTGAAGAGGGAAGCAATTTGAAAAGTGTTTTAAAGATCTATCTCACAACAGGATACTTTTCTTTACCTTGCATTCAGCGGGTGTTTTGAGAAGAGTTGCTCTTTCATGATGGATGTTGCTCACTGCTCTTTTTGTTTTCCCAGCAGTGGGCAGGTAAGAGTCATTATCTCACTGATGCAGACCATACCAGTGGTGCCTTACTGTCAGCCTAGGGTACTGTAACCTGTCTGCCAGGAGCTGTCCTTAGAGACAACATCAAAGCTCTAATTATTGGAGTTTCGGCTGCACATCGTTTAGTAGAATGGAGCATTAATAGACACATATATACTGCGGTGCTGTGGTGTTACAGGAGACCTAAGAAAGGTGTGAAAGAGAGTCATTTTTCCAGCACATAGTATGCCGGCAGGCTGTTGGTCTGCAAGATGAGGCTCAGGCAGATAAGGACGCATTGGTCAGAGTCTCATGGAAGCTGGGTAATGTTTTATTATCTGTGGTACATAGAAAGTCAGACCTAGCATTCGCCTTCTGATAACAGAAGAGAACAATTCTTGCAACTCCACTTTGTGGAATTTGTTAGCTTTCTGTGTTCATGGGTGAATCCTGTCCAGCACTTTTCGCCTGATTTATCTTACCTTTTCTCATTCGTGTGTACCCGCCAAAAGCTGATCTGTTGGGTGGAGAGTTTTTTTGGGTTGTGTTTGTGCCTGGTAACAAGAAGCATCTCCCTCTCCCATCCAACTCCCCCTGCCCCCAGTAACAGGCAGCGTACCTGGAACCTGGTGTCATTCACAGCGTGCTGCTGGGCACACATCTTTGAACAAAAATATGTTTGCCAAATGGACTGTTGCTTGATTATTGCAATGATTAGAGTATGATAAAGTATGATAACCATCTAACTTTTTTGTATCGCATGCATTTTTAAATTTAAAAACATGAAATATTTGCTGAATATTGAAGAATTTGAAAAACATACTTCATTTTGGGTTTCTTGGGTTGTGAGGTGGCTGTTGTTCTGCCGTAGGAGAACCGCAACTAGTGTAAACTTTTTTCTCCCCATTTAAAATCTCTGCATATACAGTTGGACCTCCGTACACGTTGCATTTTCGAATTAAGTACTATTCATCAGAACCGAACAACCTTCATGAGGAGTTTACAAGGTAGGAACTATGTATGGTTAACTGGGTGACTGGCAAAGGGCAAAATTAAGACATTTAAGTTACATGGGGGTACTGGAAGCAGGGGATTTGAGCTTGCTTATTAAGAGTGGTCATTTTGTCTGACTTCTTAGGTGTTTTCCTACTGTCAGAGAAACATTATCTTTTTTATTTGCTGCCAAAAACCATTCATGGCCCTGTCCAAGTGTTTTAGTCTGTAGGAGGCGCTGTGTTCTTGTGTCTTGAAGTTAGCAAAGAAAGCCAGTGTTGGGTGGGGAGAGCTGCAGCTGGGAGACAGCTGCTCTTCACACCAGTGACACCTGCTATACCTTTGGGAGCATTTTCCATCATGTCCTGCTAAAATGCCAATGCTCTGCTGAGATTTGGGGGTGATTTAGTAATGGTACAAAAGCCACAGAATTGTGGGAATAGACAGCTTGAGTTCTTGGTTACCAGTTGGTTGATTGAATCTCTTCCCTTTCCCCATAAGTTCTCTGTGGTGCAAAAGGTGTAAAGACGGCATTGTATAAAGTCACCTTAGGATACCTGGAGGTCTTTTCTTTCAATCTGGTGGGCTGTTTTCTGGGTTATGAGGAACCTTGCTGGCGGTTTGTAGCACCCTAGTGTGATCTAGAGGTTATTCTGAAAACTGGGAAAGGAGCAGCTAGAGGAAAAACATTTGCTTACCTTTTGTATCTGCCAACTTTGTGTCTTCTTTGTATAGTGATCATCTACCTTAATTTATCTTTTTTGTTGTTGTTCTGTTTCTTACTGTAGGGCATTTTCAATGTCTTCTAATTTGCTTGACAATGATCAGTGCACTCCCAATCAGCCTAAGGTGTTTAAAGATTGTTGCAGTTCATGTGCATGTGATGTTTACGTTAAACTTACGCCCGCAGGCATATGTTTACTTTCTCCTTTCCTATCTGCTGTGTTGACTATGTACTTTTTTTTACACTATCTTCAATAATCAAAGAGCTAATTGTCACCACCTTATGAGACTGACATGGAGGCTTTAACATTCGTTATGAATTTAGTGCAGCAGTGTTAATTCAATAAAAGGGCATATTCCTATACAATGTATAATTAACCTATAGAACTCCCTGCCACTTTTGTAATTGTGTACAGGATCTTAGAGAATCCAAAAACCTGGATGATTTGGGGGTATCTCTAGTGAGAAAATGCAGTTAAATTAGTAGGAATAGTATATATTTTCTGAAAATTGATATAAGTCTTCATACATCAGTGTGCATGTCTAACAAGTATTACATTTCCCCTGGGGTCAAATTATTCCATTACTGTCTGCCACAAGATTTCTTGCTTCATCCTCTGAAGCATATGATCCTAGTCACTGAGAGACGTGTGTTTCTGAACTATGTGATCATTGCTGTGATCGAGTAAGACATTTCCGCAGAAAGTATTAACCTCTGATGCTTTGTGATCTAATTATTGCTGAAAGGTGGCATTTCAGAAGACTATTTTAATGGGAAAAACACTTTAGTCAGCTAAATTTTCAGTGTTATGAACAATTTTAATTATAAGCTTGACAGAAAACCACTGTGAAACTATGGAAGGAAAATGAAAATGAGCTGGAAATTGATTTCACAGTGAACAAATACTTGCATTTTTCTTTTTTGTTGGGGAAAGTAATTTTGAATGTTGCTGGGTTTTTAAGAATCTTTATGCGGGCTGGATTATACTTTCCATGTAGCATGTTGAGTAAAAAGTAAAGATTAGCAACTATAGACTCAGAATTATTCCAAGTAGAAATGGAATAGGAGCGAGAGGAGGAAGAAATACGATCATTAATAATACCCCTGAGCTGGTCTGGTTGGAGGGGGGGGAGATGTTCAAAATTCCTTATAGAGACCTGTTTTCTGTTAGACTCAGGTTTTTAGTGAAACTGTAAACATCGGATTCTCATAATTGGCACAGTAATGGGGAAGTGTTGAAACCCTTCACCTGCTGTCTTTTTCCAATTTAAAAACACAGTTGAAATCCAGTGTGTTTTGGAAGACATCTTCTGTCATTTTTATGGGACCTGATTAGTTAGGAAGAACAACAGAGTAATGTATCTCTACGTGTGAGTTGTGAAGAATTTTCTAAGGTGTTTTGTTGATTTGGGGAATATCAACAGTTTGAGATGCCGATGCTTGCCGGTCTACGTGCAGAAAAGGAGGAAGAGTAAGGCACGCCAACCGGAGCAGAGCTGCAGCACTGCACAGGCCAGCTGACACTGATAGAAACATTGCCCAGGTTTTTCTTGCAAATTTAGAAGAGTTCATGGGATTGTGAATCATCAGGGGAAAACAATAAGAACAGGAAATATACTTGTCTAACCTTCATCTAGGCACACAAATACCCAGATTTGATTGGCAATTCAGGTATTAGCCAAGTATGTGAATCAGAGATGTGACACAGAGCTAACACGGATAAACCTGATTCTGCTTCAGTGTGTCATGAGAAGTCTTTTTAATCTTCCTTTCCATTTCTGTTTTCCTGTCTGATTCCAACTATTCATCCTTCCCCACATTCACAGCACACCCTCTGTGATAGAAGACACTTTATCTTTCCAGCATCCTTTGTAAAGACAGGAGGGGTTTATGTTGGTGTTTACTGGATTGACTCTAGGCAGTGCTTCGTGCTCTCTTCTCTGGAGTCACTTGTTATTGCAAAGCCTCATCCTGCAGTGTCCAGAGCAGCGCAGAGCCTGCCTGTGCCATCCTCTCCTCTACAGAGCTCTTGCGTGGCCTGGGGCACCTCTGCGTGCCTCAAACCTCAGTTCTGAGTGGCTGTAAAACATGAAGGATGCCTAGAACTGAAGATTAGCGAGAGCTTAAAATAATACTGCAGTTTGAAGGTTGTAAATTCCTTCTTGGCCTCCTAAATAAATGTGTGGGCTCCATGGAATTTTGGTTTCTTTTATTCAGAACTTTTCTGCTAGTTTAAATTAAAGTTCAGTCTGAACTTTTCTTTTGGCCCAGTTTGGACTTTATCCACGTGCTGTATTTGTGTTTGAGAAGGTAACCTGGAAGTCTTCGTGCCTTTATCTGTGTTTTGTCTCTAGATCTTATAGTTCAATTCTTGCTTTAATTGAGCAAGACCAAGTTCAGGGGAACGCTGGATTGTCAGTAACGCTTAGGTTGCTGTGGTGTATGCTCAGAGTAGAGCAAAGCAGCAAGACTTTGAACAGTGTTCTGAACGCAGCCAGAAGGTAAAAAATGTTCTCTCTTTGGTTTCAGTGAAAGCTGTTGGAACTCTGAAGGTTGCAGGGTGCATCTGAGTGATCCCAAATGCCCTTTTTTTTAAGAGCAAGTTAAGAAAATGTTGTAGCTACTCAATGAATTGGAATATTTTTCTAGCCGTTGGGGCTAGAAAAATTGTTTTATGTATACTTTTGACTTTCTGAATTTTTATTTGTCAGGTACCTGTTTGTATTACAGCTCCGGCAAGATATTCTTTCAGGGAAGTAAGTACCTCTTTGCTCTTGCAGCTATAATTTAAAGTATTTATAATAGTTAGTCTCTTAGTGTGTTAAAATTTTACTTTAAGTGCATGATTGTTTTAATTCTTTATGGTATTTGTGCACAGATTAGAAATATAGTTTACAGTTCCATTTGCATTTTTTTCCTTCAGAATAGAGAGATATATGGCTTTGTGTGCATCATGACTATATTATTGACAAATAGAATAGGTAAAGACCTTTGATGGATTGACCAGGTGATGGAAACATATAGAGATATCAAAGACTGTCCTGATTTTTTTTGACTTGAAAATGTAACATGAGCTTGTCATATTTTTCAGTACAGTAGGTAAAAGAGGAGAAAAAGTTGAAGTACCACACGTTCTGTACATTTCAACTCTGCAAAAATATTTTGTGTGTTTATATGAATGTACATTCATACCGGCTTTGTTATTTTATTATTTTTTTATTGCAAACCCAAAAAACCTCAAAACTACATGTTCTAAAATAGTGTTGGAGAAAAAATGGTTTCATAGTCAATTTAATGTTGTCTCTATTAGTTCAAGCTTGTTTTATGGTGGAGCGTATAATGTGTTTAGTGCTAATTAGAAAATAACCATATGCAAGTAAAAATTAATTGTAGATGTTTCATATCATTAATAGCTTGTGGAAGTTAATGCTTCCATTTCATATATCAGACTGCTACTTAGCTTTATTGCAAGAGGAACTCACTGAGAAAGAGAGACATGATTTTTATAGCTTGAGGTTTTTTTCTTTTTAAGACTGAAATGCCCGTATGAAACTGCTGTTGAACTAGCAGCTCTGTGTCTTCAAGGTATGCAATTTTTTCAAAGTGTTTTGTCTTAATGTATTTAAAAACTCGCCTACTAGTTTCTTTTCACTCTTTGATACTAATGATTTCTCTTTGATCATATATAAATGGCATTTCTTTACCTGAGGAGAAGAATTTTAGGGAGATCACTTTCCTGTCTTCCCTCCGTTCATAACTTCTGAACTACATTAGCCAACGTCAGCACGCTTGCCAAGGGGAAGGAGCCTCAAAGACATGGATGGACAAAGCTTTCATGGAAACCAGAGGCTGACCGGAGAAGAAAGATCCTAAATAGTTCCTCACTGAGGGAGAAGCTGTGGTGTGTGCACAGTATTACCTATTTAGCCTGAAGAGCCAGCTGGCCCTTCAGCACAGGCTTTGTGGCAGGCAGGTCCCTGCGGATGTAGTTTTGAGCATGGGGTGCCTCCTGCCTGGCCCAGGGCCTGGGAGAGCAAACCTCCACAGTGTGTGACACAGGAGGTGGTTACAGGGCAGGAGGGAAAGGATGGCAGGTACTGGAGAGGAGGGAATTATATGGAAAGGTAAGAACTAAGATTACTTCTGTCTCAGGAGCGAGGGTCGCAAGATTTTAAAAAAAACAGAACACTATGTTTCATTAGTTCATTATAGAAAAAAGTTTGTTGGTTTTTTTATTACCACGTACACATTAATACAAATATTTGTTTCATTTCAGGTGGTTTGTTTTGTAGATGGGAAGGAAACTTGACTAATGAAGCTCAAATCAAGTTTATTTTTTTCTGAAAGAAAGTGCAGTGATCTGAACCATTCTAGGCATAGCAGCTGCAAAATGAAGCGAAAAGAGAACTGCTCTTCCTGTTCTGCTGGTGGTTCGCAATGGCATGTGGAGTGCTCAGGCAGAGCTCTTAGTTTAATACAGGAATGGAGATAACTCAGTGATTATAGGTGGACTTGACAGTCAGAACTGGAATTTCAGTTCCAAACAGCAACAGGTATAAATCTGAAGTCAGTGAGTTATTTCTCAGTTTCCATTTGCACCAGTCTGGTGCAGCTCTGATTATTAGGTGTGCAAAGAACTGTTGCAGGCAAACTCTGCTTGCCTTCTCGAGATGGAGAAAATCTGGAGCCCCTATTTGATTCATTACTTCCATTTTCACGGATAAAAACAACGGTCCCTCACCCCTGGTCTAAGCAAGGAGAAGCAAGCAAAGAATAATATGTTGATGCCTCAACATTTTGGGTAGTAACTGAGTCTATGTAAATATATAATACAATAGACATCCATTATGTTTATAATGTCTCCAACTAGGGACAAAACTAACACTTCTTGATGTTGTTTGTGGGAACATATTTAAATTGTGGTGGCATTTGTATACTTTTCTGCTGTCTTTTTTTCAGTTTTCTGCTGTTTTGACATCATTGCAATAAGTTTCTCCAAAATTATTTTATTATTGCAATGAATTCAGTTATCTCTGCTGGCATATGCTATAATTAGCATTTTTATAACATTTCTTACATCTTATTGACATTGGAAGCTTTTTAATTATGAAGAGTTAAAGAAATGTCAGATTATTATTACCTCCTCAGTACGCTACATGTACTCTGTGAAATCCAATCTTGCTCCTTAGTGTTGCTTTTCTAAGAGTGAGGAAGAAGGTATAAAAAGCTGTTCAGGAATTGATGCTCTAACCCTCTGGAAGGCCTTTTCGCTTTACAGGACAGCTTTAAACTTCACGCATTTTATTTATCAAGGAAGTCATTCTGTTGCGGTAATTCTTTTTTTCTTTCAAACTACAATTTCCAAGGCTGTTGTTTTGTGTTAATCATATTTCAAACAGAAATTGTTGGTTTGTTGCCAGTCCCATGAAGGAACTTCTGTAGCAAATAACATTGATCTGCAGTATGTGAAGCAGATACATAATCACATGCTTCATTTAAGGATTATCTAGAGAAATGCCATAGTCAAACTTGAATTGTCACTGCTAGAATAAGTTTTTAACTAGCTCATTAGTCTTGAGTGGCTTTCATATTTAACCAGGTATACTTTTGAAACTGCTAATTGAACTTGAAAGGAAAACTTTTTCTCAGATTCCGAGTCGTCAGTTCTAATCATAAGACAGCTTCACAAGGTAGTGCAAACTGGTTTTTTTTCTCTTCTGTGTAGAAGAATCTATAATATATTTGCAGATAAACATGTTTTTTCTATGGAATTTCTTTTTAAAAAGGTCCTCCAGTTTATGCAGTTATTTTTAAAAACACAGATAATGTATATAAATGTGTTATGTAACACTTTCCCTTCCTTAAAACAAAAACCAAAAAAGAATGGAGGAGGGGCATGCTAAAGCATGATGCTTTTGTCGTAAAACCAGAAATGGAGAGATGGGTCCTCTGCTGTGCCCTTCTGTTGAAAAATATTAATGCTGCTGCCCCTCTATCCTATTAAGGGAGCAGATCAGGCTTGTACTGACTTTTATTCTCAAGACCTGTTTCTTAGAGGTCAAAATAATGGCATCGTTTGTGTGCCTGAAAATGAATGAATAGTGAGTGCAGCTATTGAGAAACCAGGATGATATTTTTCTTGTATCTAATACTTCTACCCTAACTTCTCTTTTGAGATCTTTTGTCCCACACATTCATGATTCTTCTCCTCCTTACACATCCTCTTTACAGCACAGTCAGCCTTCATTCCCCGCCTTCTCTCTCTGTTAACTAGTAGAGAAATCTCCCATGTTTTTCCTAGACGGTTGTCAACACATCAAACTCCAGTTTCTTACTCTTTTTTTTTTTCCCCTGGAGCCCTCCTTGCTAATGTGTTTGTTGTGGCTCCCTCTTACGTACTGGAGACTGGACTGCCAGTAATCCTTAGCAACATCTGTGTTAAATAGACTTCCAACTTAGATGAAACAGAAGCAGAGCTGAGCTATCTCTGTTAAAGACATATAGATAAGAATACTGTAACTCACCATGGAGGATCATTGTTGAAGAGAAAAAAACGTGAGGCAGTAGTTAGAAAGTAACATCAGGGAACTCAAGCCCTTCAATGTCCTCAGGAACCCTGAATGTTGGAGCGAAGCTCAAGCGCTCAAAACCACCTAGTTAAGTGTATCAGCCAACAGATTGCATTTTAGATGTAGTTTCCTGTGTTCTAATGTATCCTGCTAGGAAGACTGAGAGTGAATTAAACTTCTGCAACTGTTGCATGTAAAAGTGCCCTGAACCAATAAAATTGTTTTCTTCAAGGGTGTTCTTTTCCCTCTATGCTTTTTTTTATTATTAGTTTTAGTGGTAATAGCAATAGTCATCAAGAGAAACAGACTGACAAAGGGCTGGTTTGGAAATAGCATCATGTCGGGTGACGCATGGTGTTGCTGAACGGTGTATTTGCCGCTACTGATTGTCTCACAGTCTCGTGGCAGGGACATCGCAGCCCCTTGGTATAGCTGAGAGGCTCCAGGAGCACAGCATGTCGCAGGCACGAGGCAGTTAAGGGCGTAAATCACTGAGATGCTCAGTGCTTCCATCTCCTGCTGAGCTCAGTAGGGTTTGAAGGTGTTCTGCTCCTAGAAAAGAAGATACCAGGCCCTAAGTAGAGAAGTAGAAAGTGGCACCTCAATTACATTAATGCTTCAGCATTTCTTTTCTTAAAAATTACTTAATCTGCGTATTACACCACTACTGTGGTTTTTTTTTAAAAAAAAAAAACAACACCAAAACCCCACCGCTTTTATCACTGGCTTCTTGAGACTAGGCATTATCTTCCTGTTTTGGCATGGACAGTAATGTAGCAAAGCATGCGATACAATGGGATGTGTTTTGGAATGAAAAGTATGACCTCGTTGCAATGAAAGGAAGTTTCAAAGGAACCTCTTCTGAAACAGTAGTGCATTGATTTTTTTGGTTTTAATAGAAACTTTATTTACTTTAAATGCTTTAAAATCCAGAGAAGCGGCTTTAGTTAAGCTGGTTTAGTTCTAACATTCTTAAATGTCAGAAATCTGTACCATAACCTTACGCTGCTCCTGCAAATGCGTTTGTCTGACTTTTGCTGTACAATCTTGTTTGAGTTTGTGAGTATTTTTTTAAAATTATGATATCAGTACAAGTATATTCTTTTACAACGTACTTAGAGACTTACAAACTATCATTGTATTTGTGGAGATTATGGAATTAAATGTTTCTGGTTATCCCATGATCTTTATGATTTTAACTTTTCAACTGATTGATTGCAGCTGAGCTGGGAGAGTGTGAGCACCCAGAGCACACACCAGAACTCGTGTCTGAATTCAGGTTTGCACCAAACCAGACCGAAGCAATGGAATTTGACATTTTTCAGAAATGGAAAGAGTGCAGGTAGGGGACCTGTGTGGGAGCGGTGTCTCTAGCAACAGGAGGTTCTCTGCTCTTCTGAAGTCAAATATGTCCACGAGAACCCCTTCAGCAGACTTAAAATGGAGATGAAGTTTGTCCATTGAGAAGTATCCTAGACAGAATTTGAGCAGTCCCCCTCCTTAGAAATGGCAAGTGGTAATTTAGGGAAGGTTGGTAGGGTGAGTTTTTCTTTTTTTGTTTGTTTTTCTTTAGGTGATTTCATAACAATTTAAGCAGTCTAATCTTTTTTCCTGTTTGAGTTGGAAACAATTCTCTTTCTTTCTTTGACACATGCACACATAAATTTTTGTGTTTAAAGTAATAGCAATAGTTTTTTGCTGTCTTTCGTTAATAAATGCAGTACATTTTGGCGATGCTGTCTTACCTCAGCTTTCATCCTTCTTGGCAATATTAGACCTCTTCCAGTTTTTGTCCCTCCTATTTATTTTCATTTGAAGGGAATAGGGTAAAAACATAGGCTAAGCTTGAAATACCATTTAGTGTCATTAAGATTGAGGGCCCAAAGAAAAGGATTAGGGGAACAAATTTTAACACATTTAAAATGGACAAAAATTTCCTACCGTAACGTATAAATAAATTTTATGTTCTTAGGGGAAAGAGCCCAGCGCAGGCCGAATTGTGCTACTTGAACAAAGCTAAATGGCTAGAAATGTATGGTGTAGATATGCATGTAGTTAAGGTAAGATCCATGTTATACTTTATTTTATGAGTGTGGGGTCAGAACATTGAATGGAGATGCTGTCTCAGGCAAAACAGTCTCAACTTGGGGTATTTCACTTAATTTAATATACTGCCAATTAACATAAATGTTTAAGTAATGATTTGGGTATTGTCCAGAAAAAAAAAAAAAAAAAAAAACCACCACAAATACAGAAACACCTTTCCTCCCCCCTTCCCCATCTCAGCTTCAGTCCAAAACCTCTCCTCCCCTCACCCTAGTGTCAGCCCCCCTTGTTTTCCCTGTGGGTTACACTCAGTTCCTCCCAAGGCAGCCCGCAAGGTTGGGGTCGTCTGCGCACCACTTTGTCTGTGCTGCTTCCTGTTTCTCCCTGGTTTTCCTCTGCTGAGCTGTGCTTCTTCCTGCTCCTCTGCTGCTGCATGGGTCACCCACGGGCCACTGTCCCTCAGGGACATCCCTGCCCTGGTATAGGCTCTCTGCGGGCTGCGGTCCCTGAGGGCTGTCCCTGCCCTGGTGTGGGTCAGTCCCTCAGGCTTGTCCTTGTTGTGCTGTGGGTCACCCCTGGGCCGTGGTCTCTGGCAAGGAGGGGCTCCTCTCAAGAGCGCGTCTCCAGCCGTGTCCCCCGCAGCATCCCTTTCCACATCTTTCCCACATCCCTTACATTTTTCCTTTTGTATTTCCTTCCCCTGGCAGCTCATGCTTGCTCTTAAACACGTGTGAGCCGAGGTGTGGGCTCCCCTGGGTGCAGTCTTGGTGTGGGGCTGTTTTCATGGGCATCAGAGCCATCTGGAGCAGAACAAAGCCTCCTCCCACACAGGGCTGCCTGCAGCCCCCTGTTGCCCAAACCTGATGTGTTGCACCCAATACAGATGCGTATACGTTTGCTCTGGAATGTTAAAAAAATATGCAAACCTTATTGTTTAGTTTAAAACCTATAGATTTTGACATACTACTGTAGTAAGATTTACACTACTAATGACATATTGATCATTGATTTTGCGCTTGCTTGCAGGGAAGAGATGGTTGTGAATATGCTCTTGGACTGACACCAACAGGCATATTGATTTTTGAAGGAGCCAACAAAATAGGCTTATTCTTTTGGTAATTTGTTTTTGTGTTATATTCCTTTCTGTTGAAATGCTGGAATTATTCTCCTTTACATAATGGCATCTTGACTATATTGTGTAATGTAGGTTGAATCCACAAAGTTAAAATATCAATTTCCTATGAAAGACAGGCTGAGGGAGTTGGGGTTGTTCAGCCTGGAGAAGGGAAGGCTCCAGGGAGACATTATTGTGGCCTTTCAATGCTTAAAGGGGGCTTCAAAGAAAGATGCGGACAGACTTTTTAGCAGGGCCTGTAGCAATAGGACAAAGGGTGATGGTTTTAAACTGAAAGAGGGTAGAATTAGATTAGATAAAAAAATTTTACAATGAGGGTGGTGTAACACTGGAATAGGTTGCCCAGAGGGGTTGTAGATGCCCCATCCCTGGAAACATTCAGGGTCGGGTTGGACGGGTCTCTGAGCAACCTGATCTAGTTGAAGATGTCCTTGCTTATTGCAGGGAGGGTTGGACTAGATGACCTTTAAAGATCCCTTCCAAGTCAAACAATTCTATGATCAAGGTTAAATTTGAAGGTAAATTGGCCTGGTTAGAAGTACCACTCTCAAATGTGAAAGATTTGTTGAAAAATAGTCACATTTCCAGGAAATTATACTTCTGTTATGATGTTCCTGAAGTGTTCCAGGGTTGCAGATCACTCATACACTTTGGAGGATTCTCCTAGATTAAAAAAATTAATTTGCCTTTAATTTTCTTTTCGCTTCTTGTATTTAGGCCTAAAATCACAAAAATGGACTTTAAAAAGAGCAAACTAACACTTGTGGTTGTAGAAGATGATGAACAGGTAACTTTCTTCCCTTACTTGGGCCTGATCCAACAAATTGTGGTGTGTGCTCAGGCTGGTAAGAGCACACGGGAGGCTGAGCACATTGTTGGCCCAGGCTGTATTTCTCCGACCAAGGACAGTAACTAATATCATGCATGCCAACTTCCAAAGCTTTTGTTTCTGCATTTAGGGCAGAGAGCAAGAGCACACATTTGTTTTCCGGTTAGACAGTGCCAAAACGTGCAAACACTTGTGGAAGTGTGCAGTGGAGCACCATGCTTTCTTCAGATTGCGAGCCCCAGCAAATAGTAAATCTAGTAGATCCGACTTCATAAGGCTGGGATCACGCTTCAGATTCAGGTATTTAGCGAAGTAACAGCAATATATTTGTGTTTTTGCAAAGGAGGAGGTACAGCATCCAGCAAAAAGCAGTAGTTAACTTTGTTCACTTCTGTATTTTAAGTGGGCGGACAGAGTATCAAGCAACACATGGGACGAGATTACGTAGAACTAGTACATTTGAAAGAAGGCCCAGCAAACGGTATCCTTCTCGAAGGCATTCAACTTTTAAGGGTAAGTGTTTGTACGTGTGTTAACTGAACCAGTCATGCAGGTGTCCTGTTAACTCATATAAATGTCACATTACCACCATAAAATCTGTACCACGGCGTAAAAAGAAAAACATGTCAGACCACCTAAAAATCAGAATGTTCGTGTGTGTTTTTTTTTCCTCCGGAGTCAGAGTCTGTTGTTCGTATCTACTGTTTTTAATCTCTGGGTTCACTTAGTCCTTCCGTCGCCTGTCTATGGGGAAGAACGTACCTATGGGTTTTTTTGTTGCTCATGTGAGGAGGGAAGAAACGTTGCATCACACTCAGTGAGGGAAAGCATGTAACATTTTCTTTGAAAAAGTGCATTTTTCATGTAGAGTGGAGCAGTGTCCAAAAGCCTCACTGACTCTGGCCAGACAGTTTTAGGGTTATTGAGCAGTCTCATTACGCAGTTGCTGCTGCTTTGCTGACTGTAATGGCATGTTATTCACCTGTCCAGGCTCTGACCTTAACCAGCTTTCTCTGCGAGTTGAAATGTGCTGAATTTGAGTGGAATGACAAGGAATTGATTTCCCCTTTGGTTTGGTCATATGTCCTTCAAAACTTAAGCTAAGATTTTTATCCCTTATAGGAAAACCTAGGAAGGAGCACTGCAAGGCAACCCCCTCTATATTCTGTGTTACTTGAGGCTGGAGGTGTAGTTGCTATATGGAGCAGGGTGATCCGACATTCCCTTAGGATGTCTTTGCACTCCTTTGCATTCCAAGAATAAGAATCTCAGTTCCATGAAAAGTCCTTTTGGTATTATGGGGGCATTTTTATTTCTCATGTACAATGAGGGGGAGAGGCTAGCAAGTATGCGTGCTTTCTAGAGGCTGTAACACCCCCTCTACCACCTTCCTGGGTATATATCAGGTTTTTACAGAAATGCAAATTTATTAAATTTGTGTAATACTGTTATGTGGTACGTGAGAGTCAGCTATATGGTAACTGGGGATGATTTCATAAGTGGAAAAATAGTTTATTTTCATTTTATGTTTACCATAACAGGATCTGTCAGACTTGTAGATTGTACCTTGTGTCTCAGTGCGCCTGTACTGTGGGATGCGGGACGAGGAGAGAAAGCGTGGCTTATGTTCAGTTTAGTTCTGTCTGCATAGCAGCCAGGCAGAATTGCTGTCATACCCAGGTGATCTCCCTCCAGAGAGCTCAACAGCACGCTTGTTAAGTTAGTACAAAAACTCCCTTTAGATTATTGTCTTTCACACATCTCTTGGCCATTGAGACCTGTACCTAGTTGCAGCCCACAAGGGTTGGATTCTGTCCCAGCTCAGTCTCTTTGAGACTTCTACAGTGTCTCATTAAGTTTGTCATCCGTTTTCTGAATTCAGCAGACACTTGGATATTTAGCTGTATCACTCAGCAGTTTTTCAACGCTCTTGAAAAATATGCTGTTTGTCAGGTAAAAGAAATGATACATCCCGGTTATTCGGCTGTCTTCTTCACTGTTCTGTCCAGATCACAAGCCAAGACCTTGTTCCTCAAGATTACTTGGTTCCTTATTCCCATCTGATGGGCTTTTTTGGCTACCATTGCTCACTGTAATAAGACGCAGGCCATTACTAACTTCAGGAAAACTCTATTTTCTGTAAGATGCAAAATTGCTGTGAGGGGTAGCCCCGGATTTCCAAGGGACTCGATGGTATTGACATGATAGCTACAGCAAGGCAAGAAAAGTAACGTTGTGGTTGTGCAGAACTCGCTTTGCCAAAAATCCTTCTGACATTTGGGAAGAATGCTTGCATCTGCTGTCATCTTTAATGGGCTTTGACCCTTGCAGAAATGAGGGAGGTTTGTGTCTGCCTCATACTTAATGTGCTTACAGGGGAATGCTGGAAAGCACAGGGCTGCACTTGCAGTTCTGAGGCGTTTGTGCAAATGTGTCTGTAACATGTAGTGTAACATCCCAGTCACAATAGCTGCAAAATAACTGATGTTTCACGTGTCTTAAGGTTTTTTTCAGCTGCCTTAAGGTTTTTTGTTTGTTTCTTTTTAAGCAAACAATCCTGTGAAAGCCGCACAACTGTGGTAAGTGACAGCCCAAGTACTCTCTACCTCTCAGTTGTTGTTGTCAGGCAAATAGGATTCTGAAGACTGTTTCTGCATTAGGATTTGTCGAAACAAATTCTCTGGTGTGGGATCAATTGCTTTGGGATCTCTTGTTATCCAGCACCAGATTCTTCTTGGAGACTGCCTATAAAACTTTAAGTGCTTCCATTTTTTAATTTTTTTTCTCTTTGTGTTTAAGATTAGACTAAAGTAAAATGTGTGGCCTTTCTGCTTGTTGCTGTTATGTTAACTTAGCTAACATTATTTGTTCCTGTTTCCTAAATGTAAAATGAACAAAAAAAATATTCACCCCTCTCTTTCACCCTGATTGCTGTGGTGTATATTTCGAATAAAATATTGATGTCCTTAAGAAGATGAATTTTACTTAACTGTAATACGTCCCTGAAGAGTAGAACCCTGAACTACAGGAAGTTGTGACATAGATGTAGTGATTACATAAAAGCTAATTTTTTTTCTCTTTTAGTGCTACAAAAACTCCCGAAGTCCATAACTACCAGGTAAGAGCGTAACAGTTGTTGAGGAGAATATTGTCATTTTCTTATTTAGTGGTGAATATTTTTCCTCTCGATAATTATTACAGCTGGTTTGCTTACTCTGGGGTGAGATTCTCTGAGGTGGTTCAGAAATAAACATCATCACATTGGGCGTTAAGGGGAAAGCGGAAGGACTCTTCTTTCTTCCCTTGTGTTCTTGGATGCTCTACAAGATGAATGTGCTCTATTTGCCACCCTCCTCCCTTTTCTTTCTCTGTAGTCAAGGGTAAAACTCCTGAGACTGTGAATAAGGTGGACCCCAGGAGACTGCTCAATGAGCAACACTTTTGTCTAGAGCAGCCTCTCACATTGGATGATCCATAAAAACAAGTTCAAAGTTGCAATTATCTTCCCTATCACAACACTGAAGGAGTTCATTGCTGGTCTAAATGTTTGTTTGTTGGGGTGTTTTTTAAGCAAGCTCCTTTGTACACTTCAAGGAGAAACTTTACCTGGTTTTCACCTATGATACTAGCAGCCAGTGCTACTGAGAGAGCAAGCTGTGCTTTCATCTGTAGTGAGTGTGTGCATGAGAGCTTAGTCTTAACAGTGCTGGTTATTAAAAGCCTCACTAGTGAGTTTGTTTCACTGTTTCTCCTCAAGATCTTAAGGATATGAGAGAGAAATGCCAAAAGATAAGTCACCAAAGATTGGTGACCTCCTGAAGTCTGCTATTATAACAGTAACCTTTCTCACTCTCCACCTTTGATTAAAGCTGACATTCATTTTATGTGCTTTCTTATGAGGAGCAGTAGATGTGCCAGGTTGTCTCTCAAACAGAAAAGCAATTTTCTTTGCATTTTCCCAAGAGTGTGTATTAATGAGAAAGCTCATCACCAAGAGGTCTTGTGTATATACTACATGGCGTGGGAGAAAGTCTGAAACAGTGGGGTTTCTAGGGCTCACAGGGAGCATGTTCCTCATGGCCTCAGGAAAATAAAGAGTTAGAGTTAACAGGTAGATTTTATATAATTTAATTAACTGGGTTCAATCTTTTCACTTGCAGCCACAGTATCATCCTAATATGCATCCTGCTCAGCCACACTGGCATCCACATACACCTGTGAATGTAAGGTAAGCAACGTTCACTTTGTGAAAGACATGATTACTTCTTTCTTTATCTTAATCTGTTGGCTTGAAGCTTTGGTGGACATATTGTGTGATTTTCAGCACATGAAAAGCAAACAGAAGTCAGAAATATGTGATGTAGAGACAGTATTTAAATAACTTCAATTTAGATTTTGTTTTTCAATGTCCTAATCTCCTTGATGATTTTTTTTTTTCAGGTTGATTTTTAATTCAGAATTTGAAATACAACTTTAGTGTATTTCTCTAGGGGGTATTTTAGATGGGAAGATGCTCAGTAGCTTTAATAAAACTAATTACAATTTGATCAGTATTTAGTCTCCTAAGACAAAGAAGAAACTCATTTTAGGGTGAAGTTATAAGTGAACGTATTCGCACATTGCAGTGCTTTTTTAATCTTTTGCAGAAATGTATTTGGAAAAATAACATGTACATGGAACGATGTATCTGGCACTTTACAGATAATTAGTGAAAACATAACATCGAGTTTTCGAGAACTGTTTCACAAAAATATTCCTACCATGACAATGTGCTATTGTGCTTATCTTCTTGCATACTTTTTTATTTTGTAACTAGTAATGAGAGAAATTGAGTGAAAAGAAATTTTGGAAGAAATTCAGTCCAAGTTAGAACCAGCTTGGTGGAACGCACACTGGAGGCACTCACCTGCAGGTGGATCTGTGTCTGTGCATGTACATGTGATAAAAATTAGCTGCTATTTTATCCTAATAAAACGTAGCCTCTTTAGGTTACTCATTTTTTTAGACAAATAGTCTTGACTGAAAAAATACCAATACCCTAGTCTTCATTCCTGTTCATCTTACATTTTTATCTTTATATTCTTACATCAGAATGGGTAGACTTCTTTCTTATTGTAGGCAGGCTCTGGAGATGAGACTGAGCTTAAAACTGAGGAAGAGACAACTTGTTCCGAGTTTGAGTCTGAGAATGCAGGAAAAAGGCAAATAGATAACCAGAAATACTTACTAGGCAGAGAAGCAGACATACTCGTCATCTGAAAACTCCTAGCATACAGCAGTAAAGCAGATACTACTTTTCTGCTAGAAATGGAAAACTGTTTAAATTAGGTAATTAACTTCACCTGTGCTTCACGTTCAAGATTTTTCCTGGGTTTAGGTTTTACTTGTCCATTTTTTTGGTGTGTGGTTTAAAATGTACAATTTCACATTACAAAGTGTGATTGCTGGAAGAGGTTAATGATTTTATAAATCGTTTGAAGTTTTGCTGAAATCTTTCTAAAGATTTCTTCATTTATGATACTAGCCTGTAACATTTTAAAGCCAAATAGTTCACCCTGGAGCAGAGTGATATTGAAATAAGCACAAGAATGTATTGTAATGTGTGTAGACAACCTCCCCTTTCAGCCCCTCTGCTGCCTGGGCAAAGATTAAGGTCAGTGAAATATGAACAATGGCTTTTTTATAGCTAGGCTTGTAAGTCTAAAAAACATACTTAAAAGCTCAGGCATGCGAGCTCGGTAGAAAAGGTGCTCAGAACTTTTGTCCCACTCAGGTAGAAGCATATAAATGTATGGTTAAAATGGAAGCTTCAAGTTAGAATAACTGGGAGTCAAAGTGGAAGAGTTGGATGTTTAACATCGTGGATAGCTTGATTTGAGAGAGCTTAATCCATCTGACTATGAACTTGAGCTCAAACCACAGATGCACGAAATTCTTTCTGCTGGACATGCAAGTCTAGAATGGGCAAAGGGCTGAAATGAAACTACCTGGGCAATACGTGTTATATATGGAGGTTTTTTTAATAATTTGTGAAATAATATGTAGGATTGTGTCTCAATCTTCTCAGTAAAATCCTTTCAGTGAAATTATTTGTTTGTGAACAAGTAATTTCAGTGAAATTATAATGTTTGGTCTTCTGAGAAAATTAAAACAAATTGTCAAAATAGAAAGTGCAGCTTCAGTTGGATAATAAAGGCATCTCAAATACTGTGGTTTCCTACATACTGTTCAAAAATTTTGTTTATTTGTTGCCCCCCTCTCCCATAATGATTCAGGAGATGCTCTAGGAGTGGTTGAGGTTAATATTTCTAAGCTGCAATAAGTAATGAACAAATAAGGAAAAAAAATTTTTCCTCTTAGTACTTTGGCAAGTTTCATGACATAGTCACAGAGAAATACCTGTACTAGCTAGGGACTCTCAGTGTTCATCGTAATAAAATGTGACTGTGCAACTTGAAGGCTGCTTCAGTGTCATTAACTGTACCAGTGCTGTGTGAACAGCAATATTTACAGAAGAGCAATTTTCGGCCTTAACAGGATTGCCTTTCTTAATTTTTCAGACCTTAGGGATATATTTTCATGAGCTCAACGTTTTGCATGATACAGTTTATTTTAGTTGTTTGTTGTACACATTAGTTTTCCTATAGCTGCCTCCTGCCTCCCCACCATCCCTCTGGGATTCGGGAGCAGCGATGCACAATGCTTGTCTATAACACTTGAAAAACAGGGAGGGTCTTTAATGACTGAGCTCTGGTTCAAAGCCTTTTGAAATCAGCCAAAAGATATTCCCAGTTGCTTCAGTGGCTTTTGCATCAGACCTGTAGGTCGGTCGCCGTTTCCTTCTCTTACTGGTGGCTGCCCTTCACACCCTGTGCATGCTTAGCACTTGCGGGATGAACTCATGTTGCTGTGTAGCACTCATAAGTTTACTTCCATCTCTCACTAACCAATAACTGTGCAAATGGTACAGGCCACCCTATCATGATGACAGGCCATATTGGAAACCCCCCACAAGTGGAGAGGACAGCAATTTACGGTATATCCAGGAGCAGAACCAGAAGAATTTAGGAGGAGTCCAAAGTATGGTGTACCAAGATAAACTCATGACGACTCTCTGAGAAACAGTCACCTTCATTTCACCTGCCATCTTAGACCATCATTGCATTCCATGGTCCTTGTCTGTCTGCAGTATGTTCAACATGTACTGTGCATAAAGCGTGTGTCTTTGTATGTGCGTCCATCCTTGTTTAGTGTCCATGGACATTCTTGGGAAAAGTATTTTCCATATCTTTGTAAAAAAATCTTGAAAAACCTTTTGTGAAAGCTGGTAAGAATTCTCAGTGCACCGAGACCAGAAATATTTCTGGGGATTTACGTTCTACCATACTTTTGAATCTGTGACCCTCTGCCTGCTATTGAAGATCAGCCATTTGTGCCTTAGTTATTTTAATTGTTTCTTTTGAGACAAGTTAATACGTGAACTTTGAGAAACTTTGTTTTTTAGTTGACAGGCAAATAGGAGATTGGAGGGAGGAAGAAATGGAATACACGTTGGCAATCAAAATGGCTTGTGGACCACCAACAAAGGGAGCCTACTGAGTTAGTCATGGGTTTGGGTGTCATTTGTTTTTAATTTTTGTGTTCTGCAGCAAAAATAGAGGTGCTTGCCTAACTTTGAAAACAAGTATAGGGAAAGAACACTATAATAAACTTCATGGAGTATGTGTATTCCTTTTTTGACTTACTGATTACATTGATAGCATCCCCCAAAACCATACCTGCTGCTATAAAGGCAAGAATATTAAAAATGAATCCTTGCTAAAAGGGTGCTGCTGTCGTCTTATTTTAAATGTGATTATGGAAGTGAACCATACAATTGCATAAAACTACCTACTGATAACTTTCCTCTGAGTGTATTCAAAAACACAGCTCATGATCGGTACACTACAAGATGAGGACAATCCAGTGAAATAGCTCTATTTTTTTAAATTAGGCATTTGCAATGTTGAATGTATATTTTACAAACCTAGGTCTTTAAATAGGCTTGGCTGATACTTTGATCACTTGCCGATTTTATTATTTTTTTTTTTGAACTGGAAATCACTGTGCCATCTTCGTTCATGCACTTGTTTTAATTAGGCCTTACATCTGTGGTCTCTCTGAAGCTGTTGGAATGAATGAATCTTCATTAGGGATATTTTAAAAATGAAGTAGTTTTACACTTGATTTTGATAAATATACCTTTATACACAGCTATAACCATGAATTTTTTTCAGAGAAAATTTGATAGTGTATAACTTTTTGTGAAATACATTTGTTTACAAATGCTACCTTTTAATATTTGTTTTGATCTTTCCTGTATGTGCTGCGTACAAATAAAATTTTTCAATCTTGTTATTCTCGTTATGACATATTATTTATTTTTGAAAGCTTTTGGGGGAGAGTGGGTAGATATGATACTTCTTTTACTTGTACCTGTTTTGCCCTGGAGTCACTAATTCTGTGCAGGATCAACATTTTCAATGCAGCCCATAGAGGGGGGGAAACAATAAAGCACCGAGATGTGAAAATGTCAGAGTAAGCCGAAGGTGGGTAATCACAGAGCCTGACTTCAGTTTCCCCAGGTTAGTCTTTGTCTGTTTCAGCAGCCTTTTATTTGGGAAAGGAAGAAAGAGAAACTAGCCTAGTTTAGCTCCTGTTCTGAATGCCCTTTGGAGGAGTTTTTTTTGAATACTCACATTAAAGTGGAGCATTGTTGCTTCATGATTCGCACACCTACATTCGTAATACAGTATCATTCTTGTCATATAACTTCATTGGCTTGTGTGGTTTGTTGTTGGTGTTCTTCCTCTCCGTGCGTTGTTACCTGTGGTTTGGTTTATTGCTGAAGGTGCGGTGAATGAGGCATCTCCCTGGCAGATCTCAAGAAAAGACAGCACAAGGCCAAACCGGTCCTTTAGCATTAAAATGCCTCGTGCAGGAGATCTGCCTACGGGTGAAGAACAGCCTGTGAGACTTGTGTGTTCTGCAGCTTGTGTGTGTCACCTCGAGGGAAGCGCTTGTCATTCTGCTGCTCTGGAGAAGCAGCTCACGCACTCCGCACTTCCCTTTCACTGTCTCATCCCACATCCTCCTTGCTGTCCACAGAAATCTGTACCAGCAAAGTCACCGAGCCATCAGATAGGTAAGAAGAGATCAATTTCTCTGTCCTTCCTTGCTCTAGTCTTAGTTGGCTTCTTGTAGCAAATGGGCTGGGATGCGATTGGGAAGAGGGAGCGTTTCTACCTGTTTCCTCTCTGACCCCGGCATTGCTCTGACTGACCCGTGCAGCTTGTGTCACCTCAACAAAGGTGGATACAGGTGCCCCTGCACTGAACTAGGTAGTACAAATAAGTGGTTTTAAATTTAAAACTATGTTTGGGGGCTTTTTTTTTTTCCCCTAAAATTAGCACACTAATTACTTACAAAGTATTGCTTTTAATAAGTGACTAATACAGGCTTTGTGACATTAGGAATAAAATTTGGTGTTTGTTAGGAATAGTTTGGTGTTTGAAGCAACACAAAACTTCGCAGGTGAAAACCAAATTATGTGGGGAGAGGGGAGAGAGGAAAAAGGTGGAAAATGCTTGGTTAACTCAACTGTTAAATGAAGTAGCACCTTTTGTTTAAAAATAAAATATTGGGAAAGCTCTGATGATATAAATCTGTGCTACATCCTAGATTCAAGCTGCTACAGGAAGCCACTGGTAGTTTATAGATGCACAAACTCAGTACAGGGACTTGATAGCCCTGATATATGAGTGTTTGTACATTGTGTTGAATTATTTTAACTAGGAGTTCCTCTGAGGAAATGCCATACAATTTTTGCCAAAGAGCATGTTATACAGTCATTCTAGGTACAGAGAAATCAACACATTTTGAATGTGTTCTAAATATACAGGGAAATTTAAAAACAAACAAACAAACAAAAAGCCTTGCAAACTGCCTGGAGGAGGTACCAGCTTCAGATGAAGCACATTCTCGGGGGTACAGGTTGAACTGTGCGTGCCAACTTTCTCCACCCTGTTCTGAAGTCTATTCATTGTGCAAGTCTAAAATATTCTTTTTACAAGTCCAGCATACACCTAGAAACTCTTCTGTTGCCTGATTACGGGTGATAAACACTATCCTCACATCAGCTTTGGGGGCACAGGGGCAGTGTGTGTGAGTACAGTGCTAGGCATCTGAGAAATTACACTGATCTGAAATCCTGTGTGGAATCAGCCACATTCCTCCACGAGCTGGAGAATTGCTTGGTACGCGTTGGCTGAGGGTATCTTCTGGTCATCTCTCTGCGTGCCTTTCTTCTGCGTTTAATAAAGCTGGAAACCAGTCCTTCCCCAGCGGAGCTCGGGCCTGGCTCTCCACTCTGTGTATTCGGATTTACAGGGGACTTGCTTTTGACCTGTGATAACTCTGTAATCCTGCATCTATCCTCTCCCCCAGGAACTGGAGGAGGATTCGGAAAGCTGACTATACCACATCTGTAACTTGGGCTGAAATACATCGCTCTTTGGCTGAAACCAGGCGCTGGCATGCAAACTAATGACTAATATTGAATACAGAAATGTGATACTGAAATACAATACTGAAAGTGTTGGCACTTGCCCTAAATTGTTTTAGTGTGGGCTTTTTTCTTTAAACTTTAATTTTCAGCTATTTTTCTCCAGCTGATGTGAGTCACAGGTAAAACGAACAAAGGGATGGGGTTTTGTAATGCATTTCCAAAGCTGGCAGTCGAGCGTTCGCACACTTAAGGAAAAGAATCGACAAGTCCTTCCAGACTGTTTTATCAGTGAACCCATGTGCAAATTGACCACAAGGAGGATGCTTTTCTCACATTGTGGTTGGGAATAAAGCATATATTATGGCCTTGTGATGTAAAATGTCATTTTTTCTTCCTTCGGGATGAGTGTCGCGGAAGATGTCTCTTCAGCCTGCAAGAGAAAGTGTTAGAACTTGCAAGTAATTGTGAAAATGGAACTTCAGCTGCTGGCAAGAAATGAGCTGGGGAATGTCTAAGGGAAAAAGTGAAATTGAGTATATCACTTGCTTCTTGGGCATCAAAGTTGGCTACATGGAGCCCTGCGATGGGGAGGAGGAAGACAGATTTCAGTGCCATAATCATCTGTTTTCAGATGAGGTTTTTACCAGTCATTCCAGTTTGTGTATCAAGCAGGCAGCTACTACTACCTAGGTTGAAGGAGAGAAGTTTTGACACACATTCGTCTTACCTGATGCACCAGATCTCTGGAAAGACTTGATGATAAGTGGCTTTCCTCATACTCTGCAAAGGAGAGCTAAGGAAAGCAGTCTTGTAGGGGAAAGCCATCATCGCAGTGTTTCTAACGGTAGCCAGAGAGACTGAGCCAGAGGTGCTGCAGACCAGCTGGCGTTAATGGACATAACATAGGAACTGTATTTTTTTTAAAAATTGATCTCAGACTGTGTGTATGGTGCTTTGAAAAGGAATTGATCCACCAGGATCCTAGCTTCTTTTGTTAAGACTGTGCTGGCCAAGAATCTCCTTTGAGAGCCATCTTGAACTAGCACTCTGCTGGTCAAGCCTCAGCACCCTAACCAATACTTGTGCTACAGTGTGAAGATCAAGATTTCAAACTATTTCAAAATAAGTAATTTTTCCTACTTTACATTAAAACTACAAAGGCTTGGAAAAACACAATGCTGTTAGGTGTGCTCTCAAGTTTTAGCATTGGAGGACCTGCAGGAAAATCTGTCTTCTTTTCCCAGCAGGCAGCAGATGCATAGGAAGAGCCAGCTTTTGGACAACAACAATGCTTGTCAAAGTAGGTAAGAAAAAACATAATGTAAAGGGACAGACCACACCTTTCTGTCTGTCTTTTGCATTGCAAAGCAGTTTGTGATAACGATGAAGACCACCTTCAGCTTCCCTTGTTTTTCACATACTGTTGTACCCTGAAGTAACTGGCCAAATAGGCTTCCTTTCTGGGTCTATGTGCTGTTGCTCTTGTTGCCACGGCATCACAAAAAACAGATAAAAACTTGGTTCAGCTGGAGTTCCTCCCTTTGATATGAGTCACTTCCAATAATAAAGCTTCTGCAGATTAAATGCTGCTCTCAGCTACTTAGTAATGACTGTTTTATGACTGTCCTTTAAAGCAAAACAACTTATTTTCAAACAGTTAGTTTCACGAGTGGTAGTCTGAATTTAGTGATGAAGTTCACAAATCAAGCCTCTTTCTGCACTGTCCACCGCACATATTAATAGGCTGCTACAGAAAATGCAAACATGTCTGTAATAACTTGCATATTGCTTTTAATTTCAGCATTTAATAACGTTTCATTTTGAGCTGGAGGAAAAAGTTGTGTTTAAAAACAGTATGGTGTCTCCCACTCAGCTTTCCTGAAGATGGTGATTTTTTTTCAGACTGAGCCTTGCCAGACTTGGCACAGAGGGAAGATTGGTGGAGATGGGAAGTTCCGCTAGCCTAATATCTTAGACCCAATGTTACTTCTTTGTTTTGTGTTTCTGGAATAATGGCTTTCTCTTGACTCTGTGGGACTACTCTTTTTGGTCTGGTGGTGTCTTATCTTCCATCATCTATTGCATGTGTCTTTTCAGAAGAAATCCAGTTCACTTTCTCTCTGGCAGAAGAAGCATTCATGATGGCTGCCTTAGTCATCATACCTTCTGGGAACTGAGGAATCTTCCAATTTAAAAATAAGATTAATGTTCAGCTAAGGCTATTGGGGAACCAGTGGAAATGCCCCTGGGGTTGTTTTCAAACTGCCAATACAATTACATTTCCACTTCTGATTGGTTTTTGTGCTTTCTGTCTTCTGACTTTGTAATGTGCTTGGTTTTCCCTCTTCCTTTTCTTTGCAGTAACATGACCCTCAGCTTTAAACTATCAAAGAGCAAAACCTGCAGCTCATCATATCAAAGATGAAGATGTATTGAATTAAGCAAGAACAGATGTTTCAAATTAGAACAGTTTGGAAAACCTGTAGTTGCTGACAGCGATTTCATATATTGAAAGATGATAAAAAATAGTATTTTTTTTAAAATGAGGAAATGAAAACTTATCTTTTCCTTCCTGCATCCTGAAGAAAATGAAAGAAGTAGCCACGCCTCATTAGTAGCAGGAAGTACTCGTCTAATACAGTACTCCAGATTAGAAGCTAACTATTTATAAAAAACAATTTCCCCACTAAAGCATAAGAACCTGTGCTGGAATTATAATTGCAGTGGTTCACCTGCCATTACCAATTCCTGCAACTTTGAGAACCGTAGAGAAGTAGAAATACAAAGCAATGAAGTCTGCTAGAGACTGCGGGAATAGAGAAGAGGCATGAAAGAGGAAAGGGAGCTTTAGTGTCTGTGTCTTCAGCACCTGGAGCTCACTGAATCTATAACCAAGGCTGATTTGAAGCAAGGCTTCAAGGAACTTGAGTGTAAAACTGGATGCTGCCTCTGTCTCAAAAATTCTGAGCCCAGGAGGGCTTTGTTTGTTATCGTTCATTTTCAGATTCTCCTGTTGTATTTAATGTGTCTCACTCATTCACAATTTCTGACTTCAAAAAAAAAGTCTGAAAATTGCTTTTAAGATGAAATGGACAGTTTCTTGCTGTAACTCAGATGAGTTGCCTGAGTGTTGCAGTGAGAACAGAGATAGAACAGGTTGCAAGTTTGTAAATAAGAAAGCCCATGCTGTGCTGAGTGATTGATTTTGTGTTACTTTTGCCTGTTAATACTGTCTTCTGAGCAACTAAGTGAAAAACTCTGTCCTGCTTTGATAAGAGTTTTTACTTGCTTTGCACTGTACCTCTTCAGTGGCTTTACCGGTAACGTGTTAAAAGGGCAAAGATCTGTAACCTAAACTGAAGTCACGTGTGTGGCAATAGTGTCAGGTATGTTCACGCTGGACTTTAAAGTTATGGCAAATTACTGAAAATGCAGAAGACGCTGTATTTCTTTGTAGGGCATTAGCAGCGTTGAGAATCTGAATAATTTAGAAGCATGAAACTTCTACAGTTTAAGTTCTTTAAAAACATAGGAATTTCAGCTCTGTAGGGACTCAGACAGAAAGATTTTTTTGTAAGACAGGATCATATTGTTAAGGGAAGCCAAATCCATTGGATTGGCTTTAAGGCAAAAGTGATTTCACCTTCCTAATCTGCTAGATGTGAGACTGCTGTAGTTCCTGGTTTCTGAGCCCGGCCTGTAGAGAAGCTGAGTGTGTATTCCAGAGATGTAAATACCCATGGAGCACACATTCAGCCAGCCGTGCAGAGCACAGGAGGTGGAGAGCAGTGCCTTCACCAGCACCCACGGACTCAAACAGCAGCACGCAAACGTGGGGCAGCACAGAGAGCTCAATCCTGTACGCATAGATCCCCACAGAAAGTAGGACTACAGTTAAGATGATAAAGACTGCAGTGATTGGGGTTTGACCAGCCAAGCATGCTTACATATGGCTGGTCCTTTTTCTCCCTCTGCTCTCCATTTTTCCATGCTTGTTCTTCCCTGATGCACACAGATTCTCTCGTTCCCTTCCCTTGTCTCCTCTCAGTTACACCTCCTTTTTTTCTGTGCATTGCTGCCGGTTTTACTAAGTCCGTACTCAAATTTCCTGAGGCTATATAGGTAGTTTGGACCTTATGTGGTATTACTGATATGGTTTCCTAGGCAGTGCTGGCCTTGCAAGTTTGTTTTCACCAAAAAGTCCCCGATACTCCCCATCAATGCTCTGTGAAGTTTGGCCATTTCTCCTATAGCTCTCCCTTCACTTGTGAAATCCGGCAATCCTTCAGGGCACGCTCTGTAACATTGGTTAGCTGCTTACGCTTTCATCCTTTATGTCAAGCAATTTCTTCTGTCACATCCTGTGGTTTCTCTTGTTCTCTTCTGTTAGCTAAGCATCAGGACTGTGCCTGCTTCTCTGCATGCTTTGGCAGCTGTGGGATGCTGAGGGAGAGAGATAGACAGGGCTGTGTTTAGCTCAGAGGACCCGAGTTATTTAATGGGTTAAGCGGTGGAAAAGGCTGTAGCGTGGGTGAGCAACCCAAGATCG
This sequence comes from Arenaria interpres, assembly GCA_013399435.1. Classification (NCBI taxonomy): domain Eukaryota; kingdom Metazoa; phylum Chordata; class Aves; order Charadriiformes; family Scolopacidae; genus Arenaria; species Arenaria interpres. The sequence goes on along the minus strand of VXAK01016965.1, from coordinate 153,773 downwards.
GCTGCAGGCTCCCTTGGAGGCCTAAGCTTCCTCTCTTGGTTTTGCTTCTATTTTAACCTGACTTGGCTGCTTGGTTTAGTTTTATTTCCTAAGGCCAAGCATACATTGTCTGCCTGTGACTGAAAGGGGAAGGCAGCACTGACTTGGGGGAGGATTTCATCTGCCTTAGAAAATTTTGTGTCTGCTTTTCAGAGTTGTTCTCATCTGCAAGGACATCTGGGACAATGAATTATCTTTTTGACAGGTGATTAAATATTATTAGCTGTCGTTATCATTAATTAAAACCATTTGTAAATGAAGAAGAGCAAGTTGAGTTCCCCACTGGGCATATTTTGCATGACAGGTTTGCAAGGTGGTATTTTTTTAATGATCTTTATGTAGATAGGGTGAAATCTGTGAGGACGATGGCTTTGTTGAGTCGAGATTTGTTTCTTGGTGTTTTATTAGAACATGCTTTGCCACAGGCTCTGTTCTTCTTGTGGAGGATTCCAGATTACTCCTGCTTCAAAACTTAGTTGAGCATATTGTAATGCACGAAGCTGCTGCTGCATGTACTTTCATCTGCTACAGGAGAAATTCTCCCTGCTCCTGTCCCCATTTCTGAACACCCATTTCCCCATCACCATTTTCTCTTTCCTTCTGAGGTTGGTTTGTCTGTGTGGGAGAAGGCTGCTGGCTGCCCACTCTGCTTTCGGAGATGCCCTTAGGATACTTAGGTGTCCCTGCTGATTGTCCTTGCAGTGAAGAGAGAGACCTGCAACACATTTTCCCAGGCCTTCCCTAAAGGATGCAAATGGGCCAGCTCTCCTGTCATCTGGTGGTGTCAGGACAGAGCATGGAAGCGTAACAGCATTGTCAGCTTTACTTATACTTCTCACAGCTTAGGAAGCCAGTTCTGGCCAGCAAAGAGGTCTTGGTTACAGGGTAGAGGAAAAAAAAACAAACATGGGTTTGTTTTTAGTGATACAAATTCCTTTACTTAGGAAAACTCATTACTTTTATAATGTCCCGGTCCTTGGCTGCAAAAATGAAACTTCATCCTCTCTCTTTTATAAGCAGTCCTCCTGCCGTGGTCTTTGTTCCTTGCTTGTGGAATGCAGAGTGCTCTCAAAGTCTTTTGCTTAAATCCAGTGGTTTCTGGATTGATACTCACGCAGAACAATACTTTCTTCCTATCCACATTTCCTCTTCATTCCTGTCCACAGGGAAATTTCCAGAGTATGCAAAATTCCTAGGCTCTCTGTGCCGCTTTACATCATTTAGCAACAGAAGGGGTGTGTGAGATTCCAAGTGATTAAAGTAAGTTTAGCTAAAAATTCAGCTGGGTTTGGACAGGAAATAAGCCCAAAATTTTTTTTTATTTTTTTTTTCCCTCCAAAGGGAGAGACTAAGCCCAAAAACTGACTGTTTGGCTTAACATAGCTGCTAAGTCTCATCCCCCAGCTGCCACACCGAAGCTTCCTCTGCAATGAATGCTTTCGTTCAACTTCTGAGAGTCTCTCCACATTAATACATATTCACGTTAACATACACTTTAACAGTTTCACTGCCTTTGGGAGCACATCTAAAACCTATTTTGATGTTGGAGAAGGTATTGTGACGATATGGTGATGAGTGAAACATCTCCTGTTAGGGAGTGAAGTGGTTGGAGGAGCCTCCCAAGACATTCAGCACAAAGCCTGCAGTGAGGATTTGAGCTGCCAGAAATTGCACAAATCACTGTAGGGCTTGAATAAGGGAGGATTGAGAGGGATTGTGGAGATGTTTGTGTAAAGTTTGAGGATTTTTAAGTATTAGAAAATTGCAATAGTTTGGTGCAGAAGCAGTGTTCAAAGCAAAGAGCAGAGGTGGGTGTGGTAATTGTTGAAGATTATTTATCACAACCAGACCTAGAAGCCTGGGATTTTTTTAAAACCATTGTTCATCTATAGCAGGGAGGGCTGAACTCAATGCAGATTCATTCAAGAGGCATGATAGTTTGAACCTGCTTTCTGCCATTGCCCCACCAGCCTCCCCAAGGAGGTGAGAGTAGAGGGTCCCACTGTTTGCTCTCTAAGTGTAACTTCAAACACGTGGGAGATACCTACAAGAAGAATGTGAAAGAAGGGGACAGGGTGCAGGAGTAAACCTGCTCTGGGACACCGGTGAATGATGTTTATGCAGGTCTACATGGTTATGTTCTCCAGGAGAATGAGGATGGCACGGAAAGGCAATTACTTTTTTAAAAAAATCTCTTGTCGTTCACAGGTTACACCAAAATGGGAAGTCCTCTCACACCAGGCCTGTCATGGATGAGAGAAACATCCTGAATATGTTATGATCTTAGTGCATGAGAAGGTTTAGGATGTAGCTCAGGACGAATGATAGTATGTTTGTGCTGTTAGGTAGGAGTAACCTGTTTCATACCTGAGGTTGTTGGGGGTGGAAACCTGGACAGTTTAGGAAAGGACCTGGTGTTTTGGAGGATCAGAAGTTGAATATAAGTCCGTAACTCCATCCTCTTCGTAATGCATCTGCAAGGCTTCAACTGGAATGGGGTGTGCCCAGTTCTGAGCACCACGTGTTGGAGGCAGAGCAGAGGGCAGCTGAGCAGATGGCAAAATATATCAGAGCTGTAGGAAATGTGTGACCTGTGAGGGGCAACTGAAGAATCCAGAGCTCTTCAGACTCTGAAGGGAGGTGTGAAGAGCCATTTTCAAAAACATAGGTTTCTGCAGCAAGAAATAACCTGTTCACTGTGCCTGTGATGGATGGGAGAGGAAATAGCAGGCTAAAATTACAGTAAAGGAGACAGGATAAACAAAAAAAGTAAGTGTAGGCATCGTGAGACACTGAAATCCATTACACAGGGAGCTCATGGAGTCTCTGCTTGTGAAGGTGTTAAAGATTCAGTTAGCCAACCAGTTGGGGTAACACAGGTCTCCTTAGTTCAGTTTTGAGGGGAGAGGTGGATAATTCGGTCTTTCAAATACCTTTCTGTTCTCCATTTTTCTATGGTCTCCTAACACTGTTGTATGTGTGAGTTGTACACTAGAGGCATGGGTTGGTAAGGCAGCAGATGGCTGGAGCACATGAAATGTAGGAATGTCAACTCAAAATAGCTTTTAAAGCAAAGGATGAGGAATATAAAATTGGGGTAAAGGTCTAGTAATGTAAATAAAATTTTTAAAATGAAAAAAGTAATCAGAAGATAATTGTTACTTGCTGTGTTCCTCAGTATGCTGCCTTTTGGGTCAGGAGAAGTAGTTATGTGAGTTTGAGGCTAAAGGCTTGTGATCACAAGTGTCTTGTGAACTTTGAGTGGCTTTTCTGAAGGTTCAGCCTCTGGTAACTGAACCCTCAGGAGTGCTTTGCTTGAGGGAGGGACAAGAGAAGGAAGAAATGTTTTCTTCCTTTATCTAATAGCCTGTAGGGCCCTGCCTCATTTTCCTTGAAGGACAGGAGTTGGTTTTATGGGAAGCAGCTGGAGTTTGTTGAGAAAACTACCCAGGTAAATAACAGAGGAAAAAGAGGAAACCGGTAGGACAGCCAATTGACTACTAAAAGCTAAAACAAAGGTGTAATGTTGGCATGCTAGTAGGATCAAAAGACAAATACAAGAGAAAGGATGAAAACTGATACCTGTCCATGTATGCACATAGTCTGAGAGCATTACTTGATGTCTGGGGAGCAAGTATAAAAATGTGGAGGGCTTAGGATACGGTCAGAAAGTTGCTTCATTGAAAGTAGCGATTTATTTGTGTCAATGGGTTCGGAAGGATGCATGAGCACACTATCTATTCAGATAACCCAGACAAAAACAAGCAATAGAAAGAAAAAATGTATTGAGGAGAAAAGTCTCAAGTCTCTAGATTTAGGACAGTGAAAGAACAGAAAAATAAGTGAAAAATAGGTGTGATATCACTGCAAAATAATGATGCCACCTTGTAGTAAATGCAGTAAGATGTCTTATGTGTGCCTAAACTTTACAGTAGAGAGTACACAGAATAGAGATTTGGCCTACTAATGATATCTTTGTTTGGGTAGTGTCAACTCTAATAGATTGTCTCTGGGGCTGCTGCAAGCCCTGTTGTTTATGGTTGTTCAGTAACTCATCAGTCTAGTTGTGAATCAGTGCAGAACTCTTAGGAGGGAGGGATGAAGGAAGGGTATGGATGGGAAGGTCTTCCTCACTCCAACCCCATATCCGTCAGAAGTGCAAGAGCTGACTGTCCACAGAGATGAGTTTGCCTCAATATCTGTCCATTGCTGTCAGCCCTGGAAGAGTGCAAGTGACTGCCTCCTTCTAAATGGGCCAGCAGCTTCAATATGGATTTCACATCAGAGTGTGCTGCCTGGGCATTGGCATCCTGACTAGAGCTTTGTGACTTACTCTCTTCAAGGATTTCAGTGCACACCTGAACATCAGCTTTACTGGGCTAGCTCTTGACCTCTTTGAATTAATGGTCTCCCTGCATTTTACATGGCGTGAGCGCTCCTCTCTGGACAGTCAAGAAATACATCTAGAGAATTTGGTGCATCTTTGAAGAGGGGTTTTGGCTCATTCAGTTGCGCAGGTCATCCCCATTTTAGTATGGAAGCTATCATCTCATGCCCATAGCGATATCAGGAGTCAATGCAAGGATTTGGTGTGATCTCATTCCTTTTGAAAAGACTAGTCGAAAATCTGTTAGACCAGCCTGCCAGCGGGTGAAATGAGAGCAACTCCCAAGCACATGGGGTTTTGTGTCCTGAAAAAAAAATAGAATAATAGACTAAAAAAATAGGATGTGCTGAGACTCCAGCCCAAAACTGGTCTTATTTCCAATAAGGGTTTTAACCGTGTGAACAAAACCAGCTATCAGTCAAAAAATATCACAATCAAAGGACCTTGGAGGGAGAGTGCAGGAGAGCTGTTACAATTAGTGTGCAATCTCATTAGCCTGTACCGTTTTCCCCCAGTAGGCACTTGCTTGATTTGATTATAACAGTGAAGATGTAGTGCAGTTTCAAAAGACAGACAAGTCCCGGATTATCTGAGCTCACCAAAGCTGTCCCCTGTGGATCAGACCCGTATTTGTATTGTTTCCTTAAGGCAAGTAAAGCATCAGAGTTGACTTTATTGGCAGTTGGTGCTACAAGCTGGGAATCTGCCAAGATTAATACACACGGCATTTACCTCCCCATCTCCTGCTTTCAAAAAGTAACCAGCGTAAAAGTGTTATTCAATTACTGTCCAGTCAGAAACTTCATGTTGCCAGAATTCATCACTAAGCCAACAGTGGTTATTAATGATGTACTAAGTTGCATGCTTTAGCGTATCTTTGGAAATGATACAGATGTGTTTATTTGCAGATGACTGGCTAATTTTGCTTTGAATCTGTAAGTAATCTGCAGAGAACATATGTAGGAAGTGGCTAGGTATAATTTATTCATTGTTCCTTTAATTGTTCTCTTTGTCTTTATTCCATATTGTCAGATTTTCAGCTGCTGTTAGTAGTAAGAGCAAACTGAAAGGCCATGCAGCTGAGGATATAATTACTTTAGCATTTTTCAAATGGGCAAGGGATTCATCTTTTCTTGGAATGAATTGATTTACTGCAACTACTGTCTAATGCAATACTATAGAATATGTTAAAAACTTATAAAATCTTGAAGTACTGCTCTGAGAAAAGCACATTCAACTCATTTGCAGTATATATGTAGAGTCTCAGTCTTTTTTGGTTGATGGAATGAGAGAAAATATAATTTCTAGAAATTCACCATCATTTCAAACAATAAAGTGAAACAGCATCAGTTAATACTACTGAAGAAAATCAAGTGTCATTTGACACCTCTGAGTTAGAGATGATGAATTAAAATTTCAACATGTCTCTATTTCTCCATAAGTTGTAGACTGACAACAGTTAATGTCCTAACTAAACATACGCAAAAAAAGCCCCAGTTATTTTACCAGAACAGGTATGATTCCTTTTTGACCAAGTGCTATTTTGTATGTTGTTACCTTTAAAACCTTTTCTTTCCAATGGGATCTTTCTCTCTTTTTTTCCAAGTCACATATTTCTCATACAGCTGTTTTGCACCATAAATTTGGAGGTCCAAACTTTCTCAGGAATGTAATGTTATTCTGGGACTGTTCCCTGGTCTGCACTTCTGATAATGTCACTTTAAAGGAGTTATTGTTTGCTGCCTGACCACTTTGCTGTCCCAGGTGAAGTTGCAAATTCCTGCAGGACAAATTTTCATGTTTTTGAGAATCAAATTGCATAAGTCAGTCAGAATTTGACTTGGCATAAGAGTCTAGCAGAGGTTGTGTAGTGTGTAAAATCAAAAATAATTCTGGTATTAAATTCTGGTATAAAAAACAAGTAGAGACATCCTTTTTTTTGCACCTTGTAAGTCTCCTTTTAACAGAAAACTGTCAAGATTTGGGATATATCTTGTTAAAAAAATTATTTACAAAAAAGTTATGCATTTTTTCCCAAGAAAGTTTGTACTTGGTCTCCCAAAAGTACAATTTGTTCTACTGTTTACTACTCTAATTTGAACTGAATTTGTTTTGTAGCTATCCCTTGAACAACAGTGATCTGCATCAGTTCAACATTGAGGAGAATGGTGGAGCACCATATACCACAAAAGTGCCTGCAAGGCACCACCACCACCACCGTCATCACCACCACCATGGGAATTACGGCCCCCTTGCTCCTGACAGCAAGGACATTGTTTCTGGAGTTCCAAACCCAAACAGTAAGTTCACTGCAGTGAATGTCATTTCAGCAACTGTGCTGCTTTCAGAGTTGTCTCTGGCAAGCAGGGAAAAGAAAGGAAGAGAAAACAACACATATTTCAATTTTTCTATGAAGAGTATGCTTCCTGTTATTATTTGCTAGCTTTGTACTATGTAGGAATGAGACAGTATTTGCAATTTCCTGGCTTTGCTATGGGGTTGTGGGATTTGGTGTTAGATTGGTGTTCCATAGGCTGAACAAATAACCAATTAGTCACAGATACTGAGTCTCTAGCTACTTGGCACAGGCTATTTTTTTGTTGTTACTATTTATTTATACAGTTTCACAAACCTCTGCTCATCTGCCATTGTCTTTTGCTGATCTGCCCAGCTGGCCTTCAGCCCTCCTTGTTTGAGTCTGACTCTTGCTTTCATGTCTGGGCACAAAATGGCAGAAACTTTGGAGCATTGGACAAACAGCATCTTCCTCTTAGTTTGGGTAATGGGAATGATTCCTGCTCAGCCCCTGCTACCACGACTCGAGTATGCTCACTTGCTCAGTGGAGAAATTCTTGGTATGTAGAAAGCAAAGAGGGGAGAAGCCTATCTATTTCTGGTGCAGCTTTGCAGAGTTTGGGTGTAAGTCTCTGCTGCTCAACATGTACAGGCTTTTTTAAGGGTACATAGCTCAGCCAAATGTTTGTAGGTTTACACAGGAACTGGAAGGGACATCCCTGCCATTGAGCAATCCTACTTCTTGCTCTTCAAATTTATTATATCTGCACATTGCAGTGTGCGAGAGGATGAAGCTGTGTAAGAACTTCAGGAGATGGGAAAACAAGGTGCAATCTATTATTTTCCTTGCCTCAAGGGGATGATAAGTTCTTCCTTTACCCAGTTTTTGGCTTTATAATTGTAAATCACCCTGAGATACGCATCCATTATGGAAACTTTCAGCCTGGGCAGTTAATCTGACAATTTTCAAATTCCTGAAACCAGGATCTTGTCATGGATGGTGCTGAGTGACCTTGGCTGTAGGTTGTCCCACCTCAGCAGTAATGCACATGCATCTACTTGCCCATGCACTTTAATCAGACCTTGTTTCAGAAATTCAGAAACATTTTCTTTAATATTTTTTTTTTTCCCAAGGAGAGGGAGATAACAAGTTTTAAGAGGGAAGCTGAAGAAATAATTAAAATGCAAGTCATTGTAGAGGTTTAAGGAAGGAATCCTAAGCAGCAATACCAATTGTTTGATGGGGCTTTCAATGAAGCTGCTTCCTTAGGAGCAACCTTCAGGAGATGTGCTGTCTTTCATTGCTTGTACGCTGGAGTACCTTTGCCCTGGGGAGACCGTGGGGCTGGTATGACAAACCACCAGCATGGCCTCCCCCTGCCTAGTGCTGCCCCAGAGACCCAGGGCAGGCCACTGGGCTCTCCAGCACCCCTGACGGGGTATCTGCATCTCGGCCATGATCTGTGGTGACCGGCATAGTTGGTGTAGTAGTGCCACGGGGGGTGTGCAACTGACTGGGCCGTGGCCAGCAGGTCACAGGGCCACCGCGAGCGGCAGCTGAGCGCTGGTGGCGAGGCTGAGCTGGAAAGCCTGGGCTGGGCTGTCAGCCTGGTGCGGCAGGAGGCGGTGACCTTTCTGGGGGTTGTGCCAGCCCCTGTTTGTCTTTCCCAAATTAGAGCTGAAGCATGCCAGGAAATTCAGTCAGAGATGGCTATGCTGCTGCTGCTGGGTGTCCTGGCCCTGAGGGCACTGCAGGCCCTACCGCCCCTCTCCCTTTCCTCCTGGGCGCTCCCTCCATCCTGCCCAGGGCCCCATGTCAGCCTCCTGGGACCCCAGCCTCAGAGCTCCAGCTCCCCGCGGCCCTGCCATGGGCCCTGCCATAGAGCAGGTGGCAATTAAGGAAACAGCAGCAAAGAAACACAGTACAAGGTGTTTGTTCCGGCTCTGCGTCTCCTCTGAGGCTTTCCTGCTTTCCTACCCCTCCTTGCTGGGGAAATAAGCTTAGAAAAAAAGCATCAGGGCAAACATCAGGAGTAGCTGTGTTTGTGGCCAGCAAGAGTTACCTGAGAGACGAAAGGTGAGGCCCAGGAGGCTGTGTCCCCCCAAGCCCCACAGCACCTCGCCGGTCTGTCCGGCAGCTGCCATGCTCGGAAGGGGCCTTGAGCAGCTGAGACATGCATGTACCACCTACTCCTGGAGAGAGATTTATCTTTCTCTTCATTTTGTCTGCTCATGGCTGGTTCATGCTAGCTATGTGAAGGGATCGGAGCAGGTTCCTGACATGGCCTAATGCCAGTAGTGCCAAATGCCAATTCCCGCTTTCCCTAAGGGAGCAGAAAGGGGACAGGGGCACCTCCGAGGGGAGGCGGTGGTGCGGGCATGCCGGCTGCGTCCAGCCGGGCTCTTCAGGTGGTTTTGCATCCCGTGCGCTGCTCCGTAAGCTGGCTCACCTTAACACAGGCAGGCTACGCTAGACCTGGTGTGCTCAGGCTGTTCTTTATGCCTTTAGAGCGGTGATGGTATAGATAGGACCGCTTCCCTTAAAACGCCGAGTCAAAGTTACTCACTTGCAGCTTGGAGTTACAGGTCTGGGTGCCTTTTCAAGGTTGGTGCTCAGTGGGTTTGTTTTATTTTTCATGGATCCTTTCAAATGCTGCTCAGGCTATTTCACCTGAGAAAACTGTCCTGTAGAGAGCCTGTGGAAAAGGCTTGTGGTGTATATGCCAAAACGGTTAGGAGCATGCTGACTGTAAGTCACTTATCTAGGACGGCAGACATGGCAGAGTGTGTGGGACAAGGAAACCCAGGCAGAGAGGAGATTCTATCAGGGGTCTGTGTCAGGAACCTGGGGACAGGGGGGGCTGATGTCTCCCTCCAGACCACTGCTGGGAAAGTGCTTCTAGGAAGTAAGCGGTCACTAACCTGGGGACACTCTTGGGGAAGAGGGTGCTTGTGACCAAAATAACTCAAGTGGAAATGCCTGGAGAGCCAAAAGGTCTCATGGGGAGAATACACTGTCCCGGTGGAAACTTTCCCTTGAGGCTGACAGGGGGAGTGTGGCTGTGCACGCCAGTTTGGCTACTATGTGGTTTTCCAAGGGATCATGGGCATTTTGTGAGTTGCAAACAAACCCAGGCCAGACCTGCTTGATTTTTCACATTCCAAGTAATTTGTCTACTTCAATTACTGGAAGAAGTGAAATCCACTGAAACAAATCTGACGTGTGTTTATGAAGGCAATTCAGCAGAAGATGTTGTTTTCCTGCATTCAGCATGATTATTGTATTTGTGATGCTGCCCTTCACCTCAGAGCAGATTCACACAGATTGTATCTTTTTATGCAGCAGATCTTCCCCCAATGTATTCACAGATTCCCAGTCCCAGGGACCACTGTATTCAAGGGCCATTAGCCTTACAGCACCAGTGCCACTGCACAGAGAGGGCAAGATGCTTGCTAAGCCTAATTGGCATGGCAACGTCGTGCATGGATTACCGGGTGCACATGAGCAGATCCCACTGGCAGCAGCTGGGGCTATCACCCAAAGCAGATGCCAACAAATATGCAATGTAGCTTGCAGAATTTTTATGATGGAAAATGATGAAGAGGGGGCCCAGCTTGCCTCTTGAACTCTGGGCTGAGCTTGCAGGTTATCACTTAAAAAAAGACATCCTTTATTCCCGAACTGCTAGCTACAAAAGTCCTTGTGTAACCCTGAGCAGAGAATGGTATAATACAGGCTGAGTTTCAGGCTGAAAACAGTGCTTTAAAAAACTCGGTGCTGCCAGATCCTTTCTTGAAATGAAAGCCTCCTTTTGCCAAGACTTAATGCTGTCTCAGCTGGTATGTATTTTCTTTAATATTTCAATTTTTTGCCTTTTTTTAAAATCAATTTTTTGGTTGAGTTGAAAAGCTAAACTGGCTAGCTTGTTTTCCAGAACTCTCCCTTTAAACAAAAAACAAAAAAGAAAAAAAAAGAAAAGAAAAAAAAAAGAAAAAAAAAAAAACAGCTTGAAAGTCAGTTTTAAATCATACCAAACTTGAATAATTTCAATAAGGCACTTTTGTACCCTCTATGTTCTTTCTTGACAGGAAAATGGAATGACTGTGATTCTTCAAAAAAAACCACCCTATCATCATGTCATATCTTATGGCTGTGGTAATTTATTCCTGGGTATCATGGGGCAGTTTCACACTCTCACATCCATGGAAGCAGCTGTGATGTGAGAAATGCCGAACTCTGGCAACAATAACTTGTGATGAGAGACCACCAAGGGGAGGTCAATGCTGATATTGTAACCCCTTCTAGGACATTATTACCTCAGGGTCTGATAATGTTTCACCAATGCCAAAACCAGCTTTTTGCTTCTATCTCTATAAGCTGGTTTTAGCAGTTTGTTTCTAGTCAGCAAAGCCCTTAATGTATATTTAAACAGCTGTGGAATTAGATCTTGAGTGAGTAATATTTAATATTCTTAGGACAGTTTAAGAAAACCTGATCCAAACAAAACTGCAGTCAGAGCAAAGTTTTTATTGATTTCAGTGGGTTTTGAATCAGACTCTCTAGATTACTGGATTGTTCCCAACAGTTACTACCTAGAATCCATGGAAAAAAAAAAAAAAAAAGAGGTAAATACAGAAGAATGCAGGGATTCACAGAATCACAGAATGATATGGGGTTGGAAGGAACTTCCGGAGATCTTCTATCCAATCCCCCTGTCATGATGATTTGATAAATCGTCACATGATGGAGCTCATTTTTCTCAGAGTACTTGCAAATATACACATATATGCCACACCATCCCCAAGATGTTGGCAGAGACCTTTCAGGGCTGTCTCAAAAAATATTTTTGCTTGTCTTTCTGTGTCGGTGGTTTGCTCAAAATCTCTGTTGACAAAGCACAGCAAATTCCTGACAACAATCTTAAAGAGGCTTGCATATAAATAAAGATGTCTGAGAGAAGCCAAAAGCTATATTCTCTGATCACTTTACATGTCACATGTTCTGAGAGTGGCACCATGGCTGCATAAATAGTCCCTCTGGTGTCAACTGAGTTTTAGAATATGGGGGAGGTGGAGGCAGGGAGGTAAAGAGAGAAGCATCTAGCCCAGAGCTGGCAAAAGCCCTGCTGAAATGAAAAGATGGGCAAGAAGGAGGAGGGGGAGGAATTGTTTGCTAAATAGAAAAAGGAAAAATGACCTGACAGGCATAATTATGAAGCATTTTAGATGGTCTTAAAGGGAAGATGGTTTGCTGACAGCTGTCTCTTCAAATGTAGTTGAGTGTCTTCCTCTGCGGTTCTTCTGTAGCCTCCCTTCAGACTGTTTTTTTCTTTCTTTCTTTTGGGCATCTTTTTAGAACTGAGCTCAGGACTTCCCCTTCTTTATGATGAAACTTCTCATCTGAAGAAAATAGAAACGGAGAGTGTGAAGGTAGTTGGACCATGGCCAGCCCTGCACGTCAGCATGAACAAGGTATAGCATATACATATATATTTGTACATATATATGCTGAAGAGTCCTTTTGTCACTTCATATTCAAAAGCTGCTGCTTTTTCACTGCCAATTCAAATCAACATTCATCTGCAACTGGTTTGCTTTTTAATCACCTCTCACCATCTCCTATGGGACTGGGGTTTGGTTTTTAGGTTTAGCATTTCCTTCAACTTTGCCTTTTAAAATTTCAGAAGCTGCTGCAACAATGTTATGATGTAGTTTTAGTTTAGTTGTGAAGTTAGTCATCCAGGCAGCCCAGAGCTGCAAAAAAATAACACTTCAAGTGATAAAAAAAAATCTTGTTTTTTTACATGAGGAGTCCGTGTTATGCCTTAAAACCCCTCTGGCATCTAATGTTAGTAGGTGTTTTATGAGTGAGGTTTTGCAGGGGTGGCAAAACAGCCATGTCCCACTGTTTCTGACAGAGATCAGAGGCCACCAGGTTGGTGCCTCCTTGTATCCATGTGAGGCAAAATCCATTATGCCTGCTCTGTGGGTTGCCTTGAGCTGAGTCTGGATAGAGCAAAGAGACCTGGAGCTCTGATTTGCAATCACATCACTCTGAGCTGAACCCAATGAAGTCAATGAGAGCATTGCCACTGGCTTAAAATGAGGTGGGTCTGGGCCCCCAGTGACTACAGACCTGGTAAAAGAAACGTAGTGTTTTGAGAGTTTTCTGCTAGTTCAAGGGAGAACTCAATTAAGTTACTCTACCTTGGTTTTCCAGACAGCCTTTGTTACTGATATTATTTCAACAAGCATTAGGGAACTTAAAGGGGAGGTGACAAACTGTATCAAAAATACAAGCACAAAAAGGCTGTATATATAAATGGCATAATCTTTTCTTTTTCTCTGATGGGAGGATCCAGGAAATGGGAATCAAGGCTGAAAATCAGTGAGTCAGGTGTTTCTGATAAAAAATGAAATCTTGGAATACTTTGTTTTCAACATTCTAGTTAATTGAAATTAAATCATAATGCAGTGGATTTTCCATTATGAAGATTTTCTTGGAAGAACCATGTTCAGGATGTGTCGTGGGGTGGTGGGGTAGGTCAGCTAAGGACTGCAGTCGTTATGTCTTATGAATGTGGTCATGAGACAATGACCTATATCATGACTTTTGGAGACTTCTGAATGAACAGGTGAAGGTGGAATATTTTAGACTTTTTCCCAAATCTGTTTGGTTATCAGCTGTGAGGACCTGTGATTTTGTGTCACTGGTAGGTTTGAGTGGGGTTAAAAAGTTAAATCATAAGGTAGGCAAACTGACGTGAAATGGAAAAGAAGTAATCTTTTTCCCATGGACATTTCTCAAGTTCTTCTTCTAGAAATACTATTAACTGGTAATAAGTACAGTTTTTAATAGGCAAAGCTAATTAAGCATTGACATAGTTTGCCAAAGGAAAATTCTCCATCTCACAGATTCACCCAGTGAATACCCAGGTCTTGTGAGAGGAGTTCCCCTAGTTCAGATGTAGTTACTGTTACTCTAGCTTGACCCCAGCTGAGAACACTCACTTAGGTACAATGTCCAAAGCATGTTTTAAAGGATGGTCCTACAATATTAAGCTTATTGGCAGGTCATTTTGGCATATATATGAAGGACTAACATGAAGAAGTGAGAGGAGTCTCCATATTGACCACAGTGCACATAAACCAGTCTGGCCTGTGTTGCATGAAAGATCCAAACAGATTATCTCAATGGTAGCCTTGTGATCTCAAAATTAGTAGATTTATGGTCTTTTTTCTTTATTTAAATGAAATCTTAAGACACTTTGGTCCTGCATTCCACCATATTGTGCAAGTAGTCCCAATAGAGTCCCTGCAACTTCTGCCTGGCAAAACCTGGCCTCTCATTCTCTTGCTTTTCTTTCTTCTCTGAAAATCTATGGAGAGACAACTCAGCTCTTCTATAATTAATGGTTTTCTTTGGCTTGTCCTGACAGCTCTAGAATCTTGTCCACAGTCAGAGGGATTATTTATTTAAGGACTAATTAGCAAAACCCAGTATCACAGCAAGTCAGTGCTTCACAATAAATGCAGCTGCACAGTAAATGCAGCCTGTGCCTGATGTGGTGAGACTTCCATCAGTCAAAGTTTAGCTGATGAAAAAATCTTTCAGTGAGCACCAGGAGCTGCTAAATGCATGTTTCTGACAGAAGCTCAGCAGAAGGAATGGGCTGTCTAATGGAAACCTTCTCCTGGCTCATAGAGGGCTTGGGTTTAAGAGCTGGGCATCAATCCCATGAACAGCAGTTATCATGTGAATGCAAAGCAGGTCAGTCCCTCAAAATTTATTAAAATTGCCATTTTGAGCCATCTGAAAATTGTACATGCTCTTGAAATGTGCCCAGAGTCACCACTGTAAAGCGCCTCAGTGATCTAGCCCTCATATTACAGGCTGTGGGTTGTGACTGACAAATCATTCTGAAGTTCTTTTGGCCCCTCGCTTGTGGTTTCTTCTTCAAGCACCATTTTCTGACCTAGATCCTAGTGAAATGTGTACGCAGAGCTCATAAAGCTAAAACAAACAAACTACAGGGCTTTGAGCTTTGAGTGGAGCCTGGAGTTGCCTCAGCAGATGGCTTCTCCAATGACACAGAGTGAACATGCTGTAGATGTTGGGCTAACCTTGGGCTGAAGCGCTGTGGAGCGTTGCCTGGCACAAAGGCAGCAGGGCAGGTTAGACAGGGTTTAACAGTTCTGAACTGTAACAAGCATTTTTCGCTATGAGTGTAGCCTTTAAAGCTCTTTTGGTTATGGTAGTTAACTAGCTACTCAGTCCAGAAGCAAACAGATTTTAATAAAGTGGTGGTGTATTTAGTTTCTGGCAAAAAAATGAAATGTTAACAGTTCTCCTGCACCACTCCATTGATTTCTATTCTGCCAAGTGCTTTTTATTCCCTAGTTTTGTGTCCTCTGAAATATTATGCTTAAACAAAACCAGTGAAGCAGTTAGGAAGCTGCTTCATTTGCTCTATTTCTGAAAATAAAACAATGGTTTCCACATCTATTGTGGAGTCCCAACTTTCACTCCCTCACTTCTTGTTGCTAATTATTGTTTTTTCAAGTAAAGTGCTTTGGGGCTGGAATTTGTCAGGCTTAATAATCAACCCATAGGAGAATTAACAAGAAATTGGGTAAATTAGATTCAGCAGTTAATTAATTTGTTTGTCTGCTACAGCAAACTTTGTCTCATGGGAATGATGAATGGATGTGTCCAATCTCTTTTCCAGAGCTGTTTGGTCCAGTGGACATGTGTGTCCACCTACTGAATAATAAAAGCCAGTTTCAACATGTATTTCATGCCCTTTGGTGCTCATGGGCTCCGAAATCTCCAGGAGAGACAAACTGAAGAGTTGTGGCTGTGAATGTATTTCTGATTTGCTTTCTTGCAACCCTTTCCTTAGAAAAATATGTTTCCCATCCCCCTTTGATATGTGTGTGTGTGGTATATGGAAAATATAAAGCCAAGAATGCATTTTTAGCATTTCTGAAGTCTTGGGAGTCTAGTAATTATTACACACAGATGCAATTATTGCATAAAAAGAAAGAATACAAGTACAGTTCAAATTGTTTCTACCCCCTTTCCTGGTGTTATTCTCACCCTTCTCCTACACCCCTAGGTCCTAAGGTTGGGACTTCATTCTGGTGGGGTCAGGGAGGTTGTTATGATGGTCATGTTCATGGTTTCTTCTTCCTCACTCTACAATCCTCTTTGGCTCCTTTTGTATGTTTGCAAGCATGCTTTTATACCTTGCTCCTTATTCATTGATCTGCATCTTCACCCAAATTTACTATATGTACTTTTACGTATATATGCTAGACACTATATGTTTGCTCTCTTCATTGGCCCTAAAACCAGTTTTGTCTGGGTCCAGGACTGCACTCCTTTAACTGGCCATTGGTGAGTTGTTTATAACCAGGGGGTCTCTAGGGCCAGCCTGTGCCCCTTGCGTTATCACCCCATTCCTGCGCTCCTTTACACTACTTCATGTGTCTCCACTTCTCCAGCCTCTGGTATCGTACAAGCCCCGCTGTGTTGCTTTATACTACACCCTTGTGTTAGAGTCATAATCCTCTCATTCTACAAAGCATAACTGCTTGTGTTACTGCTTTCTATATAAAATTGCTTCTGTTACAGCTAAACCTAGTAAAACAAAACTGTAGGCAGATCAAGAAAGGTTCAGGCAGAGGAAGCCTGGTGAGCCTCAATGGCTTTGCAAACTTTGTTCAAAGGTTATGGCCGTTTGCTAGGATGGTAATACCATATTACAGGACTACCCAGTTAAACTACTGACTGCCTGCAAAAAAGCTGTGGAACTACCTGCCCCGTGTGCTACTGCAAAGCCTACGTCTACTACAGTTCCAAAAATAATTTGTGGTTTTAAAAAAGCCCACAAAGCCAACTCTGTTGATGTTGAGACTCTTCTGTGTGATCAGAGGGTACACCCCAGGAAACATGGCTACCCAGTAAGGCTATAATGAAGATAGCTTTACTGATAAAGATTAGATCATGACAAAGGCAGGATCTAATAATATTGAGCAATAGCATTTTATCAAATCAATTTGATACCAGGAACTAAAGAGGTTTGTTCCAAGGATATAAGTATAACAATATTTATTGGGAGTTATATCTTTTATTAAACTAACTGATAGTTGTCCTGGGGAAGGTCTTGTGTATCTGACAGCCCAATGAGAGTTTGCTTATTTGTTTTTCCAAATGTATTCCTCTAATAAAAGATGCAGCTTCTCCTTGCAAATTTTGCGTCAAATAAGAATAACACATAGTCATACAGGTCTTATTATTATGATGTCTGTTCATAACTGGTATTCGCCATCACATGGAAAAAAATCAATAAATCTCCCGGTAGAAAGGGGGCAAAAGAGTCTGTAGATTTTCATGCACGTTTGCAGATATAGTTGAGTCCCGGGAAACCAAAGGGTTTGACCTCACATAGCTAATGTGCATTCAGAACCTATATGTCTGGGTTGTCTTTGTGAAAATTTTAATTCCCGCTAGTAGCGATGACTAGCAACGAAGAATAGACCTGTGTTCCTAAACAAAATAGTAATTCTATTCTTCAGACATCCCCAGCTAAATGTGTGTTTTAAACATACTGTTTGGCTAACAAGGCACTATTGATAAATTCACAGGGGCAAAAGGTCATGAATCTTGCTCTTAGAATGAAGTTTGATGTGGAACAAAGCACAAACCTTTTAAAGCAGGGAGAATGAAAGTGTTAAGTACAGGAGTGATATTGCTGGGTTTCATGCAACTTTGCATTCGGTATGTGTACTTAATATTCAGTTAGCTTTGCAAACCAAAGCCACTGTCATCATTATCTCACACTGTACAAATCTGCTTTTGGTTCTAGTATCAGCAAATGTAATTTAATTTAAAGTAAATGTTTGGGAGGAGAAAAGCAAACCTAAGACCTCAATTATAAAAAGAAAAAAAGGCATCTGGTTTTATGTGTATATGTATCTGAGCTTGCTCAAGCCACTTCTATCAAACCCATTTACATGCAAATCTCAAGTGTTTTCCTTCTCTGGAAAAATAGTTCTGCATCAATGGTGAAAGTGATGTGAACACATTGCTATTTTTTAGCACCAGCAGAACTGCAGATGGAAAATTGGAGTGTTATCAGGTATCGTAACTTAATGGGTTTTTTTATTCCTTTCTTAACCTTTCAAGATGAGTTTAGATTACCGTTTTAAGCAAGAAGATTACTTCTTTCAAATGCAAGTTTGACTCTCAGACATTCACTTGAAAGAGGCATCTCAGATTCTTTGGAATTACATAGTGATAAATGATAAAATTGGAAGTTTTATTAACGTTATGCCATGTTTAGTTTTCTAGTTACTTCCATGTAGAATGCTCTTAGTTTATAAATGAAAATATAATTTTAATAACTGCAAACCTGGTACAACATTGGAATACCCAGCTGCTATCTTTATGCTTTGCTCATCACTGCAAGTGATAAGGATTCTGGAAATCTAAGATTTCTTTATTATACAGAAAAATAAAGTAGATTACAACTTTCATTCTTGAAGCAATAGTATATTAAGATTCCTAATGGAGGCACATTTGAGATCTTTGATTTTCTTATAAACTAGTGAATTGAACCATAGAAGGTACTATATGGTTTTGTATAGTCCTGAAATATTTTTTCCTTTGATGATAATTATACTTCAGGAGTTAAATTGGGGAATGAATGGGCTTATATGTAAAGTTTAGTGGCATTAAGGAACAACAGGAACATACATGCTTAGAAGTGCTAATAGTCTGCAGTAAAGAGGTGTTGCTTTGTTCTGTGATTTGAGTTCACTTCCAGTCTGGAACATCAGTGCCACTGACTATGTGTGTAATAGCCTCAGCTAATCAGCTGTGTGAGAGCAGAATTCAGTAATGACTCGGGATGCGCTGCACTGTGGCAGAAAAGTCCATCGTTGCCAAGGCAGGCTGGCAAAGAAGCCTTTCACATATGTTCAGAAGCTAGAGGAGGTCTGGGTTAGGTCAAGCACTCTCAAGCCCCACATGGGGTTTGTGTGCAGTTAGCGTTTCCACTGGGGCAGGGGAAGATGGTGGCCTTCAGCTGCTGGCTCGGCATCTTGGTGAGCAGGATGAGGCCAAGCAGCGACTGGAGCAATGTCTGCTCTTCATGTGTCATCAGTCACTGAAGGTGTTGCTGCTCCTGGTGGGGTGCAAGCAAAGCAAATTTTGCTTGACTGAAGGTGAAACTCCTAAAGCGTGACCCAAACAAGGGATAAAGCAGAACTGAGTGCCCAGGAATGCCTTCTAAGAAGTTTACAACCTCCAGCAGCAGCTTTCCCTTTTCAGCCAGCTCAGAAAGCACCAGCTTTTGGGCCTCTCAGGTTATGAGAACCTCAGTGTGAGACTTCACATCAGATCCTGCACTGGGGACAGTCTCCGTTACATGGAGTCATCTGGTATAATCCTGAATATAGCAGGCGATTTAGACCTTTTGAGGATTCTAGCTACAGGCCAGCCCCCAGGACTTCTATGTTGCTTTTGGCCAATGTGGAGAAATTGGGCAGGGGAGGAAGAATATAAGGACTGAAAAATATCCATATCCATTTGTCTAACAGATGGACGGGACTTTGGAACTTTTTGAGTTATGAAACAAGCTTATGTCCTAAACAAGCACAGATTGTCTTGATTTATCTAGTAAAATACAGTTGCTTAATCGTGTTTCACTGAAATTATATTTAATTAGTGTCCAGTGTTAAAACAAAGGTAGGATTTTGCATGGCTTTTAGAAATGCCACTGCTTAGTGTGTTGTTCTTTCTGTCCTTGGAAATCAGTACACTTAAAAGTTGACAATAATAGCAGCCATTTTAAAGTGTGTAATAGTGCACTGAGGTTACCAAGACTATTGGTCAAGGAAAAGTTGTGATTTCTTTACAGTTAATTTTGTCTTTTTCTGTATCTCTGCTTCAGCTTCTACAGCTTCATGAGTACCCCAGAAAACACATGTATGGCAAACAAATATTTCATAGTTTTTTTCACATGCTTGCCAGAACTACCGTTCTATTCAAGGCTGAATAGGTGACTACAGTTCCATAAGTTGCTCCAGCTAGATGCTATCACTTTTCATTTTAAGTATTTTCTTTCCCCTTAGGAGGAAAGTGGGGAGAATGAAAACTCAAAAAATATCTTCCACCAAACCCAGTAAATGTGGCTCAGCAAACAAACATGTAAGAATTTTTTGCCAGAGACAAAAAACCTCATGATGAGAAATCCTTTAACAAACAGTTGTTCAAAATCATACCTGGCAGCTATGGCATTTTGGATGATGAAGTCTGCTGGACCAACTCTGCTTACACATGAGAAATATTTTGCAGTCTCTGTAGAGTTCTGTAGAGGTCTGGCTCTTTCCCTCCCCAGTGTTTTCAGAACAGTTTCCTCAGGCAACATAATTGCACTTGTAATTTACCCCACTTCCAGAAAGCGTCCCCTGAATTTTAGTGTTCCCTTTTTCTGTGATTGTTTGAGGATCTGAGAGAAGAGTCAGTAAGATTGTAGTTACCATCAAGCAGGGGGGTGTCATGGGGCAGGGCAGAAGGAAGGATAAAGGAAGTGGGCTTTGAAGTTAAAGGGCTAATCATATGGTGATTTCAGTGACTAAAAAATTACCGGTTCTGGCTTGAAATACTTTGCCAGAGGTGAACCTCAAAGATGCGCTGACCTGGTTTACTGATGCCATTTACCTGTTTTGGCTGAAATCTGAATGACAGCATTACATGTCTGTTCTGCCCGGGTGTATGCCACCACTCACTCTTTGCAGCGGTAAGAGTGGAAAATAAATGCATGATCTAGGCTGTTACTCAGCTGTAATTCAGGTCTCATTTCCAGGAAGAATAGGAAAGTTTGCAATGGCGGTTATGCCATTGTCCAATTCTTCTTTAAAATATATAAGATATTACAGTTTGATTGCTTAAGAGTTTGCGTTTGGAACCCTGGTCTCGTTCACACCCTGTTTGTTTATACATTATTATTACATTGTCCTTTTTACTTTCTATTTTTTTTCTTTTCTGCATGGGAAGTCTATTTGTGCTGGCATTTCTGCTGGATGTAGTTTGTTCAAGGCACAAAACCTTCAGTTCACGTCTGAACAGGTCACTAAACTAGCTGTCCTGAGGCTTTAAATTTCTGATCCAGATCACTGCATAGGTAAAGGGTTGGCATCAAGTGGAAAGAGCAGCAGCAATATTTAAACTCCCTGGACTTTTCTTTCTGATGAAGAACATTTTGCTTGGCTTGCAGTTACATGAAGATCCCTTCGGATCCCTCTGGATAAACTTGCAAGTTTATCCTTTACATTTTAAAGGTGGTGTAAGAAACCAATGTTCACTATAGTTGAGTGTTGCGAGTCTTTCCCTCTTCTGCCTGAAGTGGGATATTTTGAGACAACGTTTTGCTTCCTCAGTGTGATCACAGGTTTGGGCAACCACTCCAGGGCCTGGCTGGGCTTTTTCCATGTATCTTCACATTGGTTTCTTGCTTCTATAACTCAAGCCTCCCAGAGGCTTTTCTTATCTTTAAAATATTATCAAACCATTAAATACTTTGAAAACCGTTTATTCTAAGATGTATCTATCAGGGTAGGAACATGGAAATTTTATCCCGTATTGCTAAATCAAGTTGCTACAAGTAAAAATTTGATCTTTGACCATTTTGTTAACTTATTTTTCTAATATATGTCACTGTGCTTGCCTTTTATATTAAATATAGGGTGAAGACAAGAAAGTCGCTGAAAAGACTCTTCATGCCCCTGTGTCACCTTCATCTGTACCTGACCATATGAAGTGCAACATCCTTAAAGCTCAAGTGGAAGCTGCTTTTAGAGTAGGCGCCCAGGTAATCTGTGTTTAATACTTCACCTTTCTACTTTTGGCATAGCTTACACGGATTTTCCAAAATCGTGTTGTTCCTGAGGAAGCACCTAATTTTATCTCATGTATCCACATTGACCTAGCTTTCTCTAACTGCTCTGCAGTTTCTTCAGGTAACTCAAAATTATTGATATGATGGAAGTAGGAAATTTGTCCAAACTGACACGATTAATACAGCTGAGAGAGACTGAGAAAACGGGAGAGAAGGCCCCAGGAAATATCCATGTTTTGATTTTGTCACTGTAGCTTTTACTTACTTTGCAGCTGAGAAACAATAACCTCTGGAGTTTTCTGAGACTAGTTACCGCTCATGGAAACTGTGTTTTAAGGGTATTCTAAAGATGAAATCTATACATACAGCTGCAACATTTAGTTTAGGGGTTTAACTTTAGATGCCTGAATGTGAAATGTTAGCTAGCCTATTGTTTTCGTACTCATTTGTGTGCTTTTAACTAACTTTTAAGCTGCTATTTTCACTGCTTGGTCAGTGTTTACATCAGATATAGCCTGTTTCAAATATACCACAACTCTCGAAGTGTAATTTGTGGACAAAAGATAATGCCATTTGTGCCCAAAAAAGCCAAATAGAATGCTCTAGGAACAAAAGAAAGATTGGTATGACTCTTATCCCAAGTTCCTGTGGTATCCTTGTGCATACTGTTCTCTTTGAATACAAATTATGTTGGTGTTTCCATCGCTTTGTTTCTTTTCACAATAACATATCAGGTCAACTTGCCCTGCAAAGGATTTTGTTAATAGTCATCTTTGTGTGTTTGTTGTTCCCTGGCAGATCTTTCATCCAAGAGGTAGATTACATCTGGTCTAACTAGACCTAAGGAAGTATCAAAATTTGGTTATGCTGACTGCCCTAGATTTCAAGAACAGAAACCATAAATCTGACAGCATGTGGGGGAGGGAGGTTGGTTTTTTACTTTTAGTTTTTGCTTAAAGCAGTTCTCTCACCTCTCCGAATGTTGTATCAGCTGTGTTTTATGCAGCGTGTTTCTTGTTTGATTGCCCTTGGGTTTGCCCTCTGTTTTTCCTGTGTGTCTTTTCTACAGGATGTCATGGTGTATTTCTCACGTTTGTGTTTTCTCCTGAATATGCTTAAGGGTCATGTTTGACTGGATAGTTAAAGACTGGAAGCAGTGTGTGCTGCTGCATAGAGAAAACAGCATTACTAAGGCAAGATAGGAAATGTGCTTAACATATGCATCTCTCAATTCACCTGCCCTGCCTTAATTTTTCACTCTGAAGCTTTCCAAGGGAGTTGCTTTTTCCTGGGCTGCATTTTCATGCATGCCATAACTGTATTCTTTAGCTGCTGCTCTGTTGTAAATAAGTTTTAGAGCAAGCTGAGCGTTCCATTTTCCCTTCTTACCTGTGTTGTTTTGCAGAAGTCTTTACCAGTCAGATTGGATTAATTAGGTGTCTGTAGGCTTGTCCTCAATGAGAAAAGTCTTATGATTTCAGAGGGAAGGAGGGGAAAGAAGACCATCGGAGGATAGCACATACTGTGGAAAAATAATGGCATATGGTTCAGTTTGAAATCCCTGAAGCTTTCAGTGCTAATGAAGTATGGCTTAAGAGTTACAGTCAGTAAATTAGGATGTCACCTTAATCTTGGAAGTCCTCATTCAACTCTCTGCTTAGCCACAAAATTGTACGTGCGACTAGAGATGAGTTCTTCTGCACTTGAGCTCCCGGCCTGTCAAGTATGAAAGATTACCCTTCTCAGATACATTGCAAAAATCAGTAGGCAGAGACCAGGCAATGGTCAGGCATTACAGTAAGAAGCTGTGGCTACAGAAATGCCTGGAAGGGTAGGAAAAGGCTCATGGTGAAGGAATGGAGAGAAACACATCATCTATTACCTAAAAAATGGGAGGAGGGAAGGGTGCTACAGGAGACTCCAATAAACTATCATATCAGCGTACCATAAAACTACACAGTTATCTTCTCTACCCACCACCACCACACCCCCCAAATAACTAGCTGAATAGCAGTAGCTAAGCCATTTCCTAGTGCCAGTTCAGCCTTCTTCTGGGAGAAGTGAGCTAGGATGACATTACACTGCTCAGAGACACTTAAAGCAGCCTTTTGAGGGAGCAGATAAGAGATATTTATTTCACAGAAGACAACCATTTAACTCCATGTATTTCTCCAGGGCTGTGGTCCTGCCCCTCTTTGACCTCATCTGACGTATCCTGCTGCCCAGTATATCTGGAGGACTAACCATGTTATCCTCTGCCCAATTCTATCTTTTGATGCCAGTTCCATATTAAATCCCTGAGAAGTCCTGCCTTCTGGCCTTATTCTTAAGACTCCAATTTCTCATCTCTTGTTTTCTGTACTGTCAGATTTCAACCTACAAGGCATCCAGGGCAAGAAATATATCTAGGTTCTGTAAGGCACAGCCTATATTACTTGAGCTGTAAAGCAAGACAAGCAATTTTCCTCATGTACAGCATAGATCTTCCTTTATTTCGTGGTATCACAAAAAAGATGAGGATTTGCTCCTCTCTTCTTTGCAAAAGGAAGAAGAAAGAACCAGACTCTGTCTTATACACATGGTATTTTAAATGAAATGTTCTTTTAAATGCTCCAAAAATCTATGGTCTGACTTGTTCTTTATGAAGCTTCATGGGGCATCTTCATTATGCAGTTAGGTGTAAAAGCACGAGAAAAATATTGGTGCACTGTAGGATTGGATCCAAAATTAACAAACTGTTGCTTGAAATATTTGTAACAGCTCTCTCTCTAAGCAGTAGGAATATTTTCAGTACCATATGCTACTAACATCAGGATGTGACAAGTTTATGAAGGCACCTCCTGCATGTAGTAGAAGAAGAAGCTGTTCCTTGTTAATACTCGGAATGGAGTGAATGTTTGCAAGTGGAAAATACAAACTGAGACAGAAATTTTCTGTAGTTTTCTTTCTTTATGGCAGCTAGACACCAGCACAAGAGAGAGCCTCAGAAATGAATGATTCTAGTGCTTACAATTTCAAAAACAGAAAGAGGGGAAATTATGCAAGACATTTGAAAACATATTCTGGAGGACGGTCTCTGCACTGCTTCATTTCAGAATTATGCTGAAGAGCTGTTTATTGCATTCCTGGGGGACAATGCACCATCTCCCATGGCTATAGTCCTGACTTAGAGACTGAAAAGTTGTAAGTTGATGGTGCCGATCACTGAGCCCTGCATGTGGTTTAGAGTTATAGAGCAGCAGGAAGCTAGCACGAGTGAGTTTGTTTATTTGGTGAGGATGGAAATATTTATGTGCCATTCTGCTAACTGGAGAATCAGACTACAGTGTGCACGGGGATGCTGGAAGCTGAATCCAGGAGTACACTGCCTCAGACACCACAGGTTAGAAACATGAGGAACCCACACGTGACTGGGAACCTGTGGTTTGCACGGGGCATGCCACAGAGTATCTGTAGGTCTAGAGCAAACGAGTAGTGTTTCACAACACACCTTTCAAACTGTGCTACAGGGATCTGCCACCTTCTAGCTGACAGACTGCATATCACAGTTCCCACATAATTAAGCTCCAGGGGAGCACTAAACACTGTGAAACAGCTGACATCTTTTCTTCTTTTTTTTTTTTTTCCTCCTTTTTTTGCACTTATTCCGGACTCTTCATTTGAGAGGGAGTGGTATAAAGCAGTACTGAGGAGCTGCCAGAATACAAAAGACCAGCTCTCCCTGGCATTTAAAACCCCTTTGCAGCTTGCATGAGTCAGTGCTGATATACTGTGATTGAGCAGACGACTTGTTAGTATCACAAAGAATCCCTTTTGCCAAACAGTTCATGGCCCACTGATGGGGGAAAGATACTAGCAGGTTTCGGTTGCTATTTATATCCTCTTTGGCTCCAGGCAAATCCTAATTATTCTTGTAATTAAGCACAGGCTTCTGAGCAAATCTACAGCTACCTCAGCAGGGCTTTTTCTTTTGGTGGGCAGTATGTGTTATGTTCTAGTAGTTTGTCCTCTACAGGTGGTGTTTATACTCTCCACCTGTTACCTAATGTTTTCTAAATCCTTGGGTTGACGTAGGTCTAGCACGTTAGCACAGGGAAGGAACCGAGATCCTGTTTCTCATGGATTTGTACTGCAGCTGATTTTTGCTTTGCCTGCATCTTTCTCTGCAGACAAGAGGAGGCCATGCTCGTTTTTGCAGTGCAGTTTATGGAAGCCAAACAGAGGTGACATTACCGCTGAGCTGTTCCTCACTGAACATTATGGGTTTTTTGTTGAGGAAAAAGGTGGTGGTAAAGGGCAGTTTGGATATGCAGAGTTATTTACAAAAAGCCATTCACTTCTGCTTTCTCAATCCCAAGGGAAACTCTTGGCTAGCAAAAGGTATCTTCCATCAGCCAGGTTTGGGTTCTTAAGCAATTGATTCCCCTGCCTTGATTCGCAGTAAACAAAGGGATATTTAGGCTGAACAAAGGGACATTCAACCCTGTAGCTCCTTTCACACACTAACTTTCTTCACAAGCTTATACACATGTAAATTTTTAGGCCAGGTCGATAACCATCTCTCTTNACCCCCCCCCCACTCCGTCCTAGAAACAAGGATAGACTGATAATCATGTCGGTTTCCTTTAAGTATTGCCAATATGTGAGTAAGTGCAGGTTGCCTGTGCTGTCTAGAATTGCCTGGAGGAAAGGACTGGACTGTGGCACAGAAAATGTCTCAGGACATGCACGGGTACAGGTGTCATCCTGCAGCCTGTGCTCTCTACATAGATGCAGGCCATGGCTGCATATGTAAATGACACTGGGATGTATGCATTATTTATGGTACAAAGGGCGCATAAGTGAGGTGACTCACAGTGCTAGTCTGTTTTAGCTACATTTTTGATGGTTCTGTGGTGCCGTCTTCTTTAAGGAAAGATTCAAGTGTTAAGGACTTGTCAGCTTCAAAGTCCAGGTGCTTTTGCCATGTATTTCTGGAGAAAAAAATCACTGTCTTTATGTGAGCTGGGTGTTTGGAGCTTTATTCACTTAAGGGGATCTGGATTCAAACCCTAATCAGGTCATGAATGAAAACAGAGTAGGTGAGGGGAAGACACTTGAGGATTTATAATCTTATGCGATCTTTCTTATAATAGGACTTAAACAAATCCTTCTGGATCCCCGGAGGAGTTCTTAGCTTTCACTAGATGTTGAC
Source organism: Arenaria interpres (assembly GCA_013399435.1). Lineage (NCBI taxonomy): Eukaryota > Metazoa > Chordata > Aves > Charadriiformes > Scolopacidae > Arenaria > Arenaria interpres. Next base: position 126,952 of record VXAK01016965.1, on the reverse strand, counting down.
TTAAGTACCTCGAAAGGATCAGCTTTTCCAACATTTTAACCTCTTTCCATCACAAATGAGATGCTGTTTGCTTCCCTCTCCTCCTTTCCTACCTCCCTCCACCCGCCCTTATTCACAGCACAGAGACACTGCACAATTTGACAGTCTTCGCACAGAGATCAGAACTGGAATTATGTGAGTCTAACAGGTCACAGCTGAGGTGTTCAGGCTGTGGGGGAAGATTGCACAGCTCCTTATGTACACGATACCTTCCTTGCTAAAGCTGTTGGTGTTAGTCACCCACTTGGATGAGCAATAAACTCACTGGGAAATTTCAGGCTAAGTAAAAAGAAGCAACTGCGCTGGGACTCTCGGCTGGAACTGCAACATCGTGTCAGTTATAATTGCTCATAACAATGGAATTTAAAAATGGCTCAGCTTCAAATCCTTGGTGTTCAGTCACTACGGGGAAACAGGTTTGCTCAACTTTAAAAGCCAGGCAACAGGAACGGAAGGGTATCAGAGGTATAAAAATACAAGATTTTCAATGTGTGTGGGTCAGGATGATCAATATATGATACATGGCAGCTCGTTAGAAGCGTGTCAGCAATGATACTTCAAAGTGAGGGGAAAGAGCTGAGGAAGTGATGCAGCAGCCTTGCTGAGGTACAGAAGGGGAGGGAGGATTTAGATAAACAGAATGTGGGAAAAAGGAAATCTTTAATTTATTCCCTAGGATACTGGAGGCAAATGTGGCAGTGGTGTCAAAAGACTGTGACAACACATTGTGGATATGTCAGCTATGTCTCCTAGCTGGCACGTCTGTAAGTGCTAGTACATGATGAGACAAGTACTGTTAATTGTGCTGATGTGTAGGAGCCCCGCCACAGCCCAGGAGAGACACAGTGCCAGGCCCCGTTCAGAGGGAGAAAAACAGAGTAGTCGGTTCCCAAGAGAACTAACCATGATGCTTTTCTGCCTGAAAGGAAACATTTGACATTTTAAATCACCAAGGTAGATTTACCTTGGCAGGGTGTTCTTCCTGATGATGTGTTGGTTAGCCTGTATTATCTAATCAGATCAGGCAACAGTCGGCGTGGCTGACAAATGACAAAAATATTGACGAAGAGCTGAAAAATCTGGTATGCTTCAGGGCTCCTTAGCATCATTACAGAGCCAGAAAGAGCCAAGACAGAGAAGTATTTCCAGGCCACTGCACTGAGAGCCATTGCTTCCTTACCTTTGAACGTCTCTAAACACGTGAAAGCTGTGTTGCTCCTCCTTCCTTTTTGTAACTGGGAACTTTGTGAAATTGCTAAGTAAGAGACATCATGTTTTTCATATGAGCCTTCCAGACCCTTATCTTTCTCAGATGAGTACCTGACACTCCCCCTTGCCTGCAGTGATCAAATTCTTCATGCAGTCCTTTTTGCTGATTCAAGATATCCCTATTGTGGATCAGATGGCATGAGAGCCATGAGAGCAATGTCCCTTGTGATGGAGTAGATGCACAGATGGCACTAGCTCCCCAAGGTTCTTGGTTGAGGTTTGAAGAACACAGCCTGTCTTGCCCAGTGCCCCGCTGGAGGATTACCAGCCTGCCGTCCCAGCCAGAGCTAGTCTGTTCTGTGCAGAAGCACAGAAGCCTGCAGCCAAAGTTCTGTCTTTCCTGTGTTCTCCCACTTGATACAAGCCCAGTGCAACCAATTCCCATGTTGAGATCCTGTTCCCATCATCCTGGGGCTAATCCTTTCTTCAGAAGAAAATAGAAGGAGCTGCTGTTTGCTAGGCAAATCCAGCTACAGAGGCTTATGAATTCATACATGGAGTTTCTCTCATGTGCCAGAAAGTTTTTCCAACCCTGCTGGAAAGCTCAGCAGGGTCTGATGTAGCATCCTTGGAGCATCTGCCCTTTCTCTAAGTCTCCAAAGGACCTGGCTGCTGGGACAGCAGCAGGGGTTATGAGTGCTCAGGAGCTGACTGAAAAGCGGCCTGAAAACTGCCAGGATCAGACTGGCAGCCCGTAGGTAGATCGCTTAGGCAGCTGTGAGCAAAACTTGGTATTACTTAGATGCTTTTCTTCTCTTTTCATCTTTTGGTAAAACTAGACTTTCGTAGGAATCATCTATAAAGGGAGCCTGTACAATACCATTTCTGTCCGGGTATGTTTCTTGTCTCTAGTGTAATGCTTTACCTTTGTTTCTTACACCATCCAGAAAGTTAATGGCATATGAAATTGGAATATTAATAACATTTCTTTTGCTCTGGGCCCAGAGAAGAAAAGAGTCTGGCATTATGTGGATGGATTATATGGATCAACCTTTAATTTTGTTTGTTTTGCAATCTGGTAGCCAGAAGAGCGAGCTTGTTTCTCTTTGGGTAATTATTAAATGAATCTGCTTCTGTATAAATTAACTTTCCAGGTCTGCTATGCCCTGAAACCGCTCCCTCTCAGAGCAGCAGCCTCTGGGTGAGGGGAGAATCTGCCGTAGTTAATGAGGTCTGAGCAGCTCTATGCTGCTACCTCTGTTTTTCTTATACTGGCTCAATGTGGGTGGCAGAGCTTCTGTGTGGCTCTCCATATACATTCCCCACCAGGTGCCTGCTGCTAGCCTTGGGTAAACTCCCTTGTTCCACGGATGGAGGGCATCCTGCAGTGGACACCCAAATCCTGGCCCTAGCATATGCACTTGTTTTCAAATGAAGGCAAACCAGCTGAGAACTATATTGTGAGAATTGTGTACAGGTATAACCTTTGTTTTACATTCACATCTTTTCAGGAAACATACTGCCACTTGATGACTTACTGGCCTCCTTCTGAAAACAAACAAGCAAACGAATAAACTGAAACCCAACAAGTTAACAAGTAAAGCAAGGGCAGTACAGTTCCTGATGGCTGAAGCCCCTTGCAGAAATATTTGCAGGTGTAACATTTTCCTATGTCTGTTCATCCATAGGTATACAGGAGAGGCATAGGCGAGGGGAATTCGCCCATCCTTATTAACGTGTACCTGCCAGTGCACACCTGTGGCACCCAGTGTGCACACCTGCATCACCTGAGGCCGCTCGGGCCTCTCCATTTCTTTACATGCTCCCTCTCTCCCTCCAGTTTAGAGTGGGATTTCTTGCTCACTGGTCTGCAGTACTTGCTTGTGAGCACGGAAGTATTTTCTGTTCTCTAAATCATGAGTAATAACAGAGAAAATTAATACCAAGAGAAGTTCCTCAGGATGCTGATCATGCCATTTAGGAAAACATAACTTCTTGAGTGCAGGCTTAGCTTTCCAATGCAGAGAAGGCAAAAGAGAGCTGGTAATGTAGTCACAGAGCTGAGAAGAAACCAAAGGTCAGGTATTAGGGACTAATACAGTAAAGCCCTCTCAACTGGCTAATGAGGTCCATGGCGCGGTCCATGGCCTATAGTGTTTAAGTAAGTGGAATTTTAATAATTTTATTCCCGATCACAGCCCCCGCATTGCATCCTTGATCTCTGTTTTTTCTGTTGTTAAGTGCATCTTAAAATGCAGCTCAATTAATTGGAATAAAGTAGAATTTATGGTTTTAAAAAGTAGTCAATTTGACACATAATAAGCAGCTAGCTTGTCAGGCATAACTATAAAATGTTGTTAAGACATCAGTGTGGAAGAAGAAACTGTGTATTAAGTTTCTGACAGCTGGATTCATGTTTACAGCTTTCAGAAACCCAACTGCTTTATAAAAAGCATTATAATTTCTGTAGAACAAAGAAATATTACTTCAGCACTCATCTATGCCAACAAAGAATGATTTTCAATGCTTTCTCTCAATTCCTCAAAAAAAAAAATTATTTCCATTCAAGGAAGCACAGGATTTTGAATAAACATTATGCTAGACAGAGCTACTAGAAGACCAGTAAAGAAAAAGGTTTCTAGAGCTGAGCTAAATTTCTTAACATTATAAATTTATTAAAATTCTAAAAATGCACTCCTGGTCCTGATATTATTCGTGGTGTGACACTAATTCACTGAAAAACCTAGCTGCAAAACAGTTGGTGGCTGAGTTGCAATGGTGGCAATGGTGTGATTGTGAACCCCTTTTACCTGATTCCTTAATGTTTAGAGCATTTGCCCAGAACTGAGTAAACATTGAGCTGAGAGATTAAACCCAAATACTCAAAAGCCCTATGTTGGGGTAGAGCTTTTCTGGTACCTATTGCTGACCCTATTCTCCTCTGAGTAAACTAGTTGTAAAGCATCTTCCTCTGTGTGAATGAGTCCAGTAGGAGAGGGACAAACCTGCTGATGAGGTTCAGAGGGTCCCTTCTCTGCTACTGATGTTTTCCATATTAATATACAAGTTGCAACAACTCTAACAGGAAGGGTTACAGAGGGACCTCAAATGCTCCCTAACCCATGACCTGTGGTACTTGTCTGGGCTGGAGTAGGCCCAGGCATGAGTTCAGTTTCTACCAAGCTCCCAGTGCTCTAAGTTTAATTGCCCATATAGTTAATTGTGTGTACCAGCTGGAACAGTCTGTTCCCACCATGGCTGATGCTCTAGTAAATAATGACCTGGGAAGTGGCAATGAGGATTTTGTTCTCTCTGGCACAAGGGGGAAACAAACCTAAAACTATCAGAACTTGAACAATTTCCCCAAGCACTTAGCATCCCTACTGATATTTTTGTAGTTCATTGTTAAGGTAAAGAAGAAACTCAGCTTTCATTTTGTTTCTTTTTCTTATGAGTACCCTCAAATGGAATATATAAATTTTTGTTGAATGGAAGGTCTCACATCAAATTTAGAATATTCTTACATACCTGTAAAATCCTTTGGTTTGGATTTGATGAATTTGTAGGAACCAGTCTCATCCTTTTTGAAGAGGATGAGACTGACACACTTAATTCAATTTGATCTGGACCAGTGGCCTCAAATTATTGTGGTTCAGATATTGAACTCTGAAGAATCACTTTGTTGTAGGCCCATATCGGTTCCCTTCTATCGATTTAGCAGAATGGAAATGTCAGAGCCTGTGAAGCCCATTACTGATTTGGAGATACTTTTGTGTCTTCAGCCAGTATTTTCTGTAGAGGGGTGCAGAGTTGCACTGACACTGGCATTTACACATGGATTGTGGAACCCTGCATCTCAGTTGAAGAGTATAATCTACCAACACCTGCCCAAATTGGGCGTTTCCTGGGTAATCAAGCAATTTTCATGTAAGTAATTTTGCAATACCAGTATTTTCAACTCTATAGACAAATGGTATGTGAGAGACAGGACTGTAATTTAGCAGAGAGCAGCAGTGGGTGAGATTTTCTGTGAATTGCATGTACAGTGTGATTTTATGTAGGGGATCCCATTTTTCAGTTAATTTTTAAAAGACTGAAAGAAAAGTTGGCATCATTATTTTGATTAGACTACATAAATATTTTTTTACTCTAGTTAAAAGAGCAACTCAACTATAGTATGTTTGCCTGGGTTGATTTTTATTGTCTCTCTTCAAATGCTTTCTGGAGGAACCAAAAATATAAGTGTTCTTTTCTTTCTCCTCCTTTATCCTTATCCAATCTCTCCCTAACACTATTGCTCTGCACATTGTACATTGTAGCTCATCACAGCAAACCTTGACCGTAGGAGATGAAAAAGAAAAATATTGTGCCTTTTAAATCTGGGCAGAGGAGGCATTTTGGGTATTGTGGTTTTCTGGGGTATTTACAGAGTTACTTTTTTAATAAACAGATGTATGATCCTAAGTGTATGGATGTTGTCCTAAACTTTGGCTCCTTCTTTTAACAGGCTGTGAAAGAAGAGACCTCTTTTGTAAATCCCAGTAAGACCTCCAGCCTGCAGGACCCTAATGTAAGGTCTGTTGCTTCTTGTCCGTAGGGAAAATATCAAATAAATACATGATATAGTGAGGCATTTTCCAAACATTGTCTCAGAAAGGTGTTACAGGTCAATTTGCTCATCCCCAAGTTGCTATGTAAAGTTCACAAAGCAATGACCTGAGGAGAAGATGTCTGTCAGAAGGGTGCTTATGTTACGTATATATATCGGATATAGTTGAAGAATTACTAAAAGCTCAACTTTAAAATTCAGACTGAGTGTATATACTTAAACAATTGATAAAAACTCAAGGCAAAAAATCATGTCTGGTGTCAAACAGAAAAGCTTACATAAAAATAAGTCAATTTTGGTAACTTTTGTATCAGAAATGTGATAGGTGCCCAAACTGGAATATCCTTTTGTTTGTGTTTTTCTGCCTCGTGCAAGTTTTTTTGGTTGGGTTTTTTTGGTGGTTTTGGTTTTTTGGTTTTTTTTTTTTTTTTTTCAGAGGACAAGGCATTTGGTATACAGCCTTCAGAAAAATGGCTCGTGCAGGCAGTGGTGACTACTTTGTATTATACTATTCTGTTGATAGTGGATAGTAGTCTTCCTTTTTTGGGGTGGCCATTTTGAAGAGGTATATTAATTGTAAACATTATTTGAACGGTGCAGTGTGCTGTCTTTCAGCAGGTGATTAGAGAGGAAGTTACAGCACGGGTATTCGGAAATTGCCTGCCTCTCTATGTATGGTAGTGCCATTTGGACGTCTTTAGTGTTCAAATCTGAAAGGAAATATTGATGAAAAAAATTTATGGATTTAAAGCATGGCAATCACACTGGATGTTAATCAGCTAATTATACTAGTGTATATACTCTATATATGTTTATGTAGCTGTAATATACATACATACCAGAGTACTAGTCATCTCGTGGTTTTATTTTATAACTTTTTAGTGGTGACTTTTGCAACTGAAAGCAGGCATTTAAGCATCTTATAGAAAAGGTTGGAGGAGTAGGATAATGAATTAAGTTTGACAAATTAAATCATTCTGAACTAAAAAAGAAACAGTTATAGTTGTGAAAATTTGTCAACCTTTTTTCAAATGTATATCTTTCCTATAGGTGATAAATCAGCGATAGGCTTCAAAAAACATTTCATTCAAAAATTGCTTTGTGATCAGATTGGAGTAGCAGAGCTGCTATGTTTGCTTAGTGAAAGCAGCAACCTGGAGAGGAACGGTGAGGGTGGTTGGTGGTGCTGAGGCAGCAGGAGACATGAGAGGCGATGCTATTGCTTTCTGTGGCAGTCCCTGGCTTGCCTGCAGTACAGCTGTGATTCCCAATTCCCCATGGTCTCTCATCTCGGGACACCCTGCGGAGCTGTAACTTCTAGCCTGGCAGGCCATGATTTTCCAATTTGTTCATCCAAGGGACTGCAAAGTGTACTTGATAGTTAGAACCACCCACTTTTCTCCTGTTCCATTGCTCCTTTAGACCTCTACAAAACTTTCCTAGGACCACTAAGAAAATTAATCACGTATGTTACACAGTAACCTATTTCTTTTTTAATAGATATGAGTTTTACGTATTGTCTTTGCCACCACACCTTTTGTTGGGTTCCTGTCACTTCCAGAAGCAGTTCAGGAGGACCTGGTTTTAAAGCCCTGTGTGATTTGGGACATGGCTAAAGTTTTCTTTTCCTTACTCACCTTTGCTGAACTTCTGCATAACTTCTGTAGAAAAACCTTTAGATTTCACATTTTGTAATAGATTCTCTCCTTCTTTATCATATTGAGTTGTAAATGAGTTTTGTGCTTTGTGAGGTGAAGTACTATTCAGCATGAATAAGAATGGCAACCCAGCTGCAAAGCTAATTTTACTGTTTTCTTTTGCACACATCCAAGCTTATAAATTCATAAATGCCACTTTGGAGTTCTTGGTATGCAGCAGTCTGGTGTATATTTGTCTAATATTTATTTTTATCTGGTTTATGTCAAGCATTGTTTCCTCTACAGTCAGTTGTGCCAAATGAAATGGTATTGTTTTATTGCTTTGTGTCTGTGTACCGAAGGTGCAAATATACAAGTAATCAGTGTTCAGGGATGGACCAATTTTAACAGCCTGCATTCAAAACTCAGAGAATAATGCAAAATAAATTCAGTGTCTAACCAATTCTCTTTCTTCTTTAAGCGTCTTCTCCTTCTGCAGGGACATATGCACCCTTGCAGACAGACAGCATGTGATCTATTTGCCAATAACATCCTCTATGTTATTGAGGATAACATCTTCTATGATCTCTACTTTGTGTGCTTGGAAGGATATAAATGAGCCTTTGCTCTGCTAGGAATTGTATCTGAGTAGAGTCAACAGTTCATACTGGTCAGACAAGTCAACTGGGAATTTTTCTTTTCTTTAGTTGAGAAATGTACAAATATCCTTTGTGAAAAAGCTTTCCCTGTGGAATTTAATTTTTATTCCTGAAAGTACCCATGCAGACGTTCCTGTAGACCTGTGTGAATGTTTGAGGGATATTTGTTTGCTGAAATATCTTGCCAGTTGAAACTAGCACCACAACTATTTAACAACACTGCACTCTTTTCATGCAAGGGATTTATAGCAGGGACAGTGACTTCAGGTATTTGATTACTGATGGCATTGCCATGCACTAGCAAAATGCCCTGTTTTTACCAAGCCCAAGACATTGGGAAATTTGTTCAGGATAGCTAGTGAGCAAACATATGCAGGTTTGATCATTAAGTGAAGCATGAATTGTTCATACAAATAGGGGAATAGAAGGTGAAGAAGAAGGGCGGTAGTGCATATTTGATTGAAGAACTGGGCTCTCTTTGCTACTGTTTTGTCTACTCGTCCATTACCACTCTGAAGACTACACTTCTAATGAATTAACTGCTTGGATATGGCCTGTAATCCCCCTGAGCAATTATTTTAGCATCTGCCACAGCAGACTTAATTTGGCTAACAATTGCTATAGCTCTTTGTAGAATTAGTTCTGGTTCAACTAGTAATTACTCATATGTATGTGTGGTATAGAGACTTTTGCTACAAGCAGGTCTCCAGTCAGTTTGTGGGGCACGGCCTCTGTTATTCCCGATTCCCTCATGCATAATGTTGTGCTTATGCAAAGTCATCATGTATCAGTCAATGTATTCACCTGTTTTCTGTATCTCTTGGCAAACTACAGATCCTTCTTTATCTAAATCATTTTAACTAGGGGAAAAAACCCCACAGTTGAAGCTGAAATTGCACTGTTTTGTCAGCTTTCAGGATAGGAAAGCTTGTGAAATTTGCTTTGTCAATTTGGTGCAGGCTGGAAGTGCAAGGTTTGTCTCCTGATCTTCCTGTTAATAGCTAACGTGTACACAACTCCTTTCTCCCTCCTGCTTTTGGAGACTAGTGCTGTATGTCTCTATAGCTTTCCCTCCTCTGGACAGGATTTTTTTTCTCCCACTTGTTCAGTTGCTGGTTCACACATTCAGTGAGGAAAAAAGCTGATGACTCAGTAACCCAATACATGCTGCAGTGTCCTAGCTTACACTTTCCTTATTCCACAATTAAGACTGATATAGTGCACTAGGAACTGGAACACAGTTATACATGTGACCCTTGCTGACCCTTCTGCTTTGCTGATAACCTCTAGCAGAGCAGCAGATCCGGACAGTGGCAGTAGGGGAAGTTGTACAGTTACCTCAGCCGGATCCATCCGGGCTGCACATGACAAAGCTCTCAGCTGAACAAAGTCAAATGAGAGTAACTAACAGAAGGGGAATTTCGAAAGCAGGTTAAATGGGAGAGCCACAAAGATTTCTACCAAGAAGAGTTAGGTGCTTTTTCATTACAGCTCTGTTGTAACAGACTTGAAATCATATACATTTTCATTGACACCCAAGTAGTACATACAGAGAAGTACAGTCTAGCTATATAATAAGCATTTTGGACAAGGCAGAATGTAATGTTGCTTTATGGAAGAAGAAATACCTGGAAAATTATGTTATTTATGAATTTGCTTTATTTTGCTTTTTATACTGCCTATATTGACTCAAGAAGAGGTACAGTTAGTTTGCAGTTACCACCTTGCATAGTGAGGCATGATTTTTTAAGGCATGTACTAAAAATATGTTTATGTGAACATTGGTGTAGTTTGGAACTTACAATGCCAGTCATTTTACAATGATTTTTAATGGTACTTCTTTTGGGATGTAGGGCCCAAGTCTGCAAGGGAGGCAGGGATCATGTCAGTCCCTTTTATGGCCAGCAAGAGCAATTCATCTGCCACTAGAACTGGAAAAGCCTTTCTAACAAAATATTTTCTTCTTTAGTGTTGTAAGAGGAGGACATGTGATGGTGCAGAATGGGCCAGAAGGGATTGTGAGGAAGTAACCAAGGTATTTCCCTGTCTGTTGGAAACTTCCTTACACCCAGGTATCTAACTCAGTGTCTAGATGGAAGTGTTAACAGAGAAGAGTTCAGGGAGAATTCACTGATTAGATATCTAAATTAATTCAGAACTGCATGTTCTTCTGTATAGCTTTGGTAAGGCTCTCATCACCTGCCTCCAGCTGGGATTTTTTTATTTGAATCTTTTAGCCTTGAGAGATCAGGGTTCAGGCTGTTTGCCAGAACACTTATGTAACGAAGGAAGTATAAAAATGAAAATTGTAGACACCCATTTAGTTATCATCTCTCCTCTTGATTGGAGGCCTGGCACGTCTAGTGATCAGGGATGCAGAGGTTTCTCTCCTGTAGCATATCAAGCAAAAGTGAATCAGATGGTTACCTTTTCATCTTTTCATAAACCTCACCCGTTTCTTATCAAAGGGATGGGCTGCTAGAAGGATAACCTCTTGAACTTTCTTTCTATAAATTTCTCACCTAATTGCCAGCCTGCTTCATTTGTTTAATGTAACAAATATATGGCAAACCACAGAACCCCATCAAGATAATTCCTTCAATTATTCCTCTCCTTATTCAAAGCTTTGCCAGACAGAAGCACCATCCATACAACTTCCACAATGCCTATGCATGAATTTCTCCTGAAAACACTTTGAAGTACCTGTTTTTTCTCTGGCTATAACCATCCAGGTAAACCTATAGTGTGTATATGAACAGAGATTGCATGTGCACACAGATTCTCACACACAGATTTTGGCTTTATTTAACATAAAGCTCTATACATTTCTTATTTTGTTCTTTTGTTCAAATATGGCTGAATGTAATCCCTGATATAACTCTGCTGGACCACCTTCAGGAATTCCGGTTTGTGAAGAAGTAGACCATATTAGTACGTGTCAGGAACTGCTAGTACTTTGGAACCAGATAAAATACTGGTTGTTCTCAGGGATTTCTCAGGCATAGCCTGTTTTTCAAGCCAGGCTTTCATCTTGGGACAAGTCAGACAGTGGAAATGTTGGAAAAAATGTCTAAAGTTAAAGAACATTTGATAAGCAGCTAAAATAAAATTTGTAAGATAGCAAAAATCTGGCATTTATTGGATTTGGTCACTTGGAGCTTAGGAAAGTTTAGACATCATACATATCTGATTTGAGTGGTCTGGCTGAAGGTCTTCAAGAGCTGGTACACTAACACCTTCTTCATCATCAGCTAAATGTTAGTAATTTTGTGAGTAGTTGTTTAGTGTTACACACACAAGACTATCCAGATCTTAAAATAGTTAGACACATTCTTTGGAGGTTATGTTTTGAAAAATTGAGATAGTAATTGACATTGTTTCAGAGAAATTTTAATTATTTATCGGAGAATTATAGAACTGTTGATTGGAAGGGACATCTGGAAGTCATCTAGTCCAGTCTCCTGCTCAAAGCAGAACGGCCACCAACACTAGATAGGTCATCCATGACTATGTCTAGCTGAATTTTGAAAGCCTCCAAGATGGAGATTATACAGCCACTTATGCAAAATACTGATCAAGTTTGTAAACGCAAATTCCAGCGTTTCTGAGGCAGGTGCCCAAGTGCTGTCAGTGAAGAGCTCTCATCAACTGTAGCCCTCAAGTTGGCTGGTCAGTTATTACTGTTCTTGTCACTGTTGCCACTTGCTGTTGTGCACCATGTGGTACATTTATGGACTGCAATATTTATTTTCCTTTATAACATACTTTTGGATTGAAACCAGCTTTGGCATGCTTTATGTCCCACACAGTTCAGGATTTGTCTGTGGATTTCTTTCTGTTTAGACCAACTGCTGCATCACCCTTTGTTGATCCTTGTTATCCAAATTATCTCATCTTTCATAGGATTGCAAATAGAAATATTCTTCTTATGTGGGAGTAGGTATAAGCACCAGCTGGTGCTTTGTGCATTCATTTATTCTAATTTTCTTTGTAAATCTTCCCATCCAAAACCAAATTATGCTATTACATTAAGACTAATTACATTAGGAGCAGCTCAACATGTAACATAAAATTAAATGTTATCTCACAGAGCTTGATGATGCTGCACACTAGAGAAGAAGAGTGGAAAATATTGAATTATATCAACTTATACGGGGTAGAGATGAATTAGGAGAGGTAATCACAGGCACTCTTCTGAATGCCCAATGCAGAGTAAGCTTTGCTCATACAGATTGGTAGAATGAGATTCCCCGCTGTGGCTTGTGCATCTGATGTACTTTGAGTGCTTTGAGTCTGAATGCCTTTCAATTTACATGAATATGTCCTACACCTTTTCTGACTGAGGTGGTGATACTTCCTCCATATAACTTCCATGTATCAAGGGAGGAGTGTCTCTCAAAGTAATGTCTGCATTCTTGTGCTTTTCCCTTTGCTTTCTCACCTGCACAGACTGCATTAATATTTGAATTATCATTGCTTGGTGTCTGAGCTAACATCCTTCTGAATTACCTGGTGCAGTATCTTCAAGTCTGGGGCTTTATCCACGGACAGTTTCTAGGTAGTTAGTTTCTACACATCACAGAGCTGAAGCTTTGGATCAGCCATCCGGAGGGAGGTGTGGCAGGAGATTTCCACATTGATATTTGGAGGCTAAGAATCGTCATGTCAACTGGATGATTATAGACAGCTTGTTTCCTCAAGGCAAAGACTTAAGTTCCCTGGAAGAATAAACATATACAAAAGAACTTTTAGGCAGGTCAGAATTTAAGCTGATCAAAAATTATGTGCTTGGTTTTACCTGACATGAACTTCAGTCAATCCAAGCAGGCTGTGTTTTCTTAGAATCAGAATGGACTTAATTCTATGAGGCAGAGTCTGAAACATAACATTTAAATATCTCCTTCTCCTGTATTGTGAAATATTCTAGGAAAACTAAGAACATTATCTATGTTGACTTCTTCCTAACAAATATCAATTGCTTTTAAAAGGCTGCTTTTTCATTCAGTCTCCATCCTCAAAAATAAAACCCATTCTTTCTCCAACCCAAAAATTTCAACGAGCATTTCCAAAACCAAAGCGAATAGCTAAATGCACATCAGCCTGGCCTCAATCCAGTGGACAGGTTAATAGATCTGCTACTACAGCTTTTTACAGGAACCTCACCCAGTAATTTCTGCATCAAAGCCATAACTTCAAGCTGAACTCTTGAATACCCTTTGCATGCCAGTCTGCACTAAAGATTGAAGATAGGACATTTAGGTGTGTTCTTTGACTTCATTCCGAGTATTAAAGACCTCTCTGACCTGTTGCCTGAAGTCAGATGCTGATGAATTGTTTGTAATTGTATTCTTGATCTCTGAACTACAGAGAAAGGAGCAGTACTCAGACCTTTCAGATGAGGTTAAATTGATGAAATACCCCGCTCAAGGTACATTTCTTTGGCTGTGTCCCTTAAACTGCATCTAGGCTCTTCAGAAACCACAGCATTTATAATGGCTGTCCTGGTTGCTGTATGGAGAGGTAGGATTTGTAGCACAGTTTGACCTTAGATACTGTGCGTTGACCTGCAACATTGCTCTGAGCTGGGCAAAGAGAACGGTTTTCTGTATCATCATTATCTATCTGTTGGAACATGGTAGCATCACATTTTCATCTAGACTGCAAATAGATTTTCATTACAAGGACAAGGGAGGAGAGGGAATTTTTTCCTTTAAAAGAAACAGAACCCAAGTGAGGAGGGTAAGGAAAACCCACAAGCTGTTTTTGGATCAGGCTGCTGCTCTGTAGCAAGGAGCTATGTTGTACATCTGCAATCCATAAACAATNGGGAGATTTGCTTATGTTAAAAAAATCCAGAAAAAAAAAAAAAAAAAAAAAAAAAAAGAAAAAAAAAAAAAGGAAAAGCCTTTATTCAGCAAGTTTGAGACTGGCAATAGCTTTCAAAAGTCCAAATAAGCTTTTGGACAGCTAAACCTCTATTCTGAGAAAAACTACAGTATTAGAGTGGAAAAGCACATGTTACTTACTGTTTCTTAGCTTCAGATGGCCATAACTTTGGAAAAGAAATGAAAGTGTGAAACCCTTAGAGCAGAGATTGAGAAAAAATTTGCATGTTTGCATGTGTTTGCTTAGCTTGTTAGGCTATGTCTTTGATACATGAGGGAACACATCTATCAAATATATTTCCTTTCTTCCTTGCTTTTTTTCTCCAAGATTTCACTACCACATTCCTGCTCAAAGAGGGTTCTGAAGCCAAAAATCAGTCAGTATTTTATTTTTTTCCTATGAGTCAGCACGTGAAGACAGGTCAATCTTCATGCAGATGGCTATATCCTTGTAAATTTTGGAGCTTTTAGCCTCTACCTCTTGGCCTTAGACTGGGAATATGGAGGAAGAGAGATTGTTCCCAATGACAAAAAAGGCATAGACAGAAGCAAAGAGGATAAAACCTGTTAAAGACAAACACAGAAAGTGGGTTTCCCCAGCAGTCTTTGGTGCACAAAGCACAAGCACCTACATCATGTTCCCAAGGAAGTTTCAAGCTACATCAGTGGACATCTGTGGTCTCTTGAAATCATAGACTCATAGAATGGGTTGGGTTGGAAACAACCTTAAGGATCATCTAGTTCCAACTCCCCTGCCGTAGGCAGGGACACCTCCTAGGTGTCCTAGAAGTCCAACTAGACCAGGTGCCATCCAGGCATCCAGGTGCTCAAAGTGCCATCCAACCTGGCCTTGAACATTTCCACTTCTCTGAGTGACCTGTTCCAGTGCCTCACCACCCTCATAGTAGAGAATTTCTTCCAGAGTGCATATTTTTTGTGAGCAGTTTTGGTTTCAGTAGCCCTGTTGGCTGCTACTCTGTGAACAAAATGAATTTATTGGTTTTGGGGAGGATCTCTCTCTAGGACTTGTTTATGTTTCTGTGCAGGCTTGTGAAACGGGCTGAAGCTGGTTCAGTAGAGCGTGCTGGCTGCTGCTCAGAAGTGTGCTGGGGCTCTCAGCACACGGGCAGTTTCTGATGACCTGCCACTGCATGCTGACATTGGTAGTTGTTATTGTCATTCTCACCAGGAAGTGACAGATTTTTGTGTAAGGTGCCAGGTCATTAAGTAACTCTGTCTTGGTTCAGTACCTTCATTTTTATGCTGTAGTGGTTGGATACTGTTACAGGAAAAAGGTTTCTTATGAATAAATGACATTGAAACAGAACCTTGTAAAGGAACTGTAATACACTGCATGACTGCACATTTTCTATTTCTTTTTTTTTTTTTTTAAGTCTGAGTCCTGCTGATCCTTCAATACTTTAGGTTTTGTTCAAGCTCACATAAGTTACTACATGTAGGACTATAAACTACAAATGGTGATATCTGCACATAATGACTGTGTTTAAATAGCCAAAATAATTAGAAGGTTTTTATTCAAGAAAGTATTTTTCCATATAAGATAGTGTGTTTTGGCTCTAGAATGCAAAAGATAATAATATAAGTTATTCTACTTTGGAGTTACTTCTTTTTCAGGAATAACAACAAGATCGTTCTTAAGAGTTTGTGTGATATTAAAAGCCTGTGATTTTAAAAGCACAGACCAGGCTCTGAGTTGATCAAACCGAGCACTTCTTGCATCTGGTTGCTGAAGTGAGAGTAGCAACAGCTTTGAGCATGTTCAGACTGAGGAAGAGTGTTTGGAGATGAAACAGGAGCTGTCACAGATTTTTTTAGGCTGGTGTGGAAAGAGTTAACCTAGCAAAGTTATAATAAGGGCAGAAATCCAGCTCTGCAGTTGGTAGGACTAGTCTAACATTTCATCTCATGCTTATGGTAGACTGGATTCAGTCAACCTCTTCGGGTGGAGTCATTGCCAGTGCTCCTTTTCATTCAGAGGTGGCTTCAATTTACACCCTAGACAATTGCAACAACCTGCAGCTTCTCAAACTGTGCAATTGAATGGTGCTCGTGTGGCCTCTCCCAGAGGCCTGATAAATATCAGGAGAAAGATAGTCACTGTGTCCAGTCTCTAACAAAAATGATTGCAAAATTTTATAATAAAGGGAAATAAGTTTTTCTCTTAAAATTGTATTGCTTTTGCAAAATAAATGAGTGGGATATTTTACTGGTATGATACAAAACACAAGTAAAGTTTATCTGAGCAGTTACAATTACTGAAGTAGGAGTAGGTGTGTCTAGTGGTACTGTATCTTGACTTTTTTACATTGTTCATTTGAAAATTTGCAGTATTCAAAGCAAGATAATAAGGTTTTTGTTTGGGTTTTTTCCTTCCCTTATCCTTCCCTTATTTGCCAGCCTAACAAACTCAGCAAAAAGTCTGAAAATCTGGCTGCATTTTTCTGCATTAATCTCATTGCAAATCTGAGATTTAAATTACTGACCCTGGAATTGGAATTTGGGAAGGGGCAAGATATGAATCTTACTGCTGTCTGTGCTGACTTCTTGAAATTAATGGATCAAAACACAGAACAAAAATCACCAGAAGTTGTTCCATGAGAAGTAGAGTTGGGTTTATGATTTATGTACGTCCTTTGTACTTTCCTGCTTCCTATTCCTCCATCTTATGCTCTGTGGCCTCCCCAGAGACTAAAAATCACATAGGAAAACTGAAGATATAATTTGAAGGCTGTGCCATCCCAGTAGGGCTTGTTGTAACTGGACAGCATGTTCAGGAGTTAGCAGAGAGAGTTAATGAAGCTTAAAACCCACAGGGGCGTCAGAGGGAACTCCAATTGTGAAGATTAAATATGCTTATCTTATTATGGCTTTAGAAGGCTAATACGATGCAAGTAGACTTGAAAAATTCAACCCAAATTTATAATATTAGAGACAAGATTGTGCCACTTCTGCCAGTTGTGGCATGTACCTCAGTGCATGAGCAGCCCCACTAGCAATCGGTAGGGGCTTAACTACTAATTTATTATCTTTGGATTAGATGGCAGTATACCATTTAACAAATTATTAATCAAGACTTTCAAATTACTATTTTAAAATTTGGCATATTTATAATGTTTATAGCATTTGTAATACTCATATGGTGTATTTAATCATAATGTATTCTCCAAATAAAAGTAGTATTTAAGATAATTCATGTTTCTTCGTGCCACTCAGACTCATAGTTGAAGTGGTTTCCTCCCAGGGTCATGAAGATCTTGTATTTAGTAATTTTGCTATTTGTATTCAAGCCTTAGTTAACGCTACTGATAAATGGTTAAAGAGAAGATCCTTTTTTGCGGGTCTCCTCATTCCCATTTCTAGGCTTTGCTTTAGCTCTGCTGATGTATTTCACATTCACGAGCAGCTGAAACAAGTCTGAGTTTTGCTTTTTTTCTAGAAAGTATCCTTTTATTGGACCAAATCCATTAGTTCATTTCCCTTGAGTTGCTCTTTCAAATGCAGAAGGATAATATTTATTTTCAGGTATATTTTCTGCGCTGTTATTAAAATGCTGTATTTTGGAAACAGTGACATTTCCACATGGTCTTTTACATGGACTCTGTGTTTGTAATCAGTTGCTACTTTTATAAATGGTATGCAATGTACAGGAGAGTGAGTTTGCACATCCTTTTCTGTTCATGCACACTGGCCTGTGGTCTATAAATGGAACAAAAGGATGGACTTCAATGGGCACTTACCACTTTGCAAGATAAATATGTGTTGATGAGTTAGAACTTTGTTGACATGCCTGAAGTAGTTTAAATAAAGACTGTGCCACATATATTTTTCTTGTTATTTTTAGAAGTCCAGCCCCAGTGCGACCCGAAACTACGCCATCAACTGGCCCTACAGAAAAGCAGGATATTAAAGTTTCTCGTGTGAGGAAGTTAACGAGGCAGTACAGTTTGTGAGTAACGTATAGCACTATCTCTATGTTTTTTGCCTACTACAGCTGAAAATGAAGGGGGATGCTAATTATTGCTCTAGCTATTCCTTCTGAAAGGCATGAGTGCAATTACATGATAATGATCTTATACTGATACCGTTCCTTTCATCTCTGAGAATCTTTAAGCTTTTAATACAAAGGAAATTTGTCGTCCCTATGCAGTTGCTAACCCTCAGAATTGCAGGCCCTCTGCCTTTTTCCAACTTTAGAGGTTACAGATTAAAAAACTTTTTCTCACGAAATGTCAAAGACCTGATGTGAGCTGGAGCAAGCTGCTCTGTTTGCTTCATTACAACCTTATTTGCAAAATGAGGAAAACAGTCCTTAGCTATTGGGTGGTCAAGTCTAGCTCTCAGCCATTCCCTCTCAGAAAGTACACCCTCTCTTTCTCCCTCTTTCACGCTCTGTGATTTTGTCACATGCAGGCATTGCTAAGGCCACTATAGCTATGGCCAGCAAAGTTAGGTCTCTTAGTCCTGGCAAGAGTGATCTGTGTTTATAGGTCTTTGGCATCCCATTTACACCCAATTCATCCAATCTGAGATCCTCTGGAGATGTGAGGTACTGAATAGGTGTGGGAATCATTTTGTTGATTTGTCCTTTAAATGAAAGGACAGACAAGGCCACTAGAAACTAGGGGATTAAACTGAGTAGAAAAGGAAAAAAGGGACGTCAGCATAAACTTATTAGTACAAGAACACCAATGCCAGAATGAAGCAAAAATATATGTACATCACCAAAACTGAAAAATTATTTAGGAGAAGAAACAAAAGAATGACTCAAATTGAAGCTAGGAGGAAAATGAGCAATAGGCCAGACTGGTTTTTATCCAAGAGACCAAGACTGACATATGGGAGCGTACAGCCACAGCTTGGTCAGCAGGCCACATAACATGCTCTCCTTTACCATGATACATCAACCAACATGGTTTGAAAATGGGACAGGAGATGGGAATTGACAACTCAAGCTGGGAAGAGAACTTAGATTACCTTACAGCCTTACCTTACACAAATCCTGAAGGTAAGGTGTGACAGGGAACTTGGCAGCATTCTGTAGGAGCAGTTTCCCAAGACCTGAATGAAGCCTGCTCACTCACACTGCCCAGCATAGCTCAGACAGCATTATGCTGTTCTTGAATGAGACACCATTTCTACTACCTCTTTTTCTACAAGCCAGGGGAAGGAAACCTCCTACACATTTAAAGATGCATCTGATTTTTTAGATTTTGATACTGTAGATCTCAGTCAGCAAAGGAAAAAGTTGTAACGCTGAAAGAATCCATTTTTTAGTGCTCTTCATATGGCAGGTGATGAACAGGACACAGTGGCTGATCCTATTCTTTGAGCACACTGATCTGTAAGGACAGGCAAGAAATTCATGTCCTATTACAGCTATAGTCATAGGTTTTGTATACACACTTGGGAAAGTTTTTTAATTATGTTTTAACCAAAACAGGTTGTTAAACTTGGTCCTCAAATACTGCTACATGGCAAAAAAAGAGAACAGGGTTATGCTGTGTAGACCATTTTAATATAAAGGATACCTTGTTGATGTTATGTATACAGAAGCAGAAAATTTCTTATGGGACCATCAAAGTAAGGTAGTAGGATAAACTTGTGTTAAAGATAACAAGGCTAGTGGGAAATCAGTTTTTAAGAATCTGGGTGAAAAAAATTGCTCTAGGGTACGTTAGGGCTGAAGCAGAAGCAGCTATTCCTAGATCATTCTTGTCTGAGAAAGTATTTAACCAACCTGTTCTTAAAGGGCAAAGAGAAAATCTTTAGGTCAGAGGCTGAGCACCTCCCTTTTCTGTATGTGAGCAGTCAGCTGGTCCCCCAGAACTGCTGAGCACCTGCAGAACATGTGGCCCCACACCTGGGAATGACACTGAGGAAAGGGTAAATGAAAATGAGTGAGAGGTTCTCCTAGAGAGAAGGGAAAGGATGCTAGGGAGCACTGGGAGTAATGGTACCACAGAGAATTCAGTAGTGCCTGGGAAGATCAGCACTTGGGAAAGCGAGAGCTGAAGTGATGATGGTGGGAGGCAATTGGAAAGGAAAATAGAGGCAGAGACATGGGGTGGAAAAGTATGTATTACATACACAGAGAGAAGCAACATTTAAACAGTATATTTTTAAAGAAATATATTTAGTAGTCAGGCATGAATTCTCAATTTTTTGTTGGTGAGTTTTTGAGGAACCAGTTTTTGAGCATGTCTTGCCCTCATGGATTTTCATCTGATGAGTGATAGGCATGAGGAGCAGCACCTTGAGTGCACATAAACACATCTAACCGCAGGTGTCACCTACGCTATAACTGTGTGTAGGCCTGAAGACTCTACAGCTAAAAATATGGGCTGTGATTTTTTATTATTTGTAGACCCAAATTCTATTCAATTTAAATTATCTTGTGTCTGGACTAAAAATATGGGAAACACAAAGAAATAGTGAAGAAGTATTGTGAAAGGAATACAGAAAAGAATGCCAATTCTGAGACCTACAGCTTGCATGCTAATAGCTCAATGACTGATAAGAATGGACTCTAACCCTTAGCTTTAGTTCCCAGACACTGAGAAGCTTTTCTGAACTGGCAAGTCCCCATGAATTTTCCACTTCCTTGTATGTAGCAGAGCAGCTTTACCCAGCAAGGATGGGGAGGGTGCCAGTGTATTCCTGCTGAGAGTGGAGAGCAAGGACTGAGAAAATGTCAGCTACGTGTTTCTGAAAGAGAGATTAACTAGGTCAACAGACCAATGCTGGCTTGTTGCATTAATAAAACATCTGTTGAAAAGGTCCGAAAGATTTTGCATTTTCTTTCCAGCATTAAAACAATGTATTGTATGTGCTCTAGTGCTGTATTTTATCCTTACCCAGAAGAAATAAAAAATGAAGCATGGAAAAGATAACATTAATTGCTATAGCTTTATACCATAATAAAAAAACAGAGTTACCACCCAAACAACCCACCATAAGGCTGTGTACCCTGTATGTAGTTTTGAAGTACTGTGGTGCCCCGGCATGTTGCCTTCAAGTAGCACTTAACCAAGCACAGTTCTGCTCTGGAAGTGTCTGTCAAAGTGGTAAGGCAGGCACTGGGACTACCTACTTGGTAGTTAAAATTGGTGCCATTTTATGAACAGAAATAATTTTTCTCATCATTTTTCCCTGCACTTTAACTGTCAAACTGTAATCTTTCCTTTTCACACATCATTCCCAGTAATAAAGGTTCTGTAGGCCAAATGGTGACTCTACCTCCGTGCAATTGCAATTAACAATTGGAAACATCCTGACTCAGGGCTGACTGATCCCAGTGATTTGTAGTCAATGGGGCTCTACAAAAGTAAATGAAGGTATAATATTCTCTACTGGCTTTCATTTAGTGGTGACAGTAGGTGAGATGGAAAGAGCTCAGCTTGACAGCCTAGAGCCCAAGGGAAGCATGCAACCTGGTTTTAAATAAAATGTTTTCTCTGTAAATGGAAGAAATGGGACAGGAAAAAGATATCCTCACAAGAATGTTTCTAAAGAGCTCCTTTTTGGAGCCAGTCAAAGTTCTTTAAAAACAGTTTGAAAGCAATTGACTAGCTCCATAATGGGTGTCAAGTCTTCCATTGGTCTAAAGCCAATGAAGCAGTCGGTCCCATGGATGGATTTAACCAGATCTGTTCTTATCAATACAACAAGATTCCATAGAGAAGAATAAACATTAAAGCAGAGTAATATCAAATCACTTCATTTATTCATGTGTACATATTCAATAGAAACACAACTTGCACATGACATCTATAACATATCCATTTGCAGATGAGAATTACTTAACCAATTGACTTTTGAGGAATCTTTAAAGCTTAACGAATCTAATTTACTTGAAAAGTTAGCTGCATTGCAGGTGGAAGAGTAAACAGAACTTCACTGCAAAGCAGTACCGCTGATATACAGTTTTCCAGTGCCTCCTATAGCACAAGTACTGTCAAAGTCCGGTAACGTTTTCTAACAAGATCTGTCTCCTTTTATTAACTGTAGCGATGAAGATGACCTTCCTCCAGCACTGGCAGCAGCAGCATCAACACCTGTGTCTTCAGCATCTCCCGGGTCACAGAAAACATGTACGCCACAGACATCAGAAGGACAAACACAGGTTTCACCTGGTGGCAAGGTAATATGCAAGGAGATGAGCTTATGGCAGTTGGGAGGCAATTCAGAAAGGGCGGGAGGAAGTTGCAGGTAGTGCGCGTTCCTTCAATGGAGTAATTCTACATTTAGGAGTAGTGTTTAATGCAGAACTGTAGTAATGTGTTTAACCTGTTGTGTAAGGAAATATTTAGAGCCTGCTCCAGGACCCAATTAAAATCAGTAATAGTTTTTCATCAACATGAGGGGGGAGTGGATCAAGATTAAATTAATATTTACCCTGATTTCAAAGGTGCATAATTTTGTTGTCTGTCTGTCCTGAGTAGCCATACTTAAAACACATGGTGTGAAATTTGGAATCTATTTGGCAATCTATGATTTAAGGAATTAAAAATAACCCAGAAACAACAACAGACTTAAAGAAACAAAACGTTTTTTTCAAAGCTGGGTTTCTTCTTTGCCTTTAGAGTTCCACAGATGCGGGAAGTACATTTGCTTTGGAGCCAGGTGACCTCCTGATGGATTTCACAGAGGCCACACCTATGGTAAATAATTTCAGTTTGCAACTGGGAAAATGTAGAAGTTTTCAATAATTTGTCTGCAGCTATGGGATACTATGCAATTCGTTCAAAAGTGCACAGGAATAAAGTAAGTTTCCTTGATATTCAGTGATCCTGAGCATCCTTCAAACTTAACTCAGTATCTCTGAAAATCAATTGACAAATATATTGACAAATATTATGGATGAGCTTTCAAATGAGATTCCTTGTTGTGGAAAGACATCTCATTTCTCTCTCCTACTTGAATGTCTTTACACCTTGCTGGACTGGTTTCACTAGCCTCTTTTGTCCCTTTAACGTAGATTCAAATCATAGATTTGCTTTTGGGAGTTTTCTGGAAAGTCCCTTCTCCCCACAAGCTTTGCACAGACCTTACTCAATAGCCAACTCAAAGACATGTACCTGCACTTCCATGTTTCATTAGCAGAGTGCTTTTCTTCAGTTTAAGGCAAAATAGTCTATAATGTGTTGATTATTAATTCCTATTTTTAGAGGTATGTAATTTATATTTTCGCTTAAAAGCAGAGGAGAGATGCTAGTCCCATTGAAGTCAAAATCCTCTTGACTTCAGTGATCTCAGTTTTTCACCTCAGATTCACAACATATTAGTTGAAGGATCACAGTATGATCCTTAACTTTCTCCAACCTTCTTTTGCATTGCAAATAGCTCTAATGCCAGAGGGCTCCTCTGCTGTCCAAAGCCATTTTTGCTGTCTTCCGGAACCCATGTTTAAAGCATATAGAAAGCACGACAGGGTTTGGGTTTTATGCCACGATGATTTTGGCATAAACATTTTTGTATTTAAGTACTTCTGTTCTGGCATTGCTTTTACTACCTGGTTGTTAGGTCCTCATTTGCAGTATTGGATAGCTACTGCAGGGATGTGTGTTTTGCTTTAGAGACAGTATAGTACCGGTCTGTAAATAACTGCTTGTGTCCTATTACCACTGGATGAGAGATGTGGCTTCCTCTGCAAGTTTAGTGAAGTGAAGGCTTACCCCTCCCTGCTTGCAGAAGGGGTGTGAATATTCAGCATGGCTTCTTGGCTTCAGAGCCACATTGAGGTGGGCACGGGGTGGGGCACGGTGTGGGCACGGTGCTATGCCTGGAGACTTGCTGCTGTGGATGGGAAGACAAGTTTGATGCAGAGGACTGGGCAGGAGCTAGGGAGCAGCTGAGACTCATCGATATACTTCAGTTTGGGAATGGACAGCAGGCCTAGAAGGATAGAGAGAGCTGCATAGCTGTTCTCTCTCACGCAGTTTCAAGCCTGTGGGATTTGTTTCTTCACAAAGTCCTTGAGCGGAGTTGATGGTCCCTCTACAACTTCAGGAGGTTCAATAGGAATGTTCTTCACCTGCCATCAAAGTGCTATCAGCACCCACCCTGTTCCTGCTGACCCTCTTCCTATCTTTGCCCTTCAACCTGGTTCAGCTGAACAGTCCTTGTGCCCCAAGACTTTTATAGTGTAGATGTCGAATCTCTGAACTACTGCAAATTGAAATTTAAGGGGTCGTCTACTTCCTTGAGCCCCTAGGTCTCCTTGGTGGGACAACTATTCCAGCACTAGTATCTGCAATGAGAGCATAGTGCTTACTGCTCCTACATCCACCATATAGGAGGGACCTGCTTTTGCACCTGAAAATACCATTGCAGACTGAGGAGTGCCTACGGAAATGAGAAGGTTTATGTGGAACCTCCTTGAAGTGCTGGACAATGAAATTATCCCATTCCTGAAAGTGACAGGATGAGACGTATTTAAGCTGAATAACCCTCATCCCCACCCTGTACATTTCTGGGGAAAGGGAAAAATAAAAGGGAGCAACAGAAAGAAAGAAGTGCAGCATTCTGCAGCCTTTGTCTGTAGTTTGGGTTGACAAGACCCAGGCAGACTGAAAGTGAAACTACCTGAAAGGAGGTTGTGGCGAGGTGGATGATGGTCTCTTCGCAAGTAACAAGTGATAGGACAAGAAGAAACGGCCTCAGGTTGCACCAGGGGAGGTTTAGATTGGATATTAGGAAAACATTCTTCATGGAAGGGTTCTAGCACTGAAACAGGCTGCCCAGGGAAGTGGTTGAGCCACCATCCCAGCAGGCATTTGAAAGACTGGTGCTTAGGGACATGGTTTAGTG
Organism: Arenaria interpres; assembly: GCA_013399435.1. Taxonomy (NCBI): domain Eukaryota; kingdom Metazoa; phylum Chordata; class Aves; order Charadriiformes; family Scolopacidae; genus Arenaria; species Arenaria interpres. The sequence continues at coordinate 102,084 of VXAK01016965.1, read as the reverse complement.
GTGGACTTGGCAGTGCTAGGTTAATGGTTGGACTCGATGATCTTAGGAGTCTTTTCCCACCTAAATGATTCTGTGATTCAATGTAGGTTAGATTACCCTTCTCTGTATTAATAACATGCTTGTGGCTTAACTGTAAGTAATTATACTTTGGAGCTTACTAGTAGAATACTTATTCTAAGAAACATTATACCATATCTTACTGTATTAATCAGAATTTTTAAAAATGAGTCATGGAGACTTCAGCAACTGACCTGCTCTAGATAACATAGATTTGGTTTTTGTTTCCATTTAATAGAAGTCAGCATCACACACTTTTCCATCTGAGGATACAGACATTTTTCTCTGAATATTTTACCCAGTCATGCTTTCCCCTTTCCTACCCCACCATCCACTGACATAATTTATCTCACTGTATGTTCATAAACTAACCTTCTATGACTTTCTTGGGTTTAATATTTCAGAGAGCATGTACTGCACGGCATCAATCAACCCTTCTTGTTTTGTTTAACATCTATAAAGGTCAGCTTGTTCTCTACAGAGCCGTTATTGTTTACAGACCTTTCTCTGCAGTTTCACTGGCTACAGGCTGCTCTCAATTAAGGTTTGAATGAAAAGTTTACTCTTCAGGGGGAGAGGTTCCAAACAAAAGCAAGCTAGGGGGGAATGTGTAAATTTAGGCCAGCCTGATCATTTAATAATTTTGTTGTGGTAAGATGTGCTGTCATTTGCAGGTCAAGATCATGTACAGCTTAGTGTTGTGTTACTGTCAAGTCAGTGGTAGTGTGCTGGTTTTGCATGCTATGACCTGACCCTTGGGAAGTTGCTTGGTAATTACACCCATTTGTTTCGTGTTCACTGACAGGTACAATATTTAAAGGAGTCATTCATGCTGCCTGATTTGGGGTATTTGCTTGAGGTCATAGGGTTAGAAGTTCAGGTTCCTCCATAGTCATGGGGTTTCCTAGAGAGGGGCATTCAAACAGCTGTCTTTTCTTTGTCATCTGGACTAGAGAGACTAAGGCACCTAAATTGGATACCTAAAATCAACTTTGTTTTTAAATTTTGGTCATGATATATGCTGCCAAACTTCCCCTATTCACTGGAGAGCTGTTAATTTGAAGCCATTTCAGACATCCTCCCTCCTCTTCTATGACACTACTGGCAAAGAGTGATTAATAGTCACTGATTCAGCTGCATGATCTTCGCTCTTCAGCGTCTAATCATTGATGTTTCTTGATGGCCTTGGGTTTTATCCATGTTTTGCTGCTGTTACCCATACAGTGGAAGCTTTAATACATGCTGAGAGTTACTGTTAGAAGTGGAGCTCACAAAACCAAATTAACTTATAAAAATGGAAGGATTAGTGAATGGATTGGATTAATAGAATTCATCCAGGCTGCCATGCAGGGATCAGAGCAGTCAAATTTGTCTGCTCAGTCAGCCTGGAGGAGCTACTGTGATATATAGAAGAACCAGCTGAGCTCTAATGGTCACTTAGTCATCAATACTTAGACTGCCAGTAACAGCAGGGTAATTGTGAGGCAGACTGATTTCAGGAAATCATCTTGCAGGAGAAATGATGCACATTTACTAATGTAGATTGCCTGGAAGGAAAGGTATTCTTTTGTGCTCTGCAATTCTCAAACGATGTGATTTATGCATGCTTCTATTCATTTTTCAGGTAAATCCTACAAACAATTGATTACAACCCATTACATCCTGTTCTTAAAACCATTATATCATGTGCAGAAGAAAATCCCTCTCTTTTTGTACTGCTTCATTGTGACTTTAAGCACTATACCTGGCTTGTATGTAAACAAGATTCAATCCCTTCTACTTCCATGTTTCAAAGAAAAGCTGGGGTTTTTAAAAAAAAATACAGCATTGTGTATGAAGAAATATAGTATCGCATTATAAGCATCCTTATTGTGGTTTATTGAAACTAGTTTTATCCCTGTAGCAGGCTCTTTCTGCCACCTACCTCTCTCTCTTGTGTTTCTAGCTTGTATAGAACTGGAAATCAAAGCTTGAGCTTCAAGCTATTCTGTTCCAGCTTACAATCAGTATGATTTGTGACATGGGTATGAATGCAGAGCTTTCTTGTTTCATTACAGAAAGCTCAGCCCTAAGACCCCGACTGAATGTAACAGCTGCTACGCCGTGCTGACAAATACCTTCCCAACCAAGAGAGAGAAGGGCAATGTGCACAAACTTCAGTTTGACATGATGGAGTGGGACAAAATAAATAAGAATTAACAGTCTTACACACAAGATGTAGCTACCCAAAACTTGGACTAAGGTTTATAATGCAAGGTCGATAGGCTAGGACTAAAGCATATCCACATCTGATGAGATATCACAGAGCACCGATTTACAGCTGGCAAGGGCAAACTGTGGGTTCTTATTTCATGCTGTACCAAGTGAATAAATTTCTAGGGCTTCATGTGCCATCTATTGGTGGAAAGCAGTAAGTAGAAAACTGTATGCTTTTTCAAACCTTGAGATGTAACATTTAAAAGGTATAAACTATCACTATCACAGTTTAAAAATGAAAAATAGATGGCCTTCAGAGTAAAACTGTATTTTTGTATTTAGGTTGAGCGTTAGGAAACAAATATTTTTATTTCAGTAATAGCATTGCTAGCGTAAGCAATCCTGTTCATTGAAAGTGATCTCATTGAGGGGTAGTGAATAGAGGAGAATGAGTAAAGAATCTTCTCATTCCATTCACATTTAATATTTGTTGTATTGATAAAGAAAAGTTGATTGGATTTTTAGTTGCTATTTTTTTATGACAATTTTGCAAGGTTACAATTAGCCAAATAACAGGGGGGAATGAGTTAAGTATTTCTTGCCTTCATTTTGAAGATCTTTTCACTTATTGTGCAAAGCAATATTTCAGTGGAAGACAGGCAAATGTGTCAAACTCTAATAGCTCTATAACCAGCCCTTTTGGCTTTGAATTCTAAATAAAAGCAGCTAAAATGTAATTCAAGACTAATATTTGGTAAGAGCATTAGATAGCATGTATCTACTATCTAACTGGCTGAAAGTATAGATGTGTATCTCTGCATGCCCCAGAGGTCTTTAAAACATCTCAGTCACAGACAAATTTATAAACGCTTTCTTTCTGGTGAACTACATACTAAAGATAAAATGGGTCGTCTCAATAAAATCAGGAAGGCGGTGTGATGCGTTTCAGAAGTAGAAGCTTTCCACTTTTACATNAAAAAAAAAAAAAAGGATTTCTTAGTACAGGAAGATTTGGAAGCAATAAATAGGACCTGGATGCAAAGGAGAACATTCAAAAATGCTGTTTTCTAAGCCAGCTTCTCAATTAACAGTACTTGCACATTGAGGCTTACATGCAGTTATGAGTAAAAGAATTTGCACAAAGCAATTGGTCTGTTATATGCACAGTTATACATACAGATAAGAATGCAGAGCAGTAAGCATCATGTGAAATGTACATTTATTCCCAGTTTCAAGTTCATGCCCTTTAACTCCGTATTAAGCTAAGAAAAAGCAAAGAGCAGCAATTGCTAAAGCAAACATCTTTAATACAAAAAACTTGAACAACAGGCAATAAATCTGATTCCATAGGAGCTCAAGAAATACTTTAAATTTACTCATATTGCGAGGGACCTTTTCTCTGCTGCAAGAAAAGGGGACCCACCAGATAGGAACACAATTTGCAGGGGTGCGCTATAGTGCTCAGTCAAATTGAATACGAGGCATTGGACTGGGGGTTTGCAGAGAGTGCTCAGTGCTGCATGCAGTGCAAGGCTCCTGGGAGCACACAGCCTGGACCAAGCAAATGCAAAATACCTCAACATCATTTAGGTTATATAAAGCATGCTAATAACTAGAGAGGGGACTTAGCACATTTTTAAAAGCAATCATGCCACTTGGGCAGCCAGAATAACGGGATTGTGCTTTCATGCTCCCTGATAGCTGATTCTTATAGTCTGCACACATAGAACACTATAAATAGGACTTGCAACTAGTATCTCTGCATGTTCAAGCACTGGTGGATGCCAGTCTCATAAGCAGTCTATTGAATTACTAATATGCAAGATAACTGAGTGTCTGGGAATGCAGTCAGACTCAGACTGTGGACCTTAGTTTCACATCCACTAAAAAATGTAAAATGCTTTGACTGCTGCCCAACTATTTGGGGATTTGCTCCCATTCATCCATTACCAAAAGGCACACAGAGTCAGTGAAGAAGCAAAATGCTAGAAGATGAACTCTAAACATCTAGATTTACTTTTTTATTTTTCCTCTATTTATGTGATTTAAATTCATTGCCTCAATGAATGTTTTTTTCCCCATTATCTGTATGGTGAGCAGAAAAACTCAGTGTGCTCTGACAGATAATTTGACACTTTCCTATTTCTTTAACTAATTGGAAGTGAATTCTGCAAGAAATAAAAAGATCCACAAGGTGAAATCCATTGCTGACTGTGCACCAGTGGACACTGTGGTAAATTGGATATGATGTGTACATGCGCAGGAAAAGGTACAAAAAGAGGGGAAGGTGTTAAGTGGAGAAAAGTCCAGGCATGATGCTGCACTGTGCCTACTTAGTGACTTCTAATTCACTGCTTTAAAATACTGAGTGACTCACTGGCTAACGTTTTATAAAACTTGTGATGCAGGTAAGGGTGGAATGTCAGAAGGGAGTTTGGATCGAGAAGGTATAAGATTTTACCTGGAGAAGTGACAAAATCTGCCACTTACAATTACTTTTAGTCATCTCTGTACATTTTAAGACACTGTCTTAACTGTCCTCTGGCATTCCATGTGCCTGCCCATGCCTGTAGAAATTATAAAGAAGCAAAGGCCTATCCATACATCTCTCTTCTGCCAGATCACACAAGTAAAGCTGGTCCTGGAGCTTAAAACTTTGGGTGGACTCCATAGCAGGCCTGCCACATACTGGGAGCTCATTTGAGAAGACATTTACACCAGAAGATTGATGGGTCTTCTATCACCTGTGTGCCTGCAGGGAGATACAGTCAGGAAAATAGCTTAGAGAACTGCTAGTGCTCTGTAACTAAAGTTTGCAAGATTGTTGCCCTGTGGTAGGATGTTTGCTGTGCCTATACAGTTGGTGGTTTGATGGCAGTTTACAGACTCGCCTATAAAGCTGGTGAGCTTTATAGCTTTTCTTTTCTTTTAGCTTTTCTTTTGAAAGCCTCTATTTCAGAAAACATCCTGTATCAATGAGGTTGTGCTGTCACAGCTGTACATACACGTCTTTCTGTAGATGGGTGCTGGGTGGTTTCATCTGTCCCTGATTCCTTAGTGGGGTTGTGACAGGAGCTTGATCAGGTCATTGATCCAGCTGAACACCAACCCCACAATCAAAATGATTTAGCTTCAGGACAAGTCATTTGTGAAAGCCTGTGGTTTCACAGATGGTTCTCCGGAGAGCTGTGGGGGTGATAAAGTGCATTTGCAAGCAGTGTAGTTTCTGGAGTAGTACTCCAAATGGGACTACTGTGGCTGTTGAACTAACTTTAAAATGAAGTTTGATCAATTTATGAGAGGGACTCTAGGTTGACTGCAGTAATAGTGACTTGAGGTGTACTGACAGGCAAGATCCCAGGGAGACTGCTTCCTAACAATGCAGAGAATCTGTAACTGCCAAATACCATAGACAGGGCAGGGCAAGACTGACGGGGTGCTTCTCTTTTTGTGTAATTAGTGCAATAACCATTTTTAGTCCAAAGCTTTTCTAAGTGCCTCTGAAGTCATATAGATTGCCACCACTTCAGCAGTGGTTAGTAAAGTCAGAAAACTTAAGGATCATAAACATTATTGTAGCTTTACCAAAA
>VXAK01016965.1:53519-96213 GCA_013399435.1 Arenaria interpres | reverse complement strand
AAAAAAAAAAAGAAGAAAACACTACTTGCGATCCCTTTCTTCTACCTCACCATCAAAAATGTGATCATTCCGCAATTTAACAGCTTTCTCTTTTGCTTGAAATCAACATCAGAATAAGTGAGTGGGACCAAGTAAATGCAAGCAAACAGATTTTAAATTGGCTAACATCTACCTCCTCCTGCAAGCTAAGAAGGCAAATCTTGAGCAAATCTTTTAGAACCTGCATATTGTTGTAAATCAGGTCTGATATGTTCAGTCATACTTCTGCTCAATATATTTTTTTTATTTCAGATTATTGCTTTACTTTTCAAGTAAATGTGTTTCATGTCCTTAGAAGCAGTAAGCAGATGTAACATCTGCCTAAGAAGAATAACAGGGAACAACAGATAGACAGGGCTTTTCAGACACAGAGCATCAACTTTTAGATATTACTGGCTGAGTCTCCTTCTTTTCCACTCTATGGTAATCCATGTAATAGAAAAGTGTTCAGCTTCTGTGCAAAAGCCTACTTGAAACTAGGTATATCTTTTTATGTTTGCTTTCAATGAGACAAGTACAGTGATGAAACTATTATGTCTCAAAGTCTTTTGATAAAGGCATATTAATCACCTTTCCATTGGCCTGAGAAGTACATAATTCCTTTTGTCTCAGCAGCTGTGAAGTTCATAATCTTTCTTCCTCACTGTGATTAGTGACAATTGCATTTAGACTCCAGTGAGTAACTATTGTGTATTTGTTTTCTTTCCAACCCACTAATGAATTGATATGTGTGTAATTCTAATTCACATTTTTCCAGTGTGATAGCAAGTGTGATGCTAACTGCTTGGCTGTTCTGTGGAATTTCAATTGAATGCCTCCAAGCTCCAAAAGAAAATGAAAACATCTGCTTTCTGAGCTGTTTTTTGACTGGCTGGGTGACTCAACTTGTAAAACCAGCAAAAAGAGCAAGTAAACTTTCTTTTTATTTGCCACTTAATCACTCAATTGAATAATCGGAACTGATAGGAATTTTTTTTTATTACTATTTCTTTTTTTTTTTTTTTCTTGATTAAAGTAAACTCTAGTTCTCTACATTTTCTTTTGAAAGCCTCTATTTCAGAAAACATCCTGTATCAAATTCCAGGGAATGGTAAAAAGGAAAGAGAGAAGTATCAGGCCAAATTGAAATGTTTTCATTGTAGCATTTGTGAAGTGTTTCAGTTTCAAATAATGTTTGTTAATTAAGTTCAATGAAGTCATGTTTCCAATCAAAATGTCATTTTTAAATTAGACACTAAAACCTCCTCTGACAAAATGCTGTGATAATCTTTTGTACCACACCAATTCTTTTGTAACATATTGTTTGACTAAATAGGCATTTTCTGATGAGAATTCCTAAGCAGTTCCAATGACATCTCTTCTGATGAACCACTAGCTGTACCTATGTCACCATCAGTTTTCTCTTATGACCTGTCTCCTGATTTGTCCACTGCTCTTTACTGTTATTCACAACAGGGGGAAAATCCCCTACCAGGATATATTATCCATGTAATTTGTTGTAGCCTGTCTACTAGCAAGCAAAACCAACACAGAGATCCAGTCATTGGCTTGTGAGATTTATGTCAGGACAGATCATTTGCTTTGACTTTGTACGGAGCCTAGGACAAGACTTATAGCTCTTCTGAGTGGCAACAGTAGAAATAACCAATGTGTTGTACTGATAAATTGAAGTTTGCATAAATCTCAGCATGTGCATAGTAATTCCAGAGTTTCTGAGCCTTGTCCCAAATATTGTAGATCATAGAGGAAAATTGTAACTTAATTGTGGAAGGAAGAAAACAGGAGTTGCTTAATTCCAGCTAATCAACTATTATGGTAACTGGATTAAAAACCACTGAACTCATTAGAGACGGTCCTCTTCTGCTCATTAACTCTTGTATTGTCCTCTGAAAAACGAAATAATAAACTTTTGGGCCAAGGAAGAGAATTTCTACAGAAGTAGATGTCCCTGAACATCCAGTCTAAGCCTGCTGACTAGAAAACAGTTCTTGCATACTCCCTAGTTATTCCTTGGAACATGGCCACAAAACCATCGCTATGGAAGAACTGTGGGTTTATGGCTTGCTTTATGGCATGACATTCATCTCATGTGCAGCAACCCAAGACCGAACTCCACCTCTTGGAGGAACAGCCAGTGAGGTCAGGAAAGTGAACCTCTATAAAACTTGTTTAGCGAGTTAATGTCACTTATAGTTCCTCTGCCAAAAATTTGGCTAAAGTCTTGCAAGTGCTCCAATGTTGTGGAACATCCCCTGGCCACTTTGGGCAAAATGCCACATGTTACCAAGATGGATTTTTATGAAGGAGCAGCCTGTGCCATCTGGCACACACACCAAGCTCTCGTGTTCTCTGCTCTGCTGACAGCCCTGTTGGCAGTGCTAGAGATGGGAAATCATGTGCCAAGTACAGTGGGCTTCTGACCACCTGAATTTGTGCACAATTTGGCACTCATCTCATACTGCATCCAAGTTGAGCAAACTGTCAAAATCAATAACCGTGAAGCTCAAGTGCTCCCATCCAGATAGAGCCATTGTGCTTGCATCGGTGGCTGAGCTGCCCAGACTGCAGACAAAGCTTGTTCTCTTCAAAATGTCTGTGGTCAGCTGAGAGCTCATGTTCATGTGTGCCTCTAAAGGAATTTTGTCTTTCAGATCCCTCCTGTCTTGCTGCTAGCATTTTGGAAAAAGGTATTGAAGAGACTGTACTTTTCTCCTTAACCAAGAACAGGGGCAGTGTGGGTAAAGGCTTTTTCTTCACATCTACAGTGTGGCTAAATTGGGCATATTACTGCATCAAGATCTGTTATTTCCCAAGCTCACAGTAAGCACACTTTAAGAGCAGCCAGGTACAGGATTACAAAAAAAATAAAAATAAAAATCCAACCAAGACCAAGACCCCAAACAAAAACAAATCAAAACAACATGCCCAAGAAGACAGAGTATGCCAGATCTTATCTGTCAGCTATCCCCGGGCTCCTGGGGACAAAGTTAAAGCCATTGCTGTAAGCTCCCCTCATTGTTCCCCAGTTACAAGGCTGACAAGACCAGCTTCTGCTCCTCTCACAATTTAGACAGGCTTCAAGATTTTTCTGAATTGAATTAGCTAGCTATAATCTTCCCAGGGACCATAACATCAGCAGAGGTTGCCAAACAGTGTGTTTTGGCCTCCTCTATTACCACATGGTGCTGGGAAGGGGCTTTGGAGGCAGCAGTGCTGGAAATGTGCCTCACAGGAAATCCCCAGTTCTCAGTTTGGCTCCCCTGAAAGCTCCTGCTGGGATGGGCAGGAAGTCACTGACTGGGGACCAGGATCTCCCTGTAACATTTTATTCACAGTGTATTTCTTCCCCTGTAGAAGAGCCACAGGCAGACCTCCAGGGAAGAGGACTCTCACTGTCTGGCTTCTCTCCCATTTCCCTTTTCTTTTCCCATTCACTGCAGCGTTATAACCTTCTTCAGTCACTTTCACAGAGATTTCTCCAATAATGGATCCCCTGGATCCTTTGTCCAATAAACAAATTATGGGGAAGCAGAGCTCTGCTCAAATGATTGAGCAGCCTTCTGTCTTTCATTCGACTGCTGTCATTCCTGGGCCAAGCAGAAGAGTTCTGTACTTTTCCTTTCAGTCCAAAGGAGAAATTTCTGCTGTAATTAAGGATGGGCAAGAGTGAGCTATGCACTAATAGCCCTAATCAATTGGGATTATCCCTTGGCTGGGACTAATCTCTTTAGCTATGGAACGTGCCTGAGCACAGTGTCTCAGACTGGGAGACTGGCTCTTAAGGTAGCATCCCAATTTGTTCTTGAAATGAGGGAAATAAGCTGAGAAAGTGAACAATACATTTACTTTGTTGCTGGATCACATTAATGAGGGACTCGACAGACACAGAGGCATCTGGTGTGTTTCACGTTACTGAATTGGCAAAGTATTGCAATGCAAGTGTTTGAATCTGTAAACGTATATGCCTAATGAGCTGTTGTGTTAGAACACAAGATTTTGCTTGCAGTCAAGACAGAACCTTTGTGTTTTGCAATGCTTGGTAGCTGGCAATATGAATGATTCCATAGACAAAGGCACGAGTTTGTGAATAAACAAGTTTTTATACATAACATTTATCACAAGAGATTTATTAGATATGGGATTGAAATTGTTCATGCATGAATCTTAAAACAAGCAAAACATTGTTCCTTATACACTTTTAGCTTCTACTCAAATTGATCTTATTGATAGGATCAAATAGTTTTGTATCCACTACATTTTAAAAAGTAGTGGTCTGTTTCCATGACGCATGTTGGATGGTGTGGCGTATTATGGTGGAAATGGGTTATTGTCATGTAGAAGCTTAATTCAGACCAGATTTTTTAGTGTAGTGAGACTGGCAAACTGCAGCAGAGCAGTCAGCAGTCCTACATGTATTTGAATAAATCCTAATCCGTGAGAGGTCACCAAAACTTGCAGGCATGTGCACAGATTAAGGCTGCAGTAGTCACTGGGACTAGTCACGTGCTGAAGTTGAAAATACACTCAAGTGTCCTTCTGGATACATAGATTAAAGTAGCGCACCAGTTTGCCATTTTAACGCTTTTCCCACAGCTACACTGACTTTAATCTACCTGTGCTATTCTTTTCCTTTAGAATAATGAACAGTATAAACTCCTGGGGATTTTGGCAAAGCTCAATAGCCCAGAAAAATAGGACAGAGAATTAATGCAAACTATTTCTTACTACCCTGACATTCAAGGAGACCGTGATTGGTTGAGTTTCTGGATACTTAAGAACTTTCAGCCAGGTTTTGCTCTTACACAAGTAGAGATTGATTACAGTACAAAGTCAAACTATTTGTTTGTGTTGGACAAGGGTCAGGCAGTGCACTGTTTGCGTCAATCTATCGTAACTTTTCAATAGAGGAATGCAACCCTGATGCTTTTGAAAAAGTGCAGGTATGTTATGTTGTTATTAGTCAGCCTTTGTTGAAATGTCCCTGGGTTTGAAGTTTCCATGTTAATGAGGCACGGTGAACCAACAGTTATCAGATGATGAGCTGTCAGTGTCTATGCTTAGAAATAATCAGGTGTGGCTAGTGGTGAGTTTCCATCTGGTACAAAATGCATGTATGCTCTGGTTGCTGGCAGTCAAACTGGGGACTCTTACCTGGGGGACTCTCAACTGGCAGGTATCACAGTATTTATTTCCTGCTCTTCATGTTATCCATCTTTAGTGACTTTCTTCTATGACAACAGCCTTCATCTGCAGAAGATGCCATATAATTTTGTTGGCTGTGCACATGACCTAGGCACCTGGCACGAGATCATCATTGATTTCATTGGTAAAGACCAAGGGGCAAAAAGGTAACTGCATTAGCTGTCCTAGCAATGCAACTGACTTATTCTGCAGCAGTGTTGGAGAGCAACCATATCCAGCCAGTATACCTACTGCTTTTTGTTTGCTTCATTTCTGTGTTTTAAACAAAGACCAAGCAAATGCTGCAATCTTTAGCCTGCATTTTAGTGAATGCACCGAGACTGTGACATCATTTTGCCTTGCCACATTTTCCTCAGGGGATGGTGACTGGGCTGACAGCCCGTGCCAAGGTTGTGTTCTGCTTAGGCTTGCTTGCCTTCACAGCATCAGCAAGAGAGTACTGAAAATCCTGAAGACTGTGAGAGCATGGACTCAGTCTTGCTTTTGTCACATCTGAATTGTTGTTATTCTGTATTCTTGGTTCTTGAAGAATGTCTGTCTTCTCAAACGTAGTCTCAAGGCAAAGCTGCATTGTAAAAATGATCCAGGACATGCATTCCCTTCCAATGTGCTGTAGAGATGCCGGGCTGACTTAATAACAGTACTACCATTGTCCTCAGTTCCCTCTCAATACCTCTGAAATCCCTTTGCTAGCAACCCATAATTACAATCCTTAGAGTGAAGACAGAGTGCTCCATCTTTAAAGGCAGCATAACAGGGATACTAGCATCAACACAATTTCCAGGGCTGCCCTTGCAAATTAGTACAAAAGCTGGCATGAGGATTCGGGATTTTGTCTGGTGCATCTTAACTACTGTGTTTTGGGTACACCTACTTGTAAATAGTGTACAGCTTATACTGTAGCCACAAACTACTATGCGTTAAGTATCTGTGAAACACTATAGCTACAGCAAAGCCAGGCTTCAGCAGAGGCTGAACTTTGTACATCACTTCCATGAACTCCCTTAAGCATCCGTTTGGGAGCCAGAAGTCACTGGAACAAAGCCAAGGAGCCACACAGCCACCTCCTGTCAGCGCCTCATGGAAGGGTTGTGCAAAGTGACTCTAAGAGGGAGGAAAGTACCTGATGAAGAGGAAAGCATTAGCCCGGTTGTACAAGCACCCAGTGAAACACCAAGAACGTGGTGTATGCTACCAGGGCATGTTTCAGGACAGGTGAACTCAGCCTGCAGCAAGGTCCAGAGAAGGGCTGGCATACATCAGTGAGCAGAAGAATGTCAAGTTCACCATTTGAGGGGACCCCAAGAGAACTTGGCTCAGCAAGGACACCACGGAATGAACGTGACCTTCAAGTTGGAGCTTTCTCAGTTTACCAAAAGGAGTTAAGCGGTACCTGTGGGGAGGGGGACTCTGTACTGCAGTCCTGTGGAAAATCACACCAAACAGATAAGTCAGATGCGTCAAACAGTTGGATTCACTTATGTTGGTTCTTAGGGGTCAAGGAATGTTGGTTGAAGCATTTTCTTGAACTCCAGTCTGCCAGTTATTTGCACAGTGAGCAAGGGAGACGTGAAGACCAGATGGAGCTAGGAGGGAGATTTCATAGTGTTAACTCCCCAGAGGGAGCAACAGTAGGCGGGGAGGTTCTGAACATGTAGCGTTTCCCTGGCTTGGTGGCTTGCACAGAAAACCATCCTCTTCAGAAACTTCACGTTTGGTGCCTTAGGGTATTTTCAGCCGTACATTTCTGCAAAACTGCCCCTCTTCAGTGTGTGGGAATGAAATATGTCTGCTGACACTGACGCCTGGATATCGTTTCAACAAGTGGAAAAAATCCTGCATCCCGTGAAAAGAAGGTGGCCTGTGATGCAATGCACGTAGGATTTGCACTATGTGGTTCATCAAGGCATTTATTTCACACAGCCTGTTTCCAAGACTGATTGGCCAATTGCTGATTTACATTTCCATCCTGTTACAAGCTTATTGGACTGCACTGCACTGGTTTGGTCTGATTTTTTGCCCTGTGCATCCAGGCAGTGAGTAGTTCTGTCTAACTATCACACCAGTTTTGTTGCCACATGCGAAGGGGGTGAACTGGAGATGATGTTATCTGAGTGATTGATCATTAGAGCCAGAAACCACTCCCACTCAAAAGAATTTGTTTGGCCATGGGTGTATTGCATGGTGGAAAATACCAGAAACTCTTTGGTTTTACATTTTCAACCTCATTATTCATTTCAGCCACTGAAATGGTTTGACGGCAGACAAGGACCTTTACTGAATAATTGCAGAGTCCAGAATAATATTACTAGTTTTGAAAACCAGACATAGTGGTTGACTGGTGTTTTTAAAGTCATATCACACATCAGGACTGTGAAATACTAATGCAATGTACTCCAGTAGTTTCGGCTGCTGATCTTTTCTAATTTGATGAGTAGAAACAAGTCTCTGTGCTGTATGGATATGAAGGTATTCGATTTAGAGCATGTATTTTGAAATAAAACACCACGGAATATTCCTCTGGCTATATGTGTCTATTGAGAGCCGTGTTTATGACAGTGCTTCTGGTGTTAGCAGCTCTGCTTCTGCTGTGATACGCAGGAATCTAGTGGAGTGTTTGGCCTAAAGTTTGTTTTCCATCTGGCCAGTATACAAAGTGACAGTGCAAACCCACTGAGATCGTACATTTTCTCCAGCATATTATAAAGCCCTCAAGTCAAGGGGCAGGGAATGGGAATGATGTGAAGTGTCAACAGCAAAAAATGTTACCAGACCATTGTAGAAGGAAAGTAAGTTGTGGCAGGGCAGTGAATATACTGACTACCCTAAATGCAAGAGAACATATCCAAATTAAGCCCACTTTTCCCCAGAGCGGTATTTTTTTTGTCACAGCAAGAACATTTGTAGTATTCCCCTCTGACAGAAAAACCAAAATTAGCTAATTTTATATCAATTATCACATTCCAACTGCTGAATCATTTTCCACAAGTCTCCTGCTGTTTTCATTTCGGGTGGGAATACTCTATATCCATCCACTTCCATTTGCTTTTATAAGAATGTTACAGTTTTTTTCTCCTAACCCATTTAAAAGGTGTTTCAGGAAAGTACAATTGTTTTTACTGAGATTTTAAATTCTGTCCAGAAGAACTCTTTGCACAAATGCAGAGAAAAGGGGAAGGTTCTTGTCCTGTGTCTCTTTTCTTCACCCTCCTTCGTTCTTCCTTGCAGTTTAAATATCAAGGAAAATTAGTGCTGTTAATCCTTTCTGGTTGTGGCAAAGATACCTCCAAAATAGGTCATCCCAATGGACAGTTAGGAGTGCAACAAGAATCTTTGAGTACTAGCAGAAAATTATCCACAGAGGAATAAAATTTCTCTCATTTTCCCAGAAAATCAATGTGATTGTTATAGTGACTGATTTTCAGATTTTTCTCCTTAAAGATTTCCCAGCTACTGGACATTTCCTGAGACTGTGCTTACCCTTTTTGTATTATTCTTTTCTTTTTTCTTTATTTTTGTTAAGAGTCAACTGTTTTTTTAAGCTCAGTAAATTGTCAACTTGCCAGGCTAAATATTTTAGACAAGGAGATACTTGTCTAAAGTAGTTCTGCTATGGTAATGCACCCTGACCTTTCAAGCAAGGGGCATTTGAGGTTGTGAAACAAGCCCTCGGCATGCGAGATGCCACTGGAACGCAGAATACCTTCACTCCCCTTTTATGCCATGCCCCTGTGATTTGACAGTTACTTATGGGACCTGCTTTAAAGGTTGTTTTATGGCTGTGACTTTGGCTGCAAGACTGTTTTTGCTCCTGCAGAGAGAGCAGGTGTGCTTGAAATCAAGTTTTTCACTTAAAAGTCTGTCTATGCTGTTAGTGAGAGCACAGCTCTGACCTCTTGTTGCTCGTGGTATTTCTGTAGCCCCTGTAACATCAGTTAGTCCCTGTTGCTCCTGTGGAAGAGTTGACTGTGCTAGAACGTTCTCATCTGAGCAGACCTGCAAAGTGGACATGATTGCTGCTCCACCTGCCACACAGGAAAATTTGTGCTCAGTTGTAAACTTCAAAACTGTTCATTTCTCTTGTTTTGTCTTATACCAAAGTAGGCAGAATACCTCAGCAGCTTGTCTATAGGCAATCCACGCACTAGCAGCTACTGTGTTTTGCTAGTCCAAGCAGCTACAATTCAGCTTCATGAGACCGTGCAACACACAGAGCTGCCCACCTCCTCTTCCCTCTCCCTTTTCCCCTCATGTCTGCAATCCCAGGTGAAGCCTGGAAGCTGCTGAAGGTCTCCAGAGGCTGGAGGAACTGTGGGTTTGTGGTAGGCAGCGGAGATGGCTCAGCTCTCCTTTCTTTCACAGTCCCCAGGCGGCATCTTTCAACAGATGCTGCTGCAGAAGAGAGAAGAAAGCACCCAGAAAAAGTTTAGGGACTGTTGCCACGTGAGTCAGGGGACCTTTAAAGGTATGGTATGCCTTCCTCCTAAGACAGGGAGGGAGGCTATAGACTGTGTGGGGATTGTGTAACATTTAGGTCTTCACCTCCTGTTCTGTTCAGGGAATTGTTTTGCTTTCTGAGCTACTATGAGAGTTTTGACTCTGCAATAAACTCAACCTCAAGACAAGGGCCAAGAAGAGACTCACACATGACACTGCTTTTCTTGTGTGGTGGAGTGGGAATCATGGGTTTTTCCTCCTCCTCCGAGGTGCTAGCAACTGCTGCTGTCATCAGCATGCTGCTGGCCATGGTGGGCATGCAGGACAGGCAGCTCAAAGTATATTCCTGGGTGAAAAGGCCTTAAAAATTCCCAAATGTAGTTTCACAAAAGCCAGTTGCTCAACTGACGGTTTCCACACTACTGTCTCCCCACCTTACATATTCTCAGTCTGAAACATCTTCTTGAACATATGGAATTTTTCTGCTATTGCATGGATGGAGGACATTGTACCTACTTCTCACCCAAAAGATCCAAGCCATGATTAGGTAAGAACCTCTTGCCAGTGCTGAGGAGACAACAGTGTTGTTTCTGCATGGTATGTGGGAGCTAGCAGCAGTGCTGGTATCAAGGCTGGGGTAAAACCAATAAACTCAGTTGTGCCGTTTGAGTGGTCTCTTTTCAGAAGGAAAAAAGCCCAAGAGAAACTAAGAGTAAATCCTAGGAGCTGGGCAGGATAATTGTCGTTTGTCACTCTTAAATTGAACACAAGTATGGTTTTTCCCTCTGTTCCTTCATTTCTGTTTTCAGTTTCTTTAAAATGCCAGAAATTGGTGGGTTTAGAACCTAGGAAGCCTTTCATTTGTCGCGATTGTCTTGTTCCTGAGGTTAAATAAGCACAACTACCTAAGAGAGGAACTCATGGCAATAACTAAACCAGATTAACCATTTTTTGCCATGTTTTGATATGTGGGCCTCAGGCACATCCACAGTTTACAGTACTGATTTTTCAAGAGGGTATTCTGCAAGGCTGTGTGCTTCAGCGGGCAAACAGGGCTGACTCCTCTTACGTGCCTCTGGTCCCAGATCCCAATGGGCTCTTGAATAATGTTCTGCGCCATTTTTCTTTCCAGTATTCAGTAACTGTGCTTTGTTTCCTTAATGAGATCAACCTGCAAACTTAGAGAGATTTTGGCTGTAGAATATCAAACTCATACTGCATATGAGTGACCAACTTCCCATCCCTCTTTGCCTCTGGCTCAGAGACTGTGTTTGTAATGGAATGCACTTGTATTTTGTACTGTATCTTCATATTGTAAACCCTTCATAACCTCAGAATGACAGCTGGGGCTCATGGGTATTTGCTGTGTCTCAGAAGAGTAAGAGATGCTACAGCTGCCCATGTTTTGCGTTGGTAGGCTTGGCTCTGGGTAGGACGTAACATAACAAACTTGCAAGGAGCTATTTCTTCGATCCAATGAGTAGGTTCAATCAGCAATGTAGTATATATACACTTTGCTAACAGACATGAATATAGGACTATACAAGGAGTGTGAAATTTTCTTGAATATGTTTGCCTAGAAAATTATGATTTAAAAGAATTTCTCCATTGCACAGCTGTTTCTTCATTTGCGCCTGTGTAATTCAGTTATAAACACCTTTATTCTGTTAAAAAGGTATTTACGTGCTTAACTGTATCTTTTCCATCCATAGTCCCCGTGTGTAAGAAGCCTGACAATTAATGCCAAGATTAATTCCACATGTTTGCAGAAATGGGCCCACAGATGGCTGTTGATTTCCCTTGGCATCCTTATAAGCCAATATGTTTCTGTTATTTTATTTACAAAATAAACACTATAAATTTACTTAATCATATTTGACATCATAATTTCAGGTTTTGCTTTGGCCTACAAGGGCTTGGGGCCCTCAGGGTAGCTTTCCTTATTATTAAACAGCAGTTATACAGCTGTAGTTAGTGAATTATACTTGAAGACATGCATAAGAAACAAATGCACAGCAGTTTCTATAATAAAGTGAAAAATGCATCTGTGCAGTGAAAAATGTGTTTTTCCAAATGGAAACCATGAAGTGCAGTTCAAAATTCATACCTTTATTTGACATTTTGTCCTCTCTTTGTATGAATGAATAATGTCTGCATTCTAAAGAGGAAAATCATGAGAAACAGCATTCACAATGAAGCAGGACAGAGATTGTTGTTGCTTTTAGTATTTCTTTAATTTCAATTAATGTTTGAAATTACTTTAAGGGCAGATGTGATTTCCAGCAGGGCCTGGTCACACCAACGGCCATAAGCTCATGGACTGTGTCCTGGGATCTCTCAGGCTCACGGCTCATGAACGTGTTGGTCTCTCACCTCTTGATCTCCAGGCACTTTTCAAATAAACCTCCTAAGGTCATCCTTTACCCACAGCCCTCCTCTCAACACAGAGCCTCGTAGCTGCCTGAAACAAACAGTTGTCCCTGGTGCTTTCTTTATATATGGTTTTCTTTCAATCCCACTGTACGCGATTGTTTGTCTTTGTCAGCAACTGTGTAACTGAAAATGTAGAAGTCTAAAATATGTAAAGTGCAAGTTCTTTAGCCAAAGTTCCTGCACTGCAGAATTTGCTCCTGTGTTTTGTATAACATATTTTAAAATGTGGTGCTCGCTGAAGAAAGCAGGTAATGATCCAACAGCTGTTGACAGAATTGGAAGACACATTGTATGTTCCATATTTGCACAACAATTTTAATTACATGGTAAAATTAATTTATCAGGTTTTCATATTAATGCTTTGACTATTCACCATCAGGTTTCTATATGCATTTTTGGAGGGGTCTGTCTTGGTCTGTTCCAAGCTCTGCTAAACTGCTCTAATTTGTTGGATATGTCACTGTAGTTGCAATGCTTTGCTGCTTTATTTTTTTTTTTGCATTTTTATGCTCTGAAAGTAACATCTTTTTCTTTATCTTTTTTAAAGATAAAGACATTCCCTGCTGATACATCTAATCCTTTTTTCGATCCTTTTACAACAGTACCACAGTTTTCTGTAAGTAGAACGTGCAACTAAAAAACTGTGTATTTAACACAATTCAAACTGATTTTTTTAAGTGTCAGAAACTTTAGTGCAGTCCTCAAAAAAAAAAAAGATAAATTCCAAGTAGAAATTAATCAGTTTAATATTCCCATTCTACAAATAATTCACTTGCCTGCGTTCAGACATTGCGGCTTACTAGACAGAGGACTAAGAATAAGAAACTAAGGCTCACTGCTGACACGATCGGTCCCAAAATGTTGTTCAGTTCAGGACTGTAGGGGACAGTTGTGAAGGTCACTAGCATCTTTCCAAAGAGCAATAAGGGAGTGGGAAGACTTAGTCCTCTGTCTAGCAATTGCATGGCCTCCTGCCTGAAACCGCCTGCTGTGCCATCACAAAGAGGAGCCTGATTTCCATTGAATTTACAGCTGAATTTTAAGGAAGAATTACAGTTAGTGTGTTGATGACTACAATGGTATCCTTGTATAAACTCCTATGTTTACTTAATAACTTGTATCAAGTATTGAATTTAATTATTGTCAACCTTTCACAGAAGTCAGGATTTAGGGTTTTTGTAAGGTAAACTACATACAAAAAGAATCAATTGTTTGACAATTTAAAAAATAAGTCCAACTTAAGTCCTGCTTTAAGGCTAGAGGCGTTATGTAATAAGTATGACAAAATTATCTATACTATTTGAAACACTCTCTGATTATAATTATAAACCACAGTAACTGCCTTACAGCTTTTAAATTACATTTGCAAAATGAAGCATTTCAGACTTTAACCTTAGCTTTTACTGGTAGCAGCAATCTACGTCTGGCATATAATCAGAGATAAGTAACTTCAATCACTGTTGGGCCATGTGCAGTTACTGTCCTCATTTAATGATTTAAAGAAAGAGGCTTTTCTTTCACAATAAAACTGATCATGGGATTTGATCTAAATGTTGTTTTTCTCCAAATAGGTGTTTTAAAGCTAAAGTTCATTAGGGTCCCAAACTGTGTCAGTGCCAAATTGAGCTCTAATTAAAGGTATCCAAAAAATTCACAGGAATATGTCACAGCAACTTTTTACTACAGCAGCCAAGTCCAGATAGTACAATTGTGGTAAAAGCTAAACCAGAATTACAGTGTTTGTGTCTTTCATAGTAGTATTTTATGTAAGCAAAAAGGTACACTCAGAATAGCTTTCCCACTAATTAGTAATGATTGTCAGAAAATTATTCTTCTGAAATGAAAGCAAAATTTAGGAGGGATATATAAAATATTTTTTCATCATTGGGAGGGAATAGAACTTTAAAATAGAAACAGAAGCGGCCCTGATAAACTTACCCACAGAAATTTTCATCTTGCAGAAAATTGCTGTTTCATGGCAAAAAAAAAACATGTTCAAACATTAAATGCTGGGATTTTTGTTACGCTTTGTTGGGAGACAAGAAGCAAAGTAAAGTTCAAACTAATCTTTCTGAAATTCCTTTTTCTCCCCTTAGAGTCCTGTATCCCTGGGCAGGGTGGAGGGCAGAATCCAGTTCACAAATACTTAAAACACCATTAGAATAAAAATCTAATGGTGGGTGACCCATAATATGATTCCATACATTCTTTTTAGCAAGTTATCTACTGTGATAAACCTGGAGGACTGCAGAAAGATGGAAAAACATTTAGGAAGGTTAATTACACTTTGGTCCTCTGTTTCAGGGTCCTCTGTCCCAGCCCAAAGAAACGTGCTTGTCCCCAACAGCGTTTGAGTTCATCCTGATGCACGGGCTCTGCCAAGGGCTTGAGGGTAGTTACACCACGGTGGGAGCTGCAAGGGAAAGGTCTAGATCAGTGTTAGGACATGCAGGCAGATCTAACCCTGAATATTCTTCAGTCACACAGTCCCAGATGGTAACATTAGTTATTCTTTTCCTTCTTTGTTCAGTTTTTTCCTTTTCTTTGCTTCCCCTTCACTTTTTTGTTTCTTTTTTTTGTTTTGTTTTGCTTGGAACAAAACATTAAAATGTTATTGAGGGGAAAAAAGGTATGAATGGTGATATTTGGAAGGCTTTACCTTTTGTGTAGGGCTCCTAATTTGCTGGTGTATGCACAGTTGTCTTGATTTTATGAGAGGAAAAAATTAGAGAACTTGGTTGCCTGGAATGTTTAAAAATAAGCTTCACACCAGGAACCCCTCTGAGTTTCAGAAGTTTCCGTAAAGAAATGGCAGGCTTGATGACCATATTCTCAGGCTGGTATGAGTCATATAGATTTAAATTAATGAAATGATATCTGTTTAGAACACTTAAATATTTGGCTCAAACATACTGTACCAGCAGATATATATAAAAAGATGCTTCAGATATATAACATAAAAAACATTATTCGGAGCAAACATGCTTTAGGACTCGGGGCAAATCTTCAGCAACTGTAGTTTGTCATTGCGCTGCTAATTTCGGTAAGGCTGGGAGAATTTACATCAGCCTCTCAGAGTGGTGCCCTCTTCTCATGGCAAAAAGTAAGATTTGGCAGTCCTCAGAGGACAGGGATCCTGTATGAGGAACACCGAATTTGATATCCCTGCAGATTCTAAGGTTGATTTTTGAAAGTTGAGTGACAGAGAAGTTTGAACAGGCTGTATTAGCCAGTTTTTGTCAGTTATATTAGCCACATATTAGCCACACATAATTGGCCAGGGTTGGAGAGAGAGTTTCTTTAGTTGGTTTTACATTTTCCATTTTACTAATTTTGTGAAATTAATAGAATTACTTTTGCTTCAGAGGTTGTTTTGGAGCATATCAGATGAGTTTAGCTGGAATACGAGCAGAAACATGTTATAAAAGGACAATAAGCATGCAAACCTAACACAGCCATTTTTTCCTGGGCTCAAATAATTGTCCCACTGATTAAACTGATTTGTTTTTGTTTAGCAGTGATCCTGTGTGGCTTGCAGAATTTAAGAAATAATTAAGACAAAGAAAAAAAGGTTGCTACTCAAATAGCTGCTCCCTTATGATGGTGGCTTTTCTTCCTCCCCGCCTTAAAGTCTGAACCAAGTTGGGAAGAAAAAGTTGTCAAGAAAGAAATGCAGCTGATACCAGTGGGGGCAGATCCTAATGGTCCTGATGCACTGACAAACTGCCGTTGCTCTGTGCTCTTCCCAGGCCAGGGTCACCACATGCACCACATGCACTGGCCACGGTGGTTTGGCAGGAGAAATAGTCCCTGCCAAAAACCAAGACAGAGCTGTTTTATTTAGGGGATCTTCCCCCTCCGGTTTTACATGGTGGCCAAGTCTTTGCTGTAAGACTGCAGTGCTGATATGCCTCACCTGAAAGATGGGAGATGGTTGCTTGCTGTTTGTCTTAAACCAGCGCTTCCAATATTGCTTTAACATTGCCTGTCACTAGACGCTGCAGAATATTTCTCTTGAGGCACGTTCCAGCTAACAGACATGGAAGAGGGATGGAGACTTTGAAACCCGGACTCCTACAAACCCGGGCTCCTGGCTGTTACAAAACACAGAGTAGTCAGCGGACCCACCTGCAAATTGTACAGGTTTTCTGAAGAATAGTCCAGTAGCCTCATGCAGTCAGCATTCTGCATTATCTTTAGGGACAACACAATAATGATAAGCAGCATTCTCCAAGCTGATTATGTCTTTCATCTGAATTCTGCCAGTCCTGTACATGGAGTTTCATCTCATGTAGAGCAGGTTGCCATCAGGCTTGTCCCTCAGGACATGGCTCTGAAATACCCATCAAAAGAGGTGGCTGTTCAGCATCTATGGAGGTTGCGCTGAGCAACTATAGCTACAGCCTCCCATTAATTCTCGTTATTTGTTGTTGTTACTGAGTGTTTGGCAATGAATTGGATGGTGAAAGGTAGCAAGAGCAGTAGAAACTAATCTACGCTTTTTCTGTGTCTGTATACATTTTGTTGTAGGCAGAATTTACAGACAGCAAATTACAATGCTGTGCAGTGCAGTCATCTCCTAAGATAACACCGGTAACTCCATCGCCCGTACTGAGATCTTTGGCAGAGACTATACCAACTCCAACGGTCCAGACAATATATACGTCACATAAACCGATTTCGCTGGCAGACAGGTACTGTGCAGTTATTTCACAGAATTACTATGATGCTCTCTGCATTAACAGAATCCACTTGATTTCTCATTTTCTGTCATAATTACCATAAAGTTACATTTCCCCCGATACCAAAAGATTTTCAGTTGCTGCTTGACACCTGCTTCAAAACAGGTGGGTCATGTAAAGAAGTATCTATAACTCTTATAGCAGCTCTGAGGAAAAAAACTGCCTTAATTAACTGCTGCAGCCAGCAGCATACCATTTCTATGGCCAATGGCCTGGAGAGAAAGGGTTGTGCAGATTTTCCTCAAGCAAGTCATTTTGTCTGAACCACAAAAGTTTTCTTTTCATCATCGCTGTTGCAATTTGGGGCTTTTTTTCAAATTAAATGTCCATGGGGGAAAGCTGAAGTTGAGAAATGTCTGCTCTTCTAAATGAAAAACAGACACTGGTTTTCTTTCTTTTTCCTCTTTTTTTTTTTTTTTGTTTTTTTAATAATGTCAAGCTACAGTGGCCTTTCTTGTAGTTTCTCAGAGAAACGAGAAGCCATCCCATCTTTCCACACGCAGCCTGCATTCAGTTTTCTATTGTTCCATTCTACTGGGTTTGCATGCTGGCTTCTTATTCCAGAATTTAATCAAACCTGAATTTCCCGAGCTGATAAATTTACTGAATACAAATATAGGAGTGGATATACTCAGTACTTCTGGAGCACAAAATGTCCTAGGCTTATCCTGAAGAGAAAATAATTTCTTTGGCATCATAATAAACTAGCCTTTTTTACTTTTGGCTTCACGGTCAATTCCCAATTTCATTTGTTAATTATTTTTTGCAGATGTTGGTTTAATTACACCTACACACTTGTTCAGCAATGTTAACTCATCTAAAAATTTATCATCCCAGTGAAAATGTAATTCTGAAGCTGTAGTGCTGAGCTCAGCTTCTGTAGGATGTCTCGAGCACAAATGGGTAATTCCACCCCTGCTTGTTCATGAATGGACTGCAAGGTTCCTGCACTGCAGTTTAAATCTCTGAAATGCTTTACAAACATTAGATACTTAACTCTTGGAGCAACACAATAAACGGGATTTTTTACCTATACTATTTATTAAGAAACGGGATCACTAATCCAGGGCATTCCTGGTGCTGCCGAGCCTGTGGGCTCTGGAGCGATGCGTTGTTTGAGAGCAAGGACTTCAGGCTCTGCTTCCCGTACACTGACGTGTTTCACACATGAAGTAGGACTGTAGTAAATTCAGCACATATAGACGGCCCCCAGTATCAAACCATCCTGAGGAGCAGACGGCTGTAACACCAGTCTTTTGTGATGGCTTTTCTGTAGCTGTTTGATTTTGAGAGTCCTAGTCCGGATTCCTTTGAAATCAGTAGTCTTTAAAGGGGGTGAGATTAAATCATGAACTGTTTTGCCATGTGGGTCTTTTTATGTACTTTTTCTTGTTTGCTCTTCAGAAATATCAAGTGGTACTTGTTTTTGAATCAGCCATCAGTTATCAGCCTTTTTGCTGAATCGAGTCTGGCCTTTTTTCCCCTACTTTGGTATTTTGAAAATGTTAATTATTTTAAATTGAAATCTGAGACTTATTGTTGTTCCCATAATTGGCTGTTTGTGCATTAATTACACAGCGCTGAGACTCTGAGGCGTGAACTTGAGAGAGAGAAAATGATGAAAAGACTCTTGATGACAGAATTATGAAATTCGCACTTCCGTCAGATGGAGAATGGATTGGGGCCTTTCATGTGCCTTCTGTCTGTTTACATTCCTCTGCTTCTGTGTACTCAACATAATACATCGGGAAAATGTGTGATATTCCTGGCTCGCCTGGATTCACCATGGTTGGTTAAAATTAAGTCTCGGCTAGACTTTAACTTGAAGGAGTTCCTTTATTCATTTGCTGCTGGGAAATAAACCTTCAATCCTTTATCTCTCCTGAGATTTTATACTATTAACACAATTAATTTCAGGTTTGGTTTTGGTAAATCTAGGGCAAAAAGGATCAGCAAGGAGCATACTGATTTCTATTGGGAAACACTGTTCTGTACATATGTTAATAAGTGCACAGAAATTAATGTTATGCAGAATATTTTGATAGTAACATAGAAAATATGTCATTTTGTACAACTGAAAATTGCAATGAGCTACTGCTATTTGTTAAAGAAGCATTTTTAAAGCAGAAGAATGATTATTACATCCTAACCCCAGGACTGTTAGTCTCCACAGAAAAATAAACAGCTGTCTTATTAAATTCCTAACCTTAACCTTTACTCAGAGATATATATAGCTGCAAGGGGGAAAGACACCCCACCATACAGGTATATGCACCCAACACTCCCTATAGTTTGTCATCTTGACCTAAACCTTCAACTAAATATTACTGTATTTCCATTAATGAAAAAAAATCAGTTGTTTAAAGTAATTTGCTACTGACTTTCTAGCTTGATACTGACTTTTTTTAACTAAGTGAGAAGTTTTACCTTCTCCAGATTGCCTAGACATTAGGGTTCACCCACACTCGGACAGCTTCTGCCCCCCCAGCACTGAAGGTTGCAGAGCCTCAGCAGTGTGGACGTAGCTTGCACAGGGAGGTTTTTTTTCCTTCCTGGCTAGATAAACCACCTTCCTGACTGACATGAATTGATTGATCACTTTAAACAATAATAACAATGATAGTTTTTGGCACAGCTGTGCCTATACCCATCTTTTCACTCTACTAATCAGCACGTGTGTACTGGCAAAGGTGTGGAAGGTACGCCTGGCCATACGGCCCGTTCACCTCCAGCACGCAAGCAGCCTCTACGTTCAGTGGAGCTATCTCAGGCATCAGGTGGGGTGCGTGGTCCAGCCCTAGCTGAACCGCAGCCCCAGGGAGGGTGTTTATGGTATACAGGTAACACTACCAACTATTTCCTATTAAAAAAAATGAAGAAAGAAGTTCTCCATTTCCCCCTGTTCAGTAGTGCAGGGTCATCTAGAAAGCTACCAACAACTGACTGTCAGCTACAAGGTACTTTTCCAACAGGAAAGCTTTTGTGCGTTTTGTATGGCTGAAGATGTATATTTTTCTGTTACTCTGTACACTATGTTCTCTTGTTTGCATTAAGATAAAAGATTGCCCTTCATTTGATACTGAATATGATGGCTTTATCTCAGCTTAAGCGGTTTGTTTGTGTGGAGGCTGGGAAGTGATTGCTGTGAGACTGGGTTTCCTCCAGTCAGCTTGTGCTCTTTTTCTGGAATGAGAAGTCTTGAGAGCACTGTAGGACTGTGGATTGCAATGTGGAGGTATGAAATGACTTGTCTATTCTATATTTACTGGGAGAAGAAGTTAGCATTAGGGTCACCGGTTAAATCCACCAAACTCAAACCGTTCTGGTTGCCGTAAAATAGGGCAAAATAAACAGCAGAAGTATTAGGTGGAAGCTCACAATACAAAATGGAATGAAGTAGCTCAACATGAGCAATGGGCACAAGGAGCCATAGAAACACATCTGGACTGCAGATTTCAGAACTCTCAGGTGACTTTGCTGGGTAATCAGATATGACTTGTACACTGTTCACCTTCTGTTTACAGTGCCAAGACACTTCTGTTCCTTATGTTTTAATGTACTGCTCCATTAAGATTATTAAAAAGGTTATTAAAAATAGATTAGGAACATTAAACCCCTATGAAGAAATCAGAAACGAAGGGAAAATGCAGCAGGTACAAAAGACTGCATCTTCCATGTCCTGTTACTCTTTTCTCACCAATTCCCAGAAGGTGCTGGAGGAGAGAGATGCACATTTTGTCTGCACCTGAGTAATAGTGAACATCGTGAAGAACAAGTAAAAGAAAATTGTAATTAGAGGTGCCCTTTTGGGAGAGGAAAGCAGAGTAAGGTTGAGAATGGCACAGCACTGACTCCAGCTGTATCTGGTCTGCTGCCTGCTGTTAGGCAACCTCCATCTGTGTGTGAACTGGCAGGAGTTTCACAAAGTCATTACCAAGGAAAATCAGAAAGAACAGACCTGAACACGCACTTCAGTTGTACTGATTGCCATGGAGTGGACTTTGGGAGCCCTGCAAGGTGCCTTCAGGTTTGGGAGCAAACAGATCCAATCACCTGCATTAGAGCAGTCTGGTCACATAAGTAAAAGGCTTTAGCAGAATGGAATGCCTGACTCAGACCGGCCCATCAGACGTTCTGGCTCGTAAACAAGCATTATTATTTTGAATGCAGCATTTTGCTCCCATTGTATTAAAATTCTTCAGCTGAAATATTCAGAACTAGAAAACAAGAAATGTGAACCAAGGTTACTTTACAGTGGCCAGGTCTTTACAGCTGAGGCGTGCTCTGGTGTAGCTGAGAAAGAGCAGGAACTCCTCCCTCCTTGGTTCCCACCAGGAGAAGAGGGAAAGGCTCGTGTGGCCGCTTAGTTCCTGTGGGACATTTTCCACAGAACAACCCCAGGTATGTTGCCTTGTCTTGTTGTAGTGTCTTATCCACTGGCTGCCACTGTTCCCTATTCTGCAGTCTAATGGAGCTTTTTTAAAACTGTTTTACTGATATTGAACTAAACTTTTAACTGCGGAATGTCATCACCTTGTTCTTTCTTACTGTGTACCTTCTTCAGCCACGCTTAAGCGTCTCAGTTTTCACATCCTCTGAATAAACACTCCTGCCTCACCTCTGGTTGGGAATTACAGCATTAGGACACCTGTTACCCCAAACTACTGTAAACAAGACAGCGTCAACAGGAACATATGCTGAGGGGCAGGTAGTCTAGATTTGCCCCTAGACTTTAACTTTACAGGTGTTAAAGGATACTCTGCCCGAGGGTATGTCTATATAATAGCGCAGAAGTATCTGAGCAGCTAGCTTTAATGAGCTTGCGTATGTAGTTGTGGCAGCATGAAGCCCAGCACAGGCTATCATTATCATGTACATTGACACGTGTAAAGATAACACATTTGAACAGCAGCTTTCTGAAGCATGGTCTCCAGAGCTGGTGACAGAAAAGGGTGGCTGAAAGGCGTTTGTCTCTTCGGCTCTCCTGGGAAAGGGTTCGTCTCACTTAATGTTAATATGCCCAACTCTCACCTGATGAGAGATCAAAGGAACTGCCTTCCAAAGGTGCCTCTGACTTAAATGTCTACTTTTATATTGTTTAAAGTTAAGTGAGATGAATCCTGCTCTCCGTCCCTCTGGTTAGGTCTGCATTGCAAACCCTTGCCAACACGGCTACATCATCCAGGGGTGCTTTGAGGTATGATTTGTGATTGACGTCGCTCTGCCAGCAAAAGCCTTGCGCGTTAGGTGTAAATATACCACCAGAAACACCCTGTTGTCAGAACAGCTTGTATCCCTTACGGGAAGAACAGAGAGCTGGGACAAGTGGCGTAAGCACAGAGGCATCGTTACGGTTGTGCCCAGCCTGGGAGTAGCTGGTTGATGAAACCTCCTGCTGTAGCCACACTGGCAAAGCCTTTCAGGGGTGGTCCCGGCTTCCGGCAGTGCCCCGAGTAATGCTCTGACTGGAGCAGCAGATCCCAGCTTTCCGCCGTGAAGTCTCTAAGTGGCAGAATGCAATGTTGTCATGTTCGGGTGATTCCAGCAAAATTTATTGGCCATTTAAATAGCTATGCAAGGAGTTAAATATTTTCTCATATTGCAGTCTCTTATGGAAGCCAACCAATTGTGCTTTGTTTCTGTGTGGTTCAGCTGTTTTCACTATTTTGTTTTAAAGGGAATAACCGGCTTTTCTTTAGATATGTTGTTTGAGATCCCACATATCTATCAGATCCCACCGTGTGTGCAGATTTTTCACGTTTCAAAAGTATTTACACCCTGGAAGCGCAATGTTTGAAAATTAACTCCTCTGAAGTTTCGGTTCGTGGCTTCACAAGTCTCTTGCAACAGGATGCCTACGTGCCGATTTGAAACAGAGCTGGCAACGCAGTGAAATGTTTCATTGGAGGCAGCATCATGTTTTGTTTGAACTGTTTACAAATATCCTTTGGTTTTCTTTCTTTTTTTTTTATTTTTCTGAATACATTTCTGGTTCATTGGCTACAAAAACCTACTCGTAATTATGCAATGGAATACTGTTTCTTTCTTTTTCTTTTCTTTTTTTTTTTTTTCTTTTCTTTTTTTTAATGTCCTGATGTTCAAGGAGTTTGCAATAAATATACTGAGGCTGATCTGTAATTGCATGTAAGATCAGCCTCACAACTGTGTTTTGTAAAGTTAAGTGCCGTAAAAGAACCTGCAGATGACGTGCAGAAGGAGTGGAGGGAGAAAGTAAGTGGAGGAAAAGGCTTCTTTGGCAGCTGCGGCTTTGACTGGTGGGTAGCAGCTTTAAAGTAAGATTGCTCACACCATTTTGTTTCATCCGAGTAGCAGCGTGTATCATCAGACGGTGTATGATGGCATTTTGTTGAAAACACGCCTAGAGAGAAACTTTTACGGCTCAGCTGTTTACCTGTTCCTGTATTCATGCCTGCAATAAATAAGATGAAAAATGCATCACGGAGTCTGAGCAATTTGTAGTCAAATCAGTCATTTAGGAGGCACGGGGCAGGGCGCCAAATAAAGGAAACATTTGGTTGCTAATAAAGTGGGTCCACCTTCACAAAAAAAAATACATCCTTAGGGAAAAGAACAGATAATTTCTTCAGAAAGTTTTCTCCAGCTTAAAGTTACAGGCCAGCATTGTAGGGTGCCAGTCTTCTGTTGGCTCATGAGCTGGGCCACGCTTTGCTGAATAGTTTTCTTTCAAAAACACTGGCAAAACACTGGCAGGATCAAGGTAAAGAAACACGAAACACAGCACTTTGCTGGTCATTCAGCTGGGGCTCAAAGGGTGGCAAAAAGCACTACTGGAGTGGAGAGGTGGGGAGAAATCTGCCATTTCACACAGGGCTAAGAAACCCCCAAGTTATTAAACTGTTCCATGAAGGAGAATTTAAAAAGAAAATCAAAACAAAACCAAACAACAAATTAAAATAAATATTTTTGTTTTAACGTAATTAAAACATTTCACTCAGATTTTTGCCCTTGATTTTGCCATTCTTTAAATGTCTAAATGAAAAGTTGCTTCAGAATGAAACATTTCCATTTCCTTTTGTTGAGAGATCTCTAAATCAGGACGTTTTTGACATTAACTTTCCCAGAGCACTTATGAAATGAAATCCCAGTAATGTTCACCCCATTTTCTGAGGTTGCCAAACTCTATATTTGGAAGGAATATGCTCCCATCCCAATTCATCTATTTTTAATCTCTGTGCAGGGAAAGCAGGGGAAGCAACAGAAGCAACGTTCTTCCATCAGTACTCAATTTATACCGAGAAAATTGATTATCCAGCCAGCAAACCTAGTTAATTAATTTCCCTTAATACACGTCTTTGCTAAAGAAATAGTGTTCTGGGGTGCTGGGGAATGAGCAGCTGCGGGCTAGAAGGTCAGCAAAATACTCGCGTGTAACTTGGCTGCAGCTGGGAAGCGTGAGGACCTCAGAGATGTAAATCTCAACAATTTTCTGCTTTATTATTGGATGGCTGATCTATGGGACGGGGCGAGAGGTCGTTGAGATAAATCCTGTTTCTCGGGGGACATGCTTTCTCGAGCGGAGAGCAGGCTCTGGGTGCAGGCGCTATTGGCTCGGGGCAGGGCGGGGAGATGAGGCAAGAGGTACCAGCCGGGTTGTGCCGCACAAGTCCTGCTGCAGCCATGGGGCAGGAGGGTGCCCACACGTTGCAGACCCAGCCTGGTGGAGCAAACCCCAGCCCTGGGGAAAGGCGATGGCCGTGGCGATGGCTTGTCACCATGCTCTCTCCAGCCGCGGTGACGCCTTTGGGGCTGGCAGGCCTTGGGTTACCCATACCCAAGTGCAAGTTGCCTTAAAGGACAACCCTACAACAAACACAGCATCAGGGCTGGCTGTCACCAGACCTGCTGGAGGAGAAGCCAGGGAAGGAGGGAAATAAAAGTTCAACCCTTGATCTCCCCCAGCCACTCCACAGCAGGTTCACGGGAGCATCCCTAGCTCCTGGTGCGGGATGAGGAGTGTGGGCTTGCCCGTTTTGTGATAACCTGGGCATGGGGTCGGTTTAGCTGCGGCATCAGATGTGTTTGACAACCCTGACCACTGCAGCTATGCCTTATGTGCTGCCAGGAGCACACATGGTTTGTGTGGTGTCTTCTCCCTCCAGGCTTTAAGATCTGCCGTGGTCAGGGGAGAAGGAAGGGAACCAACAGGGAGAAAGAGAGCAGCAAACAAACATCACCCGCTGGGTGGCCTGACAGAAAAACACTGCCTAAAACAATGTTTGTCTTTTTAGTTTATTTTAAAACTACATGTATGAAATTGCATCATTGCATAGGTAATATGTAGTTGATACTAATTATGTGGTTTTTTTAATGACTATTTCTACAGCGTGTGTGGTACACAATGCCAGTGACTGCACAGCCCTGCCATCAGAGCTGCTGGCACAGCAGCGAGGTGTAAAAGCCACATGGATCTTTACTGTTTCATGCACTGATTGTTCAGCCCTTCAAGCGGAGAGCCGCTTGCCCTCCTGCATCGTTCTTCCCCTGCCTTTCATTAGCAAAAGCCTTTGGAAAGCCAAGGAAAACAGAGCACAAAATCTTTTCTTTAAAGATAGACTTGGCATCACAGGGCCGCAATGATGTGAAGAACTCAAGTATAATTTTGTTTTAAATTATTTCTCTTGCTGCTTTCAGAAACAACAACAACAAAAAGTGATTTCTGTGTTCACACTCTCCCGCTCTGCTTTGGCTGCTGGACCCCTCCAGCCGTGCCAGGCTTGGCAAGGGCACGGGGTGAGTTGGTGGGAGGGGACAAAGGTTGGTTTTTTGGGGTGGGGGCGGACTGCCAACACCTCCCCACCCTACTTCCTTCCTCTCTGTGGCACTCTTCTTGCTGTGGCTGACACAACTGCTGCGTCCTCCCAGGTGGGACCTGCACTGCCCTGCTGGGAGGTGAGAAGATGTTTGCAGCTTTGGGGTCACCCAGGGAGGTTTTGGGGCTGGTGGGACCGAGAGCTGCGGCACTTCTGTATACAAGAGGCACGTGTAAGAGCTGGGGGTCCAGAGATTTTGGAGGCTGCATTGCTGCCAGGTTGTGCAGGCATGAGGAGATGCATGAGGCCCTGGGGAGGGAGATGGGTGTGAGCTGCTCTCTCCCTGGGTGGGTGAAATTAGGGTTTCAGTGGCAGGTTTATCACCGTGAGACTGGGTCATGGCTCCCTGGCGACAAGGAGTTTCAAACTTGTGCCCTCCAAAGCTGACTAAACCCCACGGGGGCAGCCTTTGCATGAGGAACAGAGCAAGGTCTGCAGCAGGGCTGGGGTCGGGGCCTTCAGCAGCACTGAAGCAGACCAGCAGCACCCCCATCACTCTGGCTCACGGCTCTTTTGTGGCAACACAAGGATGACAGTCCCTGAGGAGCCCTTCTGCCAAGGCTGCTGGTGTATGAAGACAGGGAGGGGCAGTGCTGGAGCTGACTTAGGTTTGCAGCCCCAGAGCGCCCCCGTTTTCCACTTCCAGCCGGACAAGCCAAGGCTCAGTGTGGGTTCTGGCCAGCTCTATCGCAAGCCACCAGGAGCAGAAGGTATCTCTTCTAACCACCTGCTCCTTAGCCCCTTCATGTCTCTCCATGCCATCCTGCTCATCCTCCTCCCTCCTCTGCTCGGCTCTCACCTGCTGACTGGTTCACAGGCACCTGCTTCCTTCACCCCAGTGACCATCCCTCCCCTCCCGCACAAACACCTCTGGCTGTGTCGACTTTCCACATCAACATCTTCTGAATTTCTGAAGCCCTTTGGCAGCCCTTGCTTTTTCTGGCCATTGCTAGGTGCTCCTCCAATCCACACTTGTCTTGTGAAGCAAACTGCCAACTCATTAATCCCCTTCAGGTGCTCTAAAGTGCTTTCTTCCCAAAGCAACACAGCTGGAATTAATCTTGCTACATATTATGTGGTAATAAATCACAGGGGTAGCCCAAGCTGAGTGCTTTTCTTATTTCTTCTTTTTTTTTTCTCTCTTTTTTTTTTTCCTCTCTTTTTTTCTTCTCTCTTTTTTTTTGGGTGCACAACTTCTCACTTGCCAAACCCAAACTGCTGCTCTGGCAATGAGATCAATAACAAACTCCTGGATCTGCCCACCTGGTCTCACAGGAGAAACATACCATTAAGTCTCAGTGAAACTGTTTTAATTGCTTTTTTTTCCTTTGTGTGTGTGTGTTCTAAGAAAAACAAAAGAAAACAAAACCCAAGCTTGATAGAGCAGCATCTAACAAACCAGAATTCTTGAATGCCTTCCTGGAGGGGAAAAAACCCTTCCTCTGACAGTCAGAAGGATGTTTCCAAGCAATTTGCTCTCTTTCTCCACTGGGGGAGGGTGGGAGATGGAAATCCCACCCTCCCCCAGCAACACGCTCATGGTTCCCTCTCTGGAAAAGCTGCATTAGTGCAGGGACTCAAACTTCTGCACTGCTGGCCCCGTGTCCTACCCATGGTGGCGTGAAACATCTCCCCACAAAAGAGCTGTCCCTACGTCTGCTGCTCCATCGCCTGCCCAGCTTAGCAGACCTACAGACCGGGAGGTGCAGGTAAGCTGCTGCCTTCGCTGCATCTGATGGGTCCCATTGTAACACCCCGGGGAGCTCAGCATGAATTTGGCAGGGAAGAGTGTGCCTCGGTAAATCTCAGCAGCCCGGTCTTCAGGGGTGACACATCTCCTGGCTGTGTGCATTACCTATGAACTGAGTGGCAAAAGATCCAGGCTCCACTTTCTAGGGCCATCCTACTCCTGAAAGAAATCTTTCTGCAACACTGAGATGGCTCAGTTGGCCTCCGAGAGCCACCTCTGCCAACCCTAAACCACTGTCCCTGCTGGCCTGTTCAGCCCTGTTTGCAGAGCCCTGCCTGCACAGCAGGCTCTGCTTGAACACAGCTCTTGCAGGACAGCTTTGCTTGCTTGAAAACCCTTCCCAGGACACCGCGCCCAAGCCCCAGAGAGGAGCTTTAGGCTATGCAGGGCTTGTCTCAGGGCCACCTCAGGGCAGCTCCTATCCCCCCAAGTGGCTCTCGGGCACCCTGTTCTGGTGCTGCTCTCTCTGGTGGGACAGCCTGGCACAACTCTGGGTCTCCTTTGGCAGGTCTATTCATGAAGTCCAATTAGTGTTGTTTATGCTTGTGTTGTAACTGAAAGGCAAAAAAGTGATGCTTCGGTAGGTCCAAGAGTGTGAAGAGATAAATGTAATTACAATAAATGCAATATATTGAAAGATACTACCGTTTAATTAAAAGTATATGAATTATGCATGTATCTCTTCCACAGCCTATAACTGTGTGGACTGGAGCAGTAACTGAGTACATTCAGCTCTAGCTTCCCTGTGACACACGTGGCTGCTTAAAGTCTCACTCGCACACCTAACACTGATGGCTGAATTTTCGCTGGGAGTAAACAAGACCATACAAGGGGATTGCTTGGAGTTGCCTTTGCTTTTCTGTGCTCTCGGGTGCTTGGCAAGGGTTGCAAATCTCATCCCATCAGTTTCCCCCCCCTAGGAGGATGGAGGCTGCCTTTCATACAACTTGTACAACATCAGACTTAAAACTCAGGCTATTTAGGGGCGCAGAGCTGCAGGGAAGGAAAGCAGTGGGGTGGGACACCAATACACGCCCCACATAGGACCGCGCAGGCAGTAGCATCCTGCAGTTTTGGGGTGCAAAGCCTTATGTGGGACCCACAGGCTGGCCAAGAACTGCAGCAGTCCAACAGGGATGGGACAGGAGGACAGGGCTTGGTGGTGGAAAGGTCCCAACACCTGCAGCTCCCCAGAGCATTCCAGGGCCAACACTGCCCCCCCCCACCTGGAGGTAACTAGTGTCACTGTCAGACACCTGGGGCTCAGCTCAGCTCTCAGCAAACTCGTTGCAAGCTATTTCATTAATATGCAAAACTGTCATTTTATAAAAGCTTTGCTGTCCTTCAGGGTAAAGAGAAAATCTTCCCCGTCAAGGCAGAGGGTTGCTCTTTGCAGCGTTGCTGAGCCCGTCCCAGCAGATTGTACCCAGGGCTGCGCCATCAATCTTCTGCTAAAGGCTGCCTCCTGCTCCTATCTTCGTTTACCAAACATGGTGGAGCAAAATCTCATGAGAGAAAACAGATCCCATTAGTGTTTGTAGAAATTCAAACTGTCCATTATGAAATTAAAATAGGAAACGAAGCGATTGGAGGGAGGGAAAGCTTCCTCTCCCTAATCACTTAATAGAAACCCATACATCTCGTTAGAGCTTGCAATAAATCACGCCTCGTTATCAGCCAGATGTGCAAGCTTATGAAATCTGAATGCAAATGTTCATCTGTAGCTAATTTATTGTTGATTTCTTCCTCATTTCCCTGCCTCACAGAAAAGAGAATCGGCAATTTTTTCCCCCCATGCTTATACAAACTCTGCCTTTTTCTTCTAGGGAAGCTTTGGCCTGGGTTTAGCAAGGCACTTAAACGCTTGCCCAGCTTCAGGATGGGACTGGTCTCCCTCCAAAATGGATGGGGACAGTTCAAACAGCCGCAGTGGAAGCGCTCGCCTGTGCCGCGTGCTGTGCCAAGGCTTTAAATCACGAGATAATCTTACCAGGCACATTCGGTAAGTCATGCTCAGCTGTTTTTTTCCTGCATGCTTTTCTTACTGATGACAAGAATAATACATAACGAAGGCAAGAAGCTGCAGCCTGCTCCCGGGAAGATACGGGGAGTTATTTTCCTCTCCGTATCCGGCATGCTCAGGTTTGGATAAATCCTGTGGGCTGAGCCTCGCCTGCTTGGCGTGCACGTACTGGGGATGTGCACGGGCCTCGGCTGCTGCAAGAGGGTGGAAGCTACGGGGATGCCGGGGCAGAAGCACTGGGAGGAGAGTTTGTTGGGCGCCACGAGGAGGGACAGCTTGTCTGGGAAAGGAAAAGGAGTCCCATGCTGTGGACAGGCCTGGGGATGGAAGGTTGTCTGGGGAGGTTGGGTGTCTCCGAGGTCCAGGGTTCAGGAGAAGGAAAAGCCAAAAGCAACTAAACCCCAGAAGGGATCTGTGGCTTGGAGCAACCTGGTCTACTGGAAAGTGTCCCTGTCTATGGCAGAGGGGTTGGAACTAGATGGTCTTTAAGGTCCTTTCCAACCTAAACCATTCTATGATTCTATTTTTTTTTCCCAAAGCTTTGCTAGTGTGTGTGCTATAGGGTGCGTGCCCTGTTCTCTGCACCCTGAAGGCAAGAGAGGGCTACAGAAAGGCAGAGGAGGACTGAGAGCTGTGATGTGAGCTACTGCTGTTTATTTGGTGGTCTCTTTCCCGCTCACATCACTCTCGCATGTGCCGGTGCCAGCCTGGGTTCGCTGTGAGTCCTGGATCCCCTGACAGGTTTGAGGCTGCCTGCAGGTTACATCTGGACCTGGATACATGGCGAGAGGCTTTTAGGGATGCTCTGGGGTATCTTTTTTGAACACGATATAGATAATCGGGCTCAAGACTTGAGCATGAATCTCGGGTGAGGAAGAGAGGATGTGGAGAGAAGTCCAGGGACAGGATGTGTTTCATAAATTGAGTCTGTGGGAGCTTCTCACTCATATGTGGGCTACATAAAAACATACCTGTGACCCCTGGCTTGCAGAGCCCAGGATGATCTGGCTGTTTTCCTTCCCTTCCCTTTGCCCTTTGGGACAGTGACTGCACTCACTGCTTTAGCAGCTGTGGCTGTTTTCTAGCAAGGGAGCGGTGGGGAGTGGTTGAGAGCTCTCATGAAATGTCTTGTGGAGACTTGAGCTGCTAAAATTCAAATGTAGAAGGAGGACCTCACCCTTCTTTTTTTTGTAAGCATTTCTGAGAGGCAGCAAGAGCTCAAACCCTCAGCAATGGCTGAGCAAAACCACTCGAGCAAGGGGAAAGCACTTCTTGAAGTCATCGACTGTGTTTTTAGAGGATGTTCCTCAAAACAGTTTGGCTGAACCCCCAGCTAGAGAACAGGAGATGTTTTCCTTGGCCAGCAGAGAAGTAGGCAGTTGTACAAGTGTCTGGTCCATACCCCTCCTGCAAGCACTGGGAAGCACAGCGCAGCTGGAGGTCTTACCAGTCTCCTGCTTCTCTGAGCTGGGGGAAAGGAAGAGGGTGGGAAAGAGAGTCGCATCGAAGTCTGTCTGGGCGGTGGAAAACGTTGGTTGCTTCATAGGTGACTTTGATGTGTTGGTACAAATAGCTGAGCCCAGCATGCTGTGTGAACTTTTTATTATTTATTAATACAATGGTTTCTAAAGTGTGCATCAGCAAGTGGAAATGGACTTGAGCGACAGCAAAAATATTCTCAAGGCCTTTTTCTGCTTTGAAAGCAATGAAATGTATATTTGGGCTTGCAGAGGTACTCTGTCGTACTTAACTTATTTTTGTGTTACTGGCTTTCTCTTACTTGTGCGTACCTGTGTGCAACAGGTATAAATTTTAAACGATGGGAGTTCATCTAAAGCATCTAGATGGAAATGGCATCACTTCAGAAAGACGAGCAATAGACATAAATACATCAACTGGATATCAAATCCAAAGAAGTGTGAGCTCTCAAAAAAAGAAAGGGAGTAGGGAAATCCAAAGAAAATCCTGGTACTGGGCATTCCTTTGGTGGAAAAACATTGGGAAAATGCAGCATTCCCCTCACAACAGGCCAGCTGTGGCCCAGTCTGGAGCAATTACCCTTCTACCACAGGAGATGATCTTGTCTAAGATGTCTAAACAGCTGACCTTGAAAAATTCTGGTTTACCAACACCATAAATAGAGATATTGAAGTTGTAAAAATGTGAAAACTGCAGTTGGTTAACACCATTTCTATTGGGTAAAATACCAGCAGGATATAAAGAATACTATGCTGGTTCAGCTGTTGTTTTCTGGAGATAGCTCGGCTGCAGAGAGCCCTAGGAGTAGCTCCAGCAAGTGATGCATAAGCAAGGTGCATTGGTGTTGAGGTGTTGGGGATCCTTCCAAAGGCAAAGGCTGATGATTAACATGGGATCACTCACAAAACAGGCTTCAGGGCAGCCCTACTGAATGGGCTTTCCTTGGTTTTGGGCTCTTGAGAGACAGGGAAAGGGCTTGTCACTGGAAAACACTTTAAAATGGGCAGAAACCATTGGCAGCAAGAGTTACCCAGAGGTACCCACAGTCTGGGGCCGGGCTGGGGGGGAGTGAGGTGAGGAGGTTACATCCTGGCAGAACTTCCTTGGCTGAATGGCTCCAGGGGGATGGAGACCCATGTAAATCGCTTTCCTGTGAGCACCCTGCAGTGGTCAGGCTTGTTCAAGAACTAAGAGGAATAAAGTGTTGCCTCTGCTGTGAAGAAAGCCTGCCATTCAAAACTGAAAAAGCTCTCGCTTCTCCTGAGGAAGAAGACTTGAGGGTTGTCGGTTGCCAGGAGAGGTCATACCACAGCACAGACAGTGTGTTTCAGAAATGCTTAAAGAAGGAAACTAACAGAAAAAACAAAACCCTACCAAAGAAAAGGGTAAAATTAGGATAACTCCCCTCACATGAATCAACACTCAAGCCCACACCTGAGAAGAAACCTATACAGTACCAATGCGGAAAGGCAGCTAAGACTTCAAAAACATTAAGGTGAGTAAAACCCTTCTTGTCATGCCAGGAAATACCATTAATGTCTACTTGCATCTTTGACACCTGAATATCTTTTTTAATATATGTATTAAAATAGCTCACACTAAGGTAGAAACATCTATGGCCTCCTCTGCTCTACTCCTAAGGTTTAAAGCTAATAAGAAGCTGGGATTTCTTTATTTTTTGTTTTTTTTAAAACAACAAATGTAAGCCAGACTTTGAGTCAGAATAACTTAAGCTGTGGTCAAGGGGAAAAAAAAAAAAAGCTATCAGAAATAACTGGCTGAAAGGAAGCAGTACATGAGCACGCACAAGAGCTGCTGAAATAAGTGGCTGGACTGCTGTTGAACTTGCACTGCGGTGTGTACAGTGTCCTAGGTAAGGCAGGGGTAGGAGCTCTCTCAGGGAACCAGTGGCACGAGTGCTGGAAGTGGTCTAGTTTCAGAGGACAGGGTCATGCTGAGTTTGCTCTCATCTGGGACTGTGATGCCACAGAAAGGACAGGTCCTTGCTTGCATCTGGCACCGTGTTCCTGCTACACGCTTTGTGCTGCTGGTAGGTTTGTGTCTCTGTGCCATCAAGTGGGCCAGGGAGTCGATCTTGGTGAAAATTAATGCAGTAACAAAACAACTACCTTGTTCATCCACCTCACAACAAAAGTGTTAGCTGAAAGAAGGTGGTGGGACTGCAGGGGCAGACAGCAATGTGGGATTGTCCCTCATGAGAACTAGACTAGCTTCAGTGAATTATAAAACCATCCTTCATGGATGCATGGAGCCAGTCCCTCTGCTCTTGGAGGTAACATCTCTTGGAGAGACTTGTGGTACAACTGAAAACACAGTTTGATGTCTTAGAAAAAAATTATGCTGATTTTCCAGTACTTCCCTTCTAACATTTCAGGTGGCCTTAATAAGATATAGGCACAATGGTATTGATTGGAGGGGATCTCTAAAGGTCATCAGGTGTAGCCTCAGCTGATTAAAGTACTGAATATCAACATCTTGAATATCAAACATCAGTGGCTTCTGATCTTTATTTTATTCTGTGGTTTCCTCTCATCACCGTTACCAAATAGTCAGAGCATTGGGAGGACTTCCAGCTTTGAACTGAACGGTTCCTCTCTAGCTGAAAGTAAACATGCGTGGTATATGGATGAGGAGGCTGATGCTGTTTCTCTGGACTTTATTGCCCTGCTCTGAAGCATTGCACAAATTGCAGTGGAGACACCAAGGCCAAGAACAGAACTGGTGACAAGGCAGTAAAGTCTTGCTGCAGCTTGAGCAGACTTTCCTTACCCTGTGAAGATTGCGGTGATTGGTGGGAGCTTTGATCTTAAAATGCATTCTAATTCAAAAATGGGAATTTGAAGAAAGGTGTTCCCCAGTGTTTCTCAGGCCTTTACTTTTGCACTGCTTTGTGTGCCCAGCCAGATCATGGGTTAGCAGAGAAGGAATGACTCTATCAACTGAATCTCATTGCTGTACTGCTGGAGCACATCTCTTTCCACCTCCTTTGACAAAGAAATGGAGACAAGTACATCTGCTCTTCTCAAACTGTCAAAAAGCTATTCATCCTCCTTGCTTTCTGTGAAAAAGAAAGTGGTGCCCAGAAGTGTTCAGTGTCTCTAAAACAGGTACTCAGAGAAGAGGAAGAAATGTGCTAGTGAAATGGTTGACCCACTGTGACCTGTGGCAGCTTCAGGCAGCCTGGAGAACTGGTGAATTAAGCTGAGGGTGTCCTGCAGGATGTCCTGGCCAGCAGATGGAGAAACCAAGACTGCTTCTACATATTGGGTGACCACTGTCTGGCTTTGTGTGGTCTAATTCCAGCAAGATCAAAAATACGGGTGATGGTAAGCTTGAAGGCACCAGCACAAGGTCGAAGGACAGAGCTACAGCTGCCTGGTAGCCACAGTCTGCAGAAAGTGACCAAGAAGAATGGGCATCTTGGACACACAAGTGATCTTTTCTCACCAAGAAAGGCTTTTTTCATCTTGTCTTCTCAATGCTCTTGGACAGAACTGTAATAAAATTAAAATGGGTCCAGGAAGAAAGGAAGGAAGGAGAGGTATTTAGAAGAAGAACTCTTATCTTGGGGCATTTAGACATTGCTGAGCTATCCAAACCGCCTGCACCTGAAGGATTTGATACCAGTTTTCTCAGCACCTGCTGATCCAGTCACATGCAGCATTTCATTTTGCACTGGTAAAATTAATAGAGATTCTAGCAAGCTCTTATTTCTTTATCAAAATCAACACCACAAACATCTCTGTGTTTCTAGTGCTGGCTCTTTTGAGTCCATTATAACCAGGAATGGGGCAAAGCCGTTTGTGTGCAGCCTGACAGTGAGTCATAGCAATTGTATGCCACAATACCATATCACAGCAACAAAATCGGATGAGTAATCTTGGAGCTTGCCTTCAGGCAGCTGTCTGGCTGATCTCACAGCTCTCGCTGCAACAAAATGTCAATGTTTTAATACCTTTGACATTTTTTTAGCTTCAAGAGGCAATAATGAATCTTCCTTGGCTACTTACTAAGAGGTGATTATATCAGAAAAAGCAGCTAATTCTTCTTATCTGAACAGACAATACTGGAAATAATCTTTTTTTCATTGAATTTAAAAGTAACCAGCATCAAATAAAAGCCTGGTTAATTAACTAAAGTCATCGAACAACCCTTGAATGGATTTAGTTTCAAGTAGCGGCTAAATAGATTTAATGCCTAGGAACCATCCAAAGGCCTCGGGCCGACCCTGCCTTGTGTGTTGCTCCAGAAGTGTGCGATCAAGGCAACGCTGCTCGTAATGCACAAAGCAGAACAATGTAATGCTCAAGGCTTAGTAAGCAAGTCTTACTGCAGCTCACAGGAGGGTACGGGCCAGATGCCCGCTGCCATAAGCTGGCCCAGCTCTAATCAGCTCACGGCCTGCACAAATACCTTCCAAGAAATGGGAGCAAATAGAGGCTGGTGGAAATCAGCATATTTCATCAAGTTTCTGAAGGGCCGAGGTAGAGGGCTAAGCTGCCAAGCAAAGCAAGAGGATGCCTGGGATTTAGACCTGCTTGGAAAAGAACAAGCTTATAGATAGCTATGGTGATGCAGACACTCCTTCCCTGTACAAAGGTAGATGCTGTTCTGTACCCAAACAGATCTGTAGGACAAGAAATACACACATAATATTTGTGATTTTTTTAAAAAAATTATATGGATTCACAGCAAAGGCGTTACCTAAAAGCCTGAGGAGTGCAAATAGGAGTGCAAAAGCAATAGGAGCTTGATGAGCAAATGACCCTACAACGCCTTCAGGTCAAGTAACACCAACATGATACATCCACGGCTTCACCACAGCTGTCCCACTGAACTGCTTCTCACCTTGCAAGAAACGCTGTTTCACGCCAGCAAAGCTCCGTCAGATGGTGATATTTTCCCTGCCCGGGGTTAGGTTTCTTAGCTGGCAGGCTTAACACCATGTGGGAGGTTCAGTGAGGTTTCACACACGTCCCATATGCTGCTACTCCTCTGTAAACACACAGGTCTGCAAATCTGCCTGAAAATAAAGTGAACAGCAACCCTTGACCTGCCAAGGACTGCCTATCTCCATTCAGATGCCGTGTTTCTGTGTGAAGCATCCCTGCCGTGACCGTTCTGCAAGGGCTTCTCTGTTCCTATTCATTTTTCTCTTCTTTGTCATTGTGAGCTAAATAGTCAACAGCTATTTTGGAGGGAAGAGGGGAGCCTGGTGGCAGGCAGGACATCGATGTCCTAATTGAGGAAAGGAGGGAGGTGTGTTGGTAGCTTTCTCTGGATCCTGAACCATTGTCTTCCCTTTTTGGTGTTCACTTCAAAGCTTTGCTGAATACAAGTGCATGGTAATATTCTGACTGCTTTGCTTTCTGTGGAATGGATAGGCTCTTTTTAACGTGATTTGCTTCCAAAAGGACCAAAAAAAATAAAAAAAGGAAAAGGTGTGTTTTATATATTGAGTTAGCATTGTTTTCTACAGCTTCTTTTGAGATTTGCAGGAAATCTGTGAGAAAAAAAATTTCGGTTTAGGTTGCCTCACTACTGTTTATGGTCAGAAAATTAGCATTTGGGAAGCAACAAAGCAGGCTTTCTACATTTTTTTTTTTTAATTGAAATATGAGAGCAACAGTTCACTCCAAGCTAAAATGTGATCAACAGAATAGATTAAATGAATCTTCTCTCAAAGATAACTTTTAATGATGCGATTCTCTGCAAGGAAAAATTATTTTACTGTTCTTATTAAAAATTTTTGAATAGAAAAATAAATTACACTTTGTATCACTTTCTCTTTAATGTGATTGAATAGGGGGATGTTTTTAATTAAGACAAAAATCTCCATGTTAATAGTCTTGATTAAAGGGGTTTTAAAATAGCTTATCTGCCTGGCTACATTCCATCCGAAAGCTCTGCAGAAGAAGATGTCTTTCATGTTGAATTTAAATGCTTATTATCCCTTTGAACTCTGCCAGTCCACTTATTTGAAATATTATTCTTCCCTTCTAGCCCGTGGAGTCAGCTCACCAAAAGATGTTGGTAATGTCACTCTCTGGGGAACTCCGCTGGCTTATTTGAACCTTGAGCTAGCAGCTGGGGGGGGTATTTCAAAGCTTGCTGTGATCTGCTGCCTCATTGCAGTGCCAGCCCTACAGCAGGGACCCATGACATCCGTGTGGATGCATCACCTGGAACAATGAAGCCTTGATCTCATCTGTGTGCCTCTTATGACAGTAAGCATCAATAGCTTATAAATAGCGACCATGGCTCAAGACCACCCCTGTGGTACGAACTGAGCAGAAATGTGGGGGAGGGCAAAGGAAGACAGGATGGATAGGTTCCTGAAAAACCATTGTGCTGTTAGATGTGCATGTGAATAATAACTAGAAAAGAAGCTTTTTTATAAAGCTTCCCACTTTTTTCCACTGATGGCTACTGTAAATGTTGTCTTCACTTTCCACTTTCTTCTAGCACATGCTGAAGGCAAAGCAGTGCACAGCTGGAGACACTGTGAGTCTCCCATGGCCCTGCATCAATTGCATCTGGGAGCACTTTCCTTTTTACACAGCTGCAATGCAATTCGGGGATCTGACAATGTCAGGTTAGGTGAGCAGCTCGCCTGAGGGATATACAACTGTGCAAATCACAGAATCACAGAATGGTAGGGGTTGGAAGGGACCTTTGGAGATCATCTGGTCCAACCCCCCAGCCAAAGCAGGTTCACCTAGAGCAGGATGGACAGGAACGCGTTTAGGCAGGATTTGAATATCTCCAGAGAAGGGGACTCCACAGCCTCTCTGGGCAGCCTGTTCCAGTGCTCTGTCACCCTCAAAGTAAGGAAGTCTTCCCCGTGTTGAGATGGAATTTTCTGTGTTCCAGCTTGTGCCCGTTGCCCCTTGTCTTGTCGCTGGGCACCACTGAAAAGAGTCTGGCCTCATCCTCTTGGCACCTGCCCTTTAGAAATATGGACCAGAGGTGCTTGCATTTGTTAGGAAATTAGCCAGCTTGCTCACCCATCAACCCAGAAGAAAAAAAATGAACCTTGTCAGGACTAATGAATGATACCGTCCTCTGTGATTGAACTGCTCCCCAGCTGCCCAGTCACGGAGGTTTGTGGGACTGATCCGTAAACAGGCGCTGACGTGAGCACATGGGAATTTTTATTCCAGAGAGCACAAAGCCAAAGGTTCAGTTTCCTCCACACCTCCCTGAATGGTCATTGTATCCACTCCTCCTGGAAAGTGAAGTGAAAGCACTTGACAAATGGATTGAAATGCTTGTGCTTTTGTCTATGCAAGCGTTACGTAGCAGAGGTATCACTGGTGAGGGATCTCGAGCACAAG
Source organism: Arenaria interpres (assembly GCA_013399435.1). Lineage (NCBI taxonomy): Eukaryota > Metazoa > Chordata > Aves > Charadriiformes > Scolopacidae > Arenaria > Arenaria interpres. The sequence goes on along the minus strand of VXAK01016965.1, from coordinate 57,898 downwards.
TCTTATAACTAGCGGCTGAGGGAACTGGGGTTGTTTAGCCAGGAGTAAAAGGGGCTGAGGGGAGACTTTATCACTCTCTACAACTACCTCAAAGGAGGTTGTAGCAAGGCAGGCGTCAGTCTCTTCTCCCAAGTAACAGGAGATAGGCCAAGAGGAAACGGCCTCAAGTTGCACCAGGAGAGATTTAGATTGGAAATAAGGAAAAATCTCTTCAGTGAAAGGGTTGTCAATCATTGGAACAGGCTGCCCAGGGAAGTGGTTGAGTCACAATCCCTGGAGGTATTTAAAAGATGGGTAGATGTAGTGTCTCTCAGTGATTTGGCAGTGCTAGGTTAACAGTTGGAGTTGAAAATCTCAAAAGTCTCTTCCAACCATGATGATCCTATGATTGTGTTTCTTATGCTAAAAGGCTATATGCTTTGCTATTTCAGCGGGCTGAGCAGCACACCTGATGAGCTGGAGCAGGCAGCCGGGTGAGCTGGTGCGCGCAGTCAGAGGAAGAAGGTTTGCTGCCTGCAGTAACCTAGCAGCAGGAAGGGGTGGGTGGGCTTGCAGGGGAGGAACAGGCAGGACTGAAGAGGAAATTCTGGGGTAGGAGAAGATGCTGAGGGTTTACAGAGAGCACCCAGCATCCATTCAGCCCCTCTGCCGGCTCTCTTTTGGGGTCAGGTACCTGTCAACCCTTCCCAGGATGGGAACAGTTAGAAGGAAAGCAGCACAAGGAGATGAGAACTCTGACAACAGAGGACAACCAGTGAAGGGAAAGTGATGTGAGGGTCAATTCTTCCAGCAAAGATCAAGGAAGCACCAGAAATGTTTATTTTCGTGATCCTGCCTATACAGTTGTTAAACTAGCACTGGTCGGCGCAGCCTGTGCTGTCCGTGTGAACATCCCTCAGGCCTGTAGCCAGGTCTCCCGCTAAATGTTTTACGTGCAATACCTGTAATGGTGTTCCGCTGTGAAATGGGGCAGGGCGACTCCCTCTTTTAAAACTACGGTGCTGTGGAAGAGCTGGAAGAGCTCCTTTCTCCCCCTAAAATTGAAATACCAATACTGCATCTCAACCCTCCGCCGGTCTCCTAGTTCTCTTCTAAGAAATGCTAAAATGCTACTGGGTCCCTTCTTTAACATAATCAAAGTAAAGCAAAATAGTCTTCTGCTAAGAAATTGTGACTTGACTTAGCTGTAATTCTCAAGGTCAATTTCACAAGCATGGGGCCATAGCTGGAAGGATGCCTGCAAGTTCTTAAAAGTAAGTGGTTAAATATGATCTTGACAGTTGTCCCCAAAGTAGAGCTCAAATAGAAAAGAGGAGGTAAAAATAAATATTGCTCAACCCTTTCATTCATCGCAGGCTGTCAAACGGGACAGGTGCTGTGGAAAAACTCATGTGTGATTGTGTCATTAGAAGTTGAGTCATCATGCGAGGGCAGGGAGCCGGGTGGAGGGGCTGAGGCAACTGCCAGCAACCTTAACTTCAGCAGGGAATGATCTTCAGAGAAGAGCAGGTCAGAAGCAGGAGTTTCTTGCATTTTGAGAACCTCCTTTGAACTGGGAATGAAAAGCCAAATTTTCCTGTGGATAAAACTAAGCAAAGTATCCAAACTTGGTTTTCTGCTGCTGCTAAACTGGATAATGGCAAACAAAATAAATATTAATATAATAAGAACAGTGTTATGTCACGAGTTTGAGCCAAATCAAACAAGAACTCTGATTCCCTAAAGAAAACAAGAAAATAAGAAAACTGAAACCCTTTTCTTGATGTTCACTTTGAAAATATTATCAGTATTGTTACTTCCCTACACATGAGAGTCTTGATGAGTCCGAGGTTTTTTTTTTTACTTTGTGTTGTTTTAGCAAATGTGAACACATCTGAAAATACAACTAAATGCTGAGATATTTCGTGAGAAGAAGCATTGCTTACTATGGAGGGGAAAAGCTGTGCTGTTTCGCAAGCACTAGTGCCACACAACTTTAACTCCATCCTTGAGGGGCTCCCTGGAGCTGGGACTAAAACAGTGCCCAGTCCCTGCCTGACAGTTAGTAATTTGCCTGGAGCCTGCACAATTAAATCATGGCACCTCCTCAGCCAGTTCTACTGCACCGTTTACCTGGGGTGTCTCCCTTCAGTATGTGGCCAGGGTACAAAAGGGCTAAAGGAGTGGGCAAACAAACCTCTCTTGGGGATGTGCAGGAGAAAACTCAGATGGCAGATTTAAAGTGTCTACGATACGCAGCAAACACTAGCGTAACTGCTTTTCCCATGTTTGGGTTCAGGGTTTGTGCATGTCTACTCGTATGCAGAAAAAAAGACCTCACCCCAGTGTGGCCTGAGCTTGGTGAAGCACCGTAACACTGCGACTCCCTGTGAGGAGTGGTGAGAAAGCCTCAGCTCAGTGCTTTTTTGCTATCTGCTGCTGCGTTTTGGGGGTGTTGGCATATATGAATATTTTACAGTGGCAGGGAGAGGGCTCTGCGCGTGTGCAGAAGAACTGGACGTCAGAACAGGGGAGCTTGGATTCTCTCCAAGTACCAGTTTGATATCTGGATTTTTTCCCCCTATTTTCCTTTTTCCCTGTTGATGAGCACTGTTTTCAGTAATGCTGTAAAGACTGTTTTCCTGTCTCGGATTGGCATAGCAACAGCATCAGAACAAAATTCAAAGGCATTGACTTAATGACATACTGCAATGGCTCCAGAATTCATAATATGCTCTCATTTATTTGAAGTGTAAGGGCGGGGGTTATTACACAGCCTACACCTTGGGCTGTTGGAAACCTTTCCTCCGTGCACGTGTTGACTGACAAATGAAGATAAGCCAGTTAAATACCTGTTCTTTAATTAGGTTTATCCTTGTAAACATCTGTATGAAAAACATTGAAGTAACCTTAGGATATATTACGTAGTTTCACAGTAGAAACAAGAAAATATAAGTTCAGCATTATTTATTGCTAGTGTCACATGAAGCTCTTGACAAGGAAATCCATTTATCAACTATTTATCAACGCTGCAATCCTTTTTTGTTAGCGGAAACAAGAGACATGACTGTGGTTAGAGCTCCTCTCTCAAGAAGACACCTTCTCTCCTAACAGCCCTCAGATATGATGTTTTTACCCACACACTACCCAGCATACGTGCTTCTAAATCTTGGCCATCACACAATGTTTTGTTCTAGTCGATAACACTATAGTTCATGAAACATTCCTGTATTCTAGTATCTCTGGATAAATAAACTATGTTGAACCCTGACTTCATTGGCATTGTGAGACATACAACCTGACTTCACTAATTTTAATATTAGTAACAACTCGAGTAAATAAAAATATTAAAAATGTCTCCTTTTTTAACTTAGCTTGCAAGTGTTTCAAAACAAGATATATCCCAGCTCTCCGAAGTTGCTTGCTGCCATTATGCCATGAGCAGCACGATGGGATCTTTTCTACATCAGAGTAAATTGTTTTATGCTCAGCTCACCCCGGCATCCAGGGTTCAAAGACTCTTATGTACCTCGTGAACGTTAACAAAGCCTGCAGCAAGGCTTTTGAGAGGCTTCACTCCATCAGTGTATCACTTTGGTACCCAAAGTCTTCAGTGTCACTGACTTTCACTTGTTTTAACTGGGAACAAGAGAACAGATTATTTTAAAGCCAGCGAAGCCACTTGTGCCCCTCTCTCTGCCGCCCAAATGAGTGCAGATAACGCACATGGATGTGCTTTAGACAGTGACAGGCAAAGAGAGAAGCTTGAGGCGGGAGCCAGACTTTGAGCTGTGGAGCCTGCAAAGCCTTCGCCGTGCTACTGCTGGAACACAGAGAAGCCTCCCTCTTCCAGTCCCACACATGTTTTCCAGTCATTTACGTGCACGTCTTGCTCAGTCCCTACCTCTCATGGCCAATGGCTTTCACTAATTAGTTTATACATATTCAGTGACCGTGAGAGGTAGAGATGCACAGGGGTGACTCCGGCTGCCTCCTGTCCCCCCGGGGTCCCCTTTGGGCTCCAGGCTCCCCGTGGGTCTCTGGGGGGTGTCCCCTCGGTCCCCACTCTGGCTGGCAGGCCGGGAAAAGCCCCGTTTCCCATCCCGCCGCCCGGGTGAGCGTCACTCTTCCGGGGACCTGGCTGTATTCCGGTCTCCTGGTGCCCCCCGGCGGCGGGAGGGTGCTATTGCCGAAGCCGGTCTCTCCGGGACCCGGCGGGGCGGCGGGGGCTTCCTGCCGGCACCCCCCTCCTTCCCGTGCGGGGAGGGGCGGGATGCCGAGCCCGGGGGGCAGAAGGCCAGCCCCGGGCGGCGGCTGACGGCATCTTCCCTGGCTCCGTCGTCCGCAAGGTTGGCAGGGGGTACGGGATGGGTCCTGGGGAAACTTGCCTTCCACCTCCC
>VXAK01016965.1:33468-47728 GCA_013399435.1 Arenaria interpres | reverse complement strand
GCAGAGCCGGGGGGACGCGGCAGTGTCCGGGGAGGGGGCGGGTGGGCGCGGGGGGCTCCGTCCCCCGTCCCGCTGATCGGGTTGCTGCCTTCCGAGGTGCTGCCCCGCTCGTGAAAAGCTTTCCGGGCTGGTGGCTTACAACGAGCCCTGGGGTTTGGTTGGTTGGGTTTTTTTTGCCGTTTTCAAAACGCTCAGGGATGTCTTAAGTTGGTAAGAAAGACAGCGGTTGCACCTGGGTTTTGTGTTCTTCTGGTTGTTTCGTTGTTTGTTGTTGTTGTTTTGTTTTTTTTTAAAGTTACAAATGGCAAAATGTTCAAACTCCAGATTTGTGGCTAGGCTGCGTGGAAACCCGGTTGTTTAATGCACGTGGGAAAAAAGGAAGAAGTGAGAAGACAGGATGCCCCGTGACCGGGCTTTCGGGGATGCTCCGCTACAGCCTGCGATGAAATTTTCTTAACTTCATATGTTTAAACTGGCAAACTTACCCAGACACCTGATACGGTCAATGGAGGCTGTAATTTGCAGTTTACGGCACACTTTGTCAATCCATGGGCATCGACAGAAATCTAGGAAAGCGAATCAGGGCTCCCAAAATTACTTGTTCCTAAAGTTGTGTAGGGTAAACGTTCCTGCGTGTCTGCAGAGGCTGTACCTAACTGCAGCGTTTATTTCCCATTCAGTGAAGCACTTTCAGGGGATTTTCTAGTTTCACAGGTAGCACTTTGGTTTTCAGTTGGCTAAATAGAAGAACATCCTATTAAAATATCTGTGTTTACGCAACAGACACAAACTTCTACAAGCCATGACAGAAAAGGTCTGTTTGCAACTGTTCACACTTTCTCTTTGGTGCAGTATTCTGCTGCAGACAGGGGGTTGCTTGGAGTTGTTACTCCCATCGTCCGTCTTTCCTGGGCCTTACCTCGCAAGTGATTGCAGGTCATCACTGCAGGCAATTCTGATAATCCCTTACCTTTTATTGCAATGCATATTGTGTTTTACTTCTTAATGAAGGATGTATTACAAGGTCCTTTCGGTATCTGTTCCTACAGCTCTGAATCTGGCGCCCTGCGTTTATACTTAATATTCTCATTTAGGGCTAAGGAGTCAGATTTACTTCCCTTATGGATTTCCTGAGGGCACTAAGGGTGCACAAAGAGATAGCTGAGCGGGGATCCCTAACTGTTAGTTGACTGCACTACTCCATGTTCCTTCTGCCTTAACTGTTGCCCTCACTGTAGCAAAGCCATGCTCTGGCATGCTTTTCCCTTCTTGACAAATATAGGAAACCTGAGAAAAATTTTGTTTTCTGTAATCAGTGTTACTTTGGTACCTGGATCTAGGACCATCTGAGCAAGGGATTGCGTATGTGACAAAGTAGTCCCTCATCTGAACAACTTGGTTACCAGCAGACAAAGTAAATGCTATTGGAACCGTTTCTCTTTAGTATTATTAATTTTTATTCATTGCATCTTATTTAGTATTGATTTATTCTGTTTATACAGGTTACCCTTTCCCTACTGCTCCTCCTGTGGATCCATTTGCAAAAATCCGAGTGGATGACTGTGGAAAAACCAAGGGATGCTTCAGGTCAGTCTGAGATAAGAGTGCAGATACCCCTATGTTTGCGAATGCTGACTGATTGCACTGGAGACTTTGGTAAATGATCCATATTCATATTAATAAATGTTCATTTTTTGAGAACATACTTTGTAGTTATGGACTATATAATTTGTGGAAACTAGATTATTTAAGGATGTAGTTATGGACCTACAGTTATTTCATGTTTCTTATATTTTCAGGAAGCACTTAGAAAATCAGGGCTAGGAAGGTCAACAGAGTAATACCCAGTGTAATCACTTGTTTTCTGTACTGATTAAATATTATATGTTCTTACATTAAAAGACTAATAATTACAAACACTTAATTAATGGTACTTTGTGTATGGCATAATGTAATATGTTTTACTGACATTATACCAAAATGCCTTCTTTTAGTTTTTTCTTGCAGAAATGTGATGTAGTTCCATAGCAGGAAGTTACATATATTTCCAATTCCATTTAGGTACGGCAAACCTGGATGCAATGCAGAGACTTGTGACTACTTCCTAAGTTACCGCAGAATAGGAGCTGATGTTGAATTTGAGTTGAGTGCCGATACTGATGGCTGGGTGGCAGTGGGATTTTCCTCAGACAAGAAAATGGTAAGCGATGTACAGTTCTTCATGCTGACAGTGTGTGCACTTTTACATGCTAGGATAGAAATATTTTTTATTTGATCTGTCACAAACAGAGCATATAAGGAAAAATGGTCTCCCTAAAACCAAAGTATCATTAGGTAGCGAGCCTGGGAACAGAAAGCAGGCCTACTGCCTCCCAGAAAACTGCCTCATCCTTCCTAATGTGTCCTTTCCCTTCTTCTCTGGGAATTACAACAGTATTTTGGTTCAGCTCTGAATAGCTGAATGTTATTAGCTTTTTGCTTTTTTATTCAAAAAGCCCTCAGAGCTTTTTCAAGCCAACTCATGTGGAAATGTCCTGTTGCGCTTTATGTCAGTGTTAATTGGACAAAAAGCATATCAGAAACTAAGTAGCAAATAATTTTATTCTTCAGTAAACCAACTGGCTTTCAGCAATATAAATATGGCTTTCACCATTAAACTTTGGAAATCTTTTTGTTTCTTTCATACCTCTGTGTTGTTCAAAATGACTCAAAATCTTCAAAATTGTTCAATGTGACAAAATGACTCCTGCTAATCAAAACATACATGCTCTAGAAAGAAGTCTCGTTAAGAGTTCTTATTCTCTCTTTCTCCTGGATTTTATTTGTTTTGGGTTTATGCTTATTCCTGTGCCTACTTTTTAATTCAAAAGCTTCATTTTTCACTGTGTTTCAATAAGCAAAGCAGGAGCATGTACTGTGCAAACTTTAAAAAACCTGTGCGATAGACGACTGAGGCAAAGATGTTTTGTCCGTGATCCTTGGTAAAATATTTAGGATTAAAATGGAGTTCATAATGAGGTATTCGTCTACAGAAACACTCCTGAGTATACGAAACGATACGGGCCTATATCCTAAATCACACGTCAGAGGACAGGACTGTTTCTTGTACAGTTGTAAGCAGTAGTCTGAAAAACCACATAATTCAGACATCCTGGGCTAGGACCCGCCAAAATGAATGGGAAGACTTGCGCTGACTTAACAATGTTTTTATCAGACCCCAAGTGAGAAATAGAAAGAAAATGTGAGGGGAGATGCTTTTCAGTTGTTACTATATATGTTTTAAAATGACAGTGTAAATAAACACAATAAAGATAAAAGTCTTTTGTGTTATAAAGAACAGCTCACGTTGCAAGAAATAGTTCATGTTTTCAATGTTGCGAGCAACAGTTTACAGCCAAATTTTGGGAAGAGCTTAGATGCCTGGAAATGCAAGTACTCTGCAGAGTTTTCGAAGCAGCTCAGCATGTTTAGGTATTTGGCCTCAAGCTATCAGAGATTGTGTGACCAGTTTGTAACTGATATATCTGCAGTAGGTCCCACGGTCCCACCTCCTGCAGGGAAAATCACCCCTGGAAAGCACCCATTACGTTTTATCCCAGGCACACCAGCAGCATGTTAGGTCTCTGCTTCCAGTGAGAAGAAGAAATGCTGTGTACATGTTCTGATGCCCATATATCACCTGGACTAAATCAGCTAGCATTTGTCTTCCTCTCTCATACTCCTGCTGACTTCATCCTTTTTCATAACTTCCAGGACATTTTGGTGTCCTGGGATACAGAGGCTGTAATGGTAAAATGACAATGGGTCAAAACCATGAGGAGCTGGCTGTGCCTTTGAAGCCCTAATCAAAATGGTGTGGCCTGAATAGCTACACAAGTTCAGGAAAAAAAACCCTATTTTGTGTCCTCAATAGATTTTTTTTTTAAGTCCTGTGACCTGTTTCTTTGTCTCAAATAACATTATGCTTTTCCACTTGCAGGCTTTTGTGCCTAGGCAGGATTTTGTAATGTCATTCTATTATTAGTTGAGATTCAGAATGCTATTTTATTTCCTTTTAGTTTTTTTCTATGTGACAACAGCTTTATTTTTGCCTCTGTACTTAAGACAGGGATTTGTACTCAGATGTATAAAAATTAAACTTGGAAAATAAGTTATGGAGCAAGGATGGGCTCAAGACAGAAGCTAGAAAGGTTGCATCAAGGTGCAGAAGCTGTTCAAGCACGTGTTTTACCTTGCTCTCCCCTTTTTCCCTTACTTTTGGCACATCTTTTACAAATCCACATATCAATATTCCCAGAGAGCTTAAATGCATCCTTTTCTTCTCCTTTCCCTATAACAAAGAACCGGGAGATGATCACGCCAGCAAGCATCATTGTCTACCCTCAGCATGACACATCAGAAAGATTAGCATTGGAGAAGTAGGGCCTGTATTTAAAATAATGTCACCGATACCTGTGGCAGTGGGGTTACGTAAAATGCCATTCATCCAACTTGCACAGTGTTTTAATGGGTCTAGGTAGTAAGCCTTCTATGATACTAAGACTTTCTACTCCTAAAATTAATGCTAATCCCTGAGTGATACAGTGCTCTACCACTTTGGCAGTGACCTTGAGTAACTGTTCTAGCAATTGGCTTAATATTTCTAATAATGACCTCTACGAGTAATTGTTCTTACACTTCCTTCTGTCCGTTGTTTCTTTGCTTGATTGTAATGCTCGGTGGCTGTTTATGCTGTGTGAAGAAGCACATATTGATTACATTTTTCTTGTATCTTATGGCATTCTGTTACTACAAGCTGAACATTTTCATTTTCTCTTAAGAGATACAAGAAGCGATGTTCCCTTAAGTGAACATGGGAAGAGATTAGAAAAGACAGACTGTAATTTGTGCTATCATTTTCCCATATATAGTTGATTCATCTCCACTACTTCACTAAACTATATTGGTTTTCTGTCCATGATTTGATGCAGTGGATTTTGTACACATCAAGGATTCAAGGTCGCCAATTCTTATGAAGCGGGATCCCAGAACTTCACAAATTATGACAGAAAGCAGCCTTCCACTGGTCAATTAGTTATGTGATGTCAGGGTGATATTATGTCTTAAAAATATGTTATATATGTTAGGTAAAATAACTCGTAGAAAGAACCAAAAGAGAATTCAGAAATAGTAAGGGTAAGTAAACAATGCCATCTACTTTGTACTTTTCAATCTGATTGAAGACACGTGGTTAGGGAAACAAATATTTGTGTATATATAACTTAGAAAGAAGGAATGAGAGCCCCAGGTTTTGATTAGTTTTTAATAATTAAAATTATATGCATAAATGAGGAAATGCTTTGTGACACTTTTGTTTTCCTTCTAACCGTATGTTTTTACCGTGTAGGGAGGAGATGATGTCATGGCTTGTGTTCATGATGATAACGGAAGAGTCCGAATACAGCACTTCTATAATGTTGGTCAGTGGGCTAAAGAAATCCAGAGAAATCCCGCTAGAGATGAAGAAGGGGTTTTTGAAAACAATCGTGTAACGTGTCGATTCAAGCGTCCGGTATATGTTCCCCGAGAGGAAACCATCGTAGATCTGCACTTGAGTTGGTACTATCTGTTTGCTTGGGGTCCAGCAATTCAGGGTGAGTTGATTTCCATGCTTCTGACAGAACTAGGGTTCCAAAATTCATATATGTCTTTCAATTTCAATATTCTTCCTAGATGCCCTTTTTTAAAATGAACCACAATTCTGGCAGCATGAGACTTAAAAACAGATAGAAAGGAAGTCAAGGTAAATAACAGCCCTACGTGTCATGTTTCCTTGACAATATAGTTATTACCCCCACTTCCTAAAGCTAAATTTAGAAGAACTTCATAACTAGAAGTTCTGAATTCTGTTGAAGGATGTTTATTGTTTAGTTGAATTTAATTCAGAAATTTAATTTCAGAAAGCAGAGAAATGACCTTACTCACTGAGAGTGCAATATTGCATGCTCCTGTAGGTTTGAAAATTACTTGGCTGGCTGTCTGTTTCTTTGGTAGAGTTATAGAAAAAATGTACCTGACATTCTTTCTTTCTGCCCTTACCTGTTAAAGGTTCTATAACTCGTCATGATATAGACTCACCACCTGTATCAGAGCGTGTTGTCAGTATTTACAAGTATGAAGATATTTTCATGCCATCAGCTGCCTATCAGACCTTCTCTTCTCCATTCTGCTTGCTCCTCATTGTTGCACTGACCTTCTATTTATTGATGGGAACCCCATGACCGATGGAAGATATCAAGAATTTGTCAGCGGAAGTTTCTCAGGATGGACTGCCCTACGGATGGACGATGCATTTTTCTATTGGAATTTATATCACACCTCCATCATCATCTAGCTGCTTTCGAACATAGTTAGCTTCTCAGAAGAATGAAATAACCATCTCCTTTGAGTGGCAGAGTGGTGGCAAATCATTTAAGAATAATCAATGAACAAATCAGTGTTGTGACGACTTGCTTAAAGCAAAGGAGACTTTTGTAAAATCAATATGTGTGTGTGTGCGCGTGTGTGCGTGTGTATGTGTGTTTGGGAGGGGTGTCTGTATGTGTGTTTAGGTGAATTTAGTGATGGACATCTTATCAAATAACAAAATTGCCTTCCAAATTGCTCCCAGAAAGCAAATTTGGGAAAACATTGTAACGCTGTTTGGTAGTTCTGATGCAGACAGCACAGCTCCAAGTGCAGTTTCTGAACTTAAGATCAAGATACCAACATAGCAGTATAAAACCTGCCCTTCAGTAATGGACAATTCTCCCAGATGTTTTTATATTTATCAAGGTTTACTTGCTCTGGTACTTTTCAAAACTAAACCTGCATAATCAAGCATTAATATGATTTTTTTTCAATGGAAAAGAGGTGGTGAATGTCTTTGTAACAATAGTGCTTCAACAGCCTTCTTGAAAGAAATGGCTACTTCTTTTATGAGTGAGATATAAAGTTATTTTAACAAAGGGAAGGAAGAATACAGTAATGTAAATTCTCCATTTATAGGAAAAAGCAGGTGTAAAACATAGAGAATACAGAAGTTCCCAAGAAGCCATAGGACGTCCTCCTAATAGATTAAACCATTTTTTTTCCTCTTTTTGTGAAAAAACAGTAATATTGCTGACATGTAAATATGTTTTTAAGCAGTTGTGTAGTAGTACAAAGTAATCTGTTTTTCCGTGTTGTATGCCTGTATATCTGTTCATGTTAAAGATGGATATGGGCAGCTGGTGTTAACTTGCAAAGAAATGGAAATATAATTGAGATTATTTGTTATGAAAGGTAGGGATTAATGAGAAGAGCAGTATCTTTAGTTTCATCAAACCATTGCTAAAATGAAGTTACTGTGGAAAAAGATGAGCTAAAGGGGAAATATGTTACATTTTTAAATCACCAATAAATGTTACAAAGATGTTAACAAATGTTACTGAAATTGAAAGTGTCAAGTGGTACTTATGAGCCACAGAAATTTATGAAAAACTTTGATTTCTTGTGGAGAATTTCTGTTCTTCACATAACAGGTAGTGTATGACACGTATACATGTAGTAGTCAAATGTGCTTAGATAGATAAGGCTGCTCACTCCCCAACTTGCATTAAAATTCTCTTTAAATAGAATTAAAAAATTGATTGTGACAAAGTTCTATCTACTGTGGTATGCTTGAGGACTCTGTAACATAGGACCTGGGAAAGTATGTGATGAGCTGCATTTCTGTTTTCATGGCTGCATAGAGTAAAAAGAGTAACTAGCTTTGCTGGGTTTGCATCATTATTCACAGACCAAAGTTTGTAGACTAATATTTTTTAGGCTCAGCCTTCTTCAAATCTATGCTTAAAGTATATGAAATGGGTTTGAAGAGAAATTTATTTCCATCACAAACAATTGATCCCTATTTCACAAAGAAGATTGCTTAGTAGTATATACTTTTATTGATACCTTTAAGAATTTGTTCTCTTAAAATTTGTGGACTAGAGTTCAGGAGGGGAAGAGAAATTCGGAATGAAGTGAAATTTAAAAGTGCACGTAATAGCTTGATTTAGTGTAAAATACTTCTCTCAAGTTGGATTGTCTACTCATCATCTGATGAAATACCTAGTGGAAATCACCTAATAAGGAAGGTTGGCTTTGGTCCATCACAGCTGTAAAGCTGAGCCTTAAGATTGACTGAAGCAGAGACCTGAAGCCTTGGATAATGAGTTTTATACTCAGCAACCAGTTGAAGTGAAGAAATCATTAGGGCAAATTCTTTTTCCCTTGTGCTAATTTGCAGGCAGCTGAGAGAGCTGACATGCTGCAGTTCCTTCTCAGAGATCACAGCTATTTAAAGTAGCCTTGGGGTTGCTTTAATTTATGGCCTTGTATTTACCATTTTATTTTCAGGTATTTACCTAATTACCCGCTAAAGGGCTAACCTAATAATTGTGAAGTGTTGAAGTAGGATAGAAACCCATTTTGGCTCCTATTTTCTTCTTCAATACAGCGCTGGATTTAGGATAGCCTGGGTGGTCCTGAGCATAGAGGTATGTTAAAGGTGATAATAATAATAGAGAGGTAAATGTGTGACATCCATAGAGCTGCTTTCCGCTTACATGGAGTCAGCTGTGTTTAAAGTCCAGGCTCTAAAATAACAGCAGATTCAGAGCAGAGGCAAAGCTGCTCTCTGCAGTGCACAGGGAATGTCCCACGTAAAGTGTATCTGCTTCAGTCTTCAGCTGTCCCCTGTGTTCTCAGTTAAGGTAAAAATACTGTTTCTTTTCAGGTTACTCATTAAGTGTGCTGGCTGCTGTTTTTGCCATATTTTTCTCTTGTTGAAGTATTAGCAGAAATGTGCACATCAAAGTACTGAACTAACACTAATTAAGTATTTCTAATCAAATGGGAAGAATAAAACTCCACAGCAAGCCCCAAACCAGCCTATTCTTTAGTATTTCAACTGATGGCTGGGTTTAGCTAGTAAACTGTTCCAGAACTTTGCATATTACTTGCCAGATAGTAAAGCTGTAATTCCTGCTCTAAACACTTTGCAGGTAGCAGAAGTAAACCAGAAGAAAGCGTAAGGAGAGCTGAAAGTTGAAAATAACTGTGGCAGATTAAAAGCAAGAGTTGGGGTAAGTTTCTTTCACTAAAAGGAGTTTGCTGTCTTGTGGCGTTTTGTCTGAGAGTTGCTCTTTAGAGTTGGAAAAGCAGGAATAGGAGATTCAAGTTGACAAAGAAGGTGCAAGTGCTTAGAAATTAGTAGTTGGGAAGAAATATGAGAATAAGAAGGCCATAAGAGAAACAAAAAGGCTTTCACTCAATGGTACTTAACTTTGTATGGTATTTGGTAAGTCTTAACATTTGATTGGGCATAGTAACTTGTCATGGAAGGTATTTTGGTTCTCATGTTTTTTTTCCTTTTAATATTGAAAAATAGGATTGATCCCTGTTATACAAAGTAGTACATATATACTATACTACGAAGTCATTTTATTTGAAGTAATTTTTAAATTATTAGATAATTTCAAATAGTTTTTCATATTTCTCTAATTGACAGGTATGTCGTGGCTTAACCCCAGCCAGTAACTAGGACCATACAGCTGCTCACTTGTACCCCCCACCCCCCGAAGTAGGACAGGGAGAAGAGGGAGAAAAAGGAGGGGTGAAAAATGGAAAAAAAACGCAAACAACTTATGGGTTGAGATAAAGACAGTTTAATAGGACAGCAACAAAAAGGAAAAAAAAAAAAAAAAGAAAAAAGATAGTAGTGGTAAAAGAATATATAAAATAAAGTGATGCAACACTAATTGCTCTCACCACCCGATGACCAATTGCCCAGCTCATCTGAGCAGAGATCACAGAACCCTGCCCAACCCCCATAATATACTGAGCATGACGTCTATGGTATGGAATATCCCTTTGGCCAGTTTGTCCTGTCTACACTCCTTCTCAGCTTCTGTGGAAAGCTGAAAACGTCCTTGACTTACTGTAAAAGTTACTTAGCAACAAGTTAAACAATATGTTTTATCAGTATTATTCTCACACTAAATCCAAAACGCAGCAGCTACCAGAAGAAAATTAACTCTATCCCGGCTGAAACCAGGGCAAGGTACCAATACAAACTAGAGCAAAAAGTCTCCTTTGGAAAAGGAGGCAGATGTTTCCTCTCCAAATCAAATAATTTTTTGTTTCCTTATGGTGACTACTAGCAAAGAGTTGTTAAATAACATATTTCCAAAGTGCTTTGATTTTGCGAATTCCTTGCTGCAGGGTGACCTAATACAGAAGCATAAAGTTTAGAAAGTGCATGTTTGAAGTACGGTGTCCTTTGGGAATTTGATTATTAATTAGAAAGATAGTACTGGCAAAGATCATAAGGCATTAATTGATGTCCTTATATATGTTCCTTCTACGCAGAACAAAATTCAGTTGTGACCGTTGCTTGTTACATTAACCATATTATCACCCTTTGCTCACTCTGTCCATCTTATCTAGAACATTTTATACTTAAAGTTTGTAAGTTAGTTGGAAGAGAAATCAGCTGCTTATATTTGTGATAGTACCTATGGCAAAAGGACCTTGGGTTGACTGTAATGTCTGACTGGTACCCCACTACAAATAATAACCTAGGCCTGAAACCACATTAATAATAAGTAGGATAGGAAAGAAAGAAAAATAAGCAGAGAAAAATTACTTGCAGGAATTCATTTTTTATTTTGTTGGAATCAAATAACTATGTATATCTTTATGTGTAGGTGAGATAATCCTAGATGCTAATTGATTCCCCTCCAAAAAAAACCTTGCTGATTTGATAATGTCATTGGTTACTGGATGATGCTTTCTCCAAAATTCTATTATTATAAGGGAAATACTCTGTTTTTGAAAGAGAACATATTGATGAGAAAAATCTGAAATCTCTCTGTGGCCTTCTTGTCCTATTTGACTGGTTTTGCAATGCTTGGATAGCAAGAAAATTAACACTTATGGTCTCCCTAATCTGAGGAAACACCTGGACTGGGTTAAAAGTTGTCAAACTTTTAAGTCAGTTTGGCACTGACTTTTCCGGTTTTCAGCACTTGTACACAGCAAACCCGGGTTTTGAAGCTCAGTTGGGACACCATGTCCTGGGTCTGAACCAAGAAGAACAGCCCTGCAATTGCCTCCATACACTCAGCAGCTACTGTGAAATGGAAATAACAAAGAGCACAACCCATCCTATGCCAAATCCCTTAAATATATGTATCTTCTTTTGCCGGACTGTCGATGGTGTTCTTACTTTGAGTGTTAATGTCTAGTCTTCCTCTGAAAAGTACCATGCTCCTTGTCACCAACCTGTGTCCTGTCCCCACTTCCACAGATACCTTATGCTATTTAGTGACATGATCCTGAGAAGTCTTAGCCCAGCTGTGAAGAGGAGTTAGTGGGTAAGGAGGACTGACACACAGCTGTTGTCATGATTATCCAGGTCACAATTAGAAATCTGCATCATTAACAATATCCCAGTTATCTGTAAGTCAATAATTGCTATAAGTTTAAGGGAAAATGCAGGTGTCTCTATGTTTTGTCTGCCTTCTCCTTACTTTCCTGTCTATCCAGTGCATCAGACATTTGAAAAGAAGCAAATTATTCTCCTCTGTCTGGTCTTTCTGATCGCTTCTGGCTCCACTGGAAGTCTGCACCATGCCATACTCTAGAGACAGTATTAAAGCTTATATACAGACTTTGTAACTTTCATTAGCATTTGAATTGCATTTTGTGACTCCTTGTTTTCCGTGGTTTCACACACTGATGTGTAGCGGGTGTACTTATCCTCCTCCTCCCTTCCTCCCTTTTATTTTTTCAAGATGTTTAAATAGTTTCCCCAAAGTAAAGTATTTGGTAATAGCTTTAGGAGAAGGAAATATGTATTTCACAGAATCACAAAAGGTCTAATATCATTTATTTTCAGAGATATCTATTGTGAGAGTGCTAGTATTTTATGCGAAGTGTGACTTTGTATAGAGCCTTCGATTTATGATAGCAGTGGGAACACATTTAAATATTACAGTTGTTTCGGTGCTTTGTGGAACCGTGTATGTGCATAACCTGCGGGAACTGGCATCCTCTGCTTCAACCCTGACTCTGCAGCACGTAGAGAATGGGCAAAGCAGCCTGCTTGAATGCCATACAGTGAGGCACCAAACAGTTTGGGACAGAAGTGGTAGTAAGAGGTACTTACTACTTTCTGGTAGTAAGGTTGAATGACAAGGGCGTGCTAATGGTTCTGGCCTACGCCCTATTTTTGCATGGATTTACATGTGGCAGAGCGCACCTGGCACTTCTCATCACAAGCAAATATTACTGGATGTGAATAGAAGGGACAGAGTCGGACTTTAATGAGAATTTAGCTTTTCTGCAGGTCCTAGCTGTGTAAGGGCTGATGTGAGCACGAGGTCAGACTGTGCCTCCCAATGTGCACTCCTGTGGAACCCCAAGGGAAGAGCCAGAGGCTTGATCTTGCCTTTGGAGGTATGAAAACCTGTCAAGACCCCATAGACAGTAGAAACCATACATGCCGCATATGTACCTGGCCATTTTACAAACTACAGCTGCAGCAGTTCAGGTATTGAAAGATGGAGGCTCTATATCTTTTCTTAACAGCTTTCATTGTACATCGTCTATTTCCCTAGATAAAATTTCCATATCAGTATTTCTGTAGTTGTGTTAGGGCCTAATGCAGCTGTCCCTCAGCCTGCCCAACACAGATATGGATCTAACTGGCAGGTTTTAAAGAAAATCTCAATTTTCTGAGCAAAAAAATTAATCAAAAGAAAATAATTTATATTTACTGACCATATGTTATCTTTTCACCACATCTTTTTTCCATATCTAGTTATTTCTGTGTAATTTATATGTCAAGATACCTTATTTTTTCAGATACAGAGTAACATCTAGGCAAACCTCCCTTTTCTAAGCCTGTTTTATTAGTACAAAATAATTACTCGAGTAACTTCTTTTTTTTTAGTTTTTACACTGAGTTTGTTAAAATTATGTATGCTTGGACTTGGTTATTTAACTTATCTAATTTGGGCTTAGATACTGAGGCAAAAACAGTGTGATTTTTGAAATGTCAAGGAGGATGTGTGCAGCTTGTGGAGCTGATAGGTGTGAAAAAGCAGACTGAAAAGACATTACTTTCTTTTAGAATCTGTGATTTGAATTGGCAATAGCAATGGACCTACTGTAAGGAAAGGGTCAGGTTTGTGTTTGGTTTTTTTTGGATTTCTAAGCAGTTTGAATTGCACTCATTAGAATCATAGAATATCTCAAGTTGGAAAGGACCCATAAGGATCATGGAGTCCGACTCCCTGCTCCTGGCAGGACTGCCTAAAACTAAACCATATGACTAAGGGCATCCTCCAGATGCTCCTTGAACTCTAACAGGCTTGATGCCGTGACCACTTCTCTGGGGAGCCTGTTCTAGTGACTGACCACCCTCGCAGTGAAGAACCTTTTCCTAATGTCCATCCTGAACTTCCCCTGGTGCAGCTTCATAGTAATTCACAACTGTTGCTTTTGCCCTACTTCTGTCTTTCTTATCTAAGGAGGATGTTCTTTCAAACTGCTGTGAGGTTGGAATACATGCAGGACTTCACAGCCCGTATTTTAGAAGAGCTGCTGCTCTGTATAGGCTAGTTTTGATCTGCAATTAGAGGCTATTTAGGAATGTACTTACAAGGTGAACTTTTATATGGCGCTCCTAAGAAACTTTCTGAAAGGTGGTGTGCTCTTTATAGACTAGAGTGTTACAGAATTACCTGGTAGCAGTAATTTTCGGAGCTGTTTCTAAATTACACTTGCTCCAATTCATGTTTACATTTTTAAAGAAGTAATTGGATTTTTCAAAAGTGCCGAGCAGCTGCAAATCTTTTATGGCTCCAATGCCTACTCAGGGCAGTGAACATTTTATGGCAACTAGCGACTGCAATGTGTTGCCTAATTTAGTTTCACATCTCTCTCAAGCTTGACATTATTCAGTTCAATTTCATAAGATGGTATTAGTAAAAGACTAAATAAAGGAACAATTCAGTTAAGTTGTGTGCCAAGGAATAAAAATATTCTTGCTGATTTTTCACAACAGTGATCTGCAAAGTTTAGATTAATGAAGAATATTTAGGCAGTGGAAATTTGCAGAAGGTATTTCTGTGTGTGTAAGTCTGAGAATTATACAAGAGAGCTAAAGAAAAAAAGGGTAGACTCTGCTTTGGAGATAAAAGAAGACAAA
>VXAK01016965.1:1907-26012 GCA_013399435.1 Arenaria interpres | reverse complement strand
GGGGGGGTTGCCGGGGCAAACGGCCCGGCGGGGCAGGGCAAACCCGGCCCTCGCCGTAAAAAGCCCGGCGTGAAGTAGCTGTCGAAGGAGCTGCCGAGCTCCGAGCCGCGGCGCGGGGGAGGGGGGGGTGGTGGGTGTGAGCAGGTGGGTGCGGCGGGAGCGAACCGCTTTTCTCTGCGGGCGTTTGGCGTCCCGGGGTTCCGCCGCGCCCCACTTGGGGGACGCTGTGAAGTCACCGGCGGCTTCTGGTGAGGTGTGGGGCGGCTCGGGGGCTCTGCCGAGCCGTGAGGTGTCTGTCTGCCGAGCCTCCTGAAATAGCTGCTCGGGCTCCGCGAGTGGCTTGAGGGAGGGCAAGGCGCCGCCGTTCAGGGCTGGTTTCTCTCTGCACCGGTTTGTTTATTTATTTAATGTATTCTTCTCAAGGTACCAAACGGTGCGAACTCTCTTTGAACGTTAAAAAGTAAAGCTGTTCATCTGGCTCACAAAACGTTGCTTAGGCTAACAAAAGATTCCGGGAGACTGCTTTCCCCTGTGTTGTCTTCAGTATATATAAACTAGCTAAAATCTCTGGCGTTTTCACTTTGTTAATTACAATTGAAAATGCAAAAAAATACTGCATATCTAAAGTAAAGGATATGTGAAAGCACGGGAGGCCATTAAGTTGTACTTTTCTTAAATACTGATGCATGATTGGCGTGCTCAGATTGCTTAGTGCCAAAGACTTTACGTTTCTCTAGCTTTTTAAACAAACAACCTGCAACTTAGGATGTTTGTTTACAAACGTGCAACGGCAAATGTAGTTTGTTTAAACAAACATCCTACCCTGCCTCGGGTGGAAAATGACATACGCAGTTGGTTTAATGGGGATATATGTGGAGATAAAACTGAACAACCGTCTAAACCCAATCATCTTATGTTGGCAAGAGAGAGAAACTGTCAGGAAAAAACCCATACTCTAACAAGCTTGTCCAGGCTTCTCATTTTGAATTATACGTGTTCTTTGAACACTAGTTTTATTCCTTTGGTTGAGCCGGTGCATGCTGATGTCTCAAACACAACTTCAGAGGTGTACACGAGAAACAAAAGAGTAATAGTTCTCCTGAATGCACTTGACGAAGGATATTTTGAGCTATTTCTAGTGTCAGTAGGATGGACTGGAGAATGTATTTTTGTCTCTTGAAGGTAAACATCAGAAGAGATTTTCTTGGCTTTCTGTTCTTAAGTGTTGTCATATGCTGGAAAATGTCAGGGGAGATGTGTTTCTGGTCTGTTTTGTTCTCAGAAGTATAATTAATACTGATTAGATAGAGACATTCTTTCTCTCTGTATAAAGAGGTGAGATACAACCATCTTTACCTTCAGCTGAGTGATGGAAGAATGTAAGCATGGCTTGGTGCTGATGGAAGGTTTTGATTAGTTGCCACACAATTTGCTTGATCAGCTTAAAACTTTCCTTTGCATCGGCCTGCCTGCTTTATTTTTAACAAACCAACGATATTGCTGTACTAACCGACTTGGCTAAGTCCAGTCTTTTATTCAAACTTGGTTAATTAAGCTGTACTTACACTGGATAAGTACAAGGGTACTAAAGGAATTTGCACTGAATTAACCTCACAACTATGGTTGTAATGCACTGCTGGATGCCTGTGCGTGCTTAGTGCAATTTTGTTTAGCAGTGTCTGATACTTCTGTTTTGCACTGCTGTTTTGGATACGATACTTTTGTTCATTGAAGTGCAGTAAGACTTTAACTGGGCAAAAGATAGAAAGCTCCCAGAACTGTTCTGACTTGAGTTCCTTGGGAATATTTTGGGTTCAGTGTCAAAATAACTGACCATAGACTTCTTTAAGCAAACCCATTGCAGGAGCTTTCTAAGCAAGCTGCCTAAGTCCCTTTCTGGGGCCCTATATGAGAAAGAAACTGTGGGCTTCTCTTGTAAATAACCTCAACTCAGTCTGGCTTCATCTATACGCTTTACAGTGTTTTTCCTAGTCCAGTTCTGTTAATTTTGCTGTTACCTGATTTGTATTATCTCAGAGCAGGATATCTTGATTTTTATCTACGCTGCTGAGGACCCTTGAGCTGGATCAATTAATAGTATCTGCTTTAACTTTGGCTAAGCTTTCTAAAGCCTTTAGTTGCCATGTTATATTGCAGGACTCTGTTTGCATGTGTACAGTCTGCTGCTTAGCTGCACAGGAATTTTGGGCGTTACGAGTCACTTTGCTCCATTGTGCTGTTCTTCTCCAGGATCTGAATCCTCCACAGTTCCTTCTGTATGTTTTCTTGCATGAAGATTACAACTATGTTTGTAGATACTCTGTGTGATAAGCAAAAGTAATGGTAATTCCATTTCTTGTACTTTTAGCAGCCTGCTAAGCCAATCTAGATTTCTGTGTCTTGAAGTATTTTGATACAGAATAACTTAATTAGCATAAAATAAGTACATTTTCCCCTTGGACAGCAAGGAACACTTTCTTGCCAAGAATACAATATATAAATCATTTATTAGAAGCATAAAAGAGACAAGCAAGGATGGTTTGTTTTAAGTGTGAGACCGGTATCTGACTAGCATAGTTCATTTGTTCATGGTAATTTTCATCTTGTGAAATTGTCGTTAGAATTTAACTGAAAACAGTTGCAGGTTTTGGGGATACCAATTTGATGTTCTCTAACTAGAGGTATTTTTATGATACCTATTAGGCTGTGATAACTGAGATGGATCTTCTCTTCAGTTTCAGAAGCATATGTTCTCCAAATGCAGCAATTGCATGGAATAATGATATAGTAGACCGTGTCTTGGCACCAGTATGTTACAGAGCTTTCATGTACTGTTGTCCTCAAATTTGGGAAAGCCATTCATGGTGTTGCTGAAGGAAGATATGCAAATACTATATGCCTGTCTGCAGTACTTAAGTCACACAGGCAATTTAGGAGTTAGGAATCCTAGATACCTCTGTGATAGACCTGTTTGATAGGTGATTGCAAAACACTGCATTTGAAGAACAAGTCCATGATTGTAGCCTAGTCTACAAGCATCTTGTTCATACCGTCTCCTTTTCTTTCCCTTCATGCTTTACAGTTCCTGCATCATCTTTGAAGCAGCTTGCTCAAGAAATGTAGTAGGCTGCTGGACCTTAAAGCTAGGAGCTGGTTATAGATTCCAGATATAATTCCTTGCTCTGGCTCCAGTGTTCTCTATGGGTTGTTTGCAGAAGTCTTATGTAGAGGACATGCACTCTACATGAACTTCAGGTACATAGGGAAGAGGAATATTTTTCTGTATCTTTTTTCGTAAAAAGGAGGGGAGTTTGTCCCATAGTGAACTGAATGTAGCCTTACGTGTTTATGTTCTTTGGCAATTTCAGCATGGTTACCCTTGCAGTTAGTATACCTCCTGAAAACTAGTCTTGGACTGCCCTGTCACCCTAGTTTCGTAGGAAGTATGCTTGTATCCAGCACTGTATCTAAGGTATGGGAAATTCTCCTGCTTTGTAGCGAGACTTCTTTAGCCTGCTTTTACCCTGTGTCAGGGTTTGGGCTGGACTGGCCACTAAAATGAACGACCGATACTAACTTCTCTCCCAAATGAGAGAGAGAGAGACTTATGAGTTGAAAAGAAACTAAACTACTTTAATGAAATATTAATAATAGAATAATGAAAAGATAATATTCATAAGAAAATAATCATATATACAATATATACAAAACCCTGTCAAGCTCCCAGGTTGACAATCAGGTTTCCAGCAGGCACTGAGAAAGTCCCAGACTGGACTCAGCAATGGACGGGAGCTGGATTCCAGATCTGGATTCAGGAACACATGGACCCAGATCAAAGGCAGGCGAACAGACAGGGTCCTCCTTGGATGTTGGCCATTGAAGAAAGAGGTTGACCCTTTGAGCCCTAAGCTTTTATACTGAGCATGATGCAGATGGGATGGAATACCCTGTTGGCTGGTCTTGGGTCACCTGTCCCATCCGGTCCTCCTCACAGGTGTGACCTCTCTACACTTTTCCGCTTCTGACCCTCCAACAGGGCAAATAACGAAATTAGCTGAACTTAAGTTGTTGTAGCAATAAGTATGAGTAAGAGCCTTTCTGCATACTGTTCCTTGGTATTCGCTATTACTATCAGGCCTTATCTCCACCAGAAGCGAATGCTGTATTAAAAGTACGCCATTAATTTCAGAGAGTTAGAAGAGGCTTAACTGAAAAGTAAAATTACTGAAAAGAAAATTCGTTCTGTTTTACCTCAAACAAGGACAGCCTGACATTTTACACTTATGGTAATATACAGGAAATGCCAACTATTGGTTGTATGTTCTTTTTTTTTTTTTTTCAGTAGGGTTAATGTGCTCATATTTATTCTGAAAATAGTTGGTTTGTAGATTTCAGCAGATGAAATGAATTATACAGCTGCTCTACATTGACTCTGAAATTCATCTTGCTAAATTAAATCTGATATAATCATAATTGGCAGAATTCTCTGGAGTGAACTTGCTTACAGAGCTGCCAAAATCTTTCTCCCGTGGCCAGTCATTCTTTCCGGGTTTGTCACAAGTTATTGGTCAGGGTTAGAACTGTGTACTTGTGTGAGTATCAGTGTATTTTAATATCTCTGACTGTACTAGGTACAACTCATTTGGTTGTAGTGGCTAGCATGCATTTAGGGGAACTAATAAACCCTTTCCTCACTACAGTGCTGGGCAAATGTGGAAACACCGTTTGCCATGACCACTGCATTGGAACATTGTCAAAGTAGGTGTTGTCTGTTGTGTCTGGTCAGCTGTCTCCTCTCTGTCAGGGAAGCTGCCAAAGCCATCCACCAGGGAAACCTCCATTTCTGTTGGCATTAGATGTCAGCAGTCCCTAAGGTTACCCTTGCAGACTGAAATTCTCAAAGATGTTTCTTGGAAAACCTTTTGAGTCACAGGTTCCAAGATGGTTGGCTTCCATGCTGCTATTGAATCCCACCTGTGGAGGCAAAAAAGCATCTACATTTTGTCAAGTTCATCTTATAGCAATTACGTTCTGGCAAAGGAAAGGGTTAAGTGTGACTACAGTGTTGGAATAACTATAAGTGAGAAAAACACAGTTCTGATTTTTGAATTGCGTATAATTCCAGTTTTTTGAATGTTTCAGATAGGGTTTAGACTTTTTGAGGTTTGTTTTTCTTCCCTTTCTTCTTAGAGCAGGCTTGCAGGTTTCTAAAACCTGCCCAGAATAAAAAACCCCACACCTGAAAAAGCCCCTAAGTATTTTTTCTGCTGTTTATAGTAATCCTTTCATTATTTGATATCATGGCTTATAAATCATACAACCGGGTACTGACTACAAACACATCTTACCAAAACCACACTTTTTGGTTTGTTTTCACAACTTGGTAGAGTTCAACTGTGTAGAGACCACAATGTGGCCTAGTTAAAAACAGGATGAGGAGGGGCAGGGAAAGATTGAGGTATCGATAGTGTTTTCCACCTTTGTTTTTCCCTTCCGCGCCCACCCTCCGCTTTGGGAGAACCTGCTGTGAGGTATCTTTCTTGAAATGGCTTGTGAACTTTTATAGATTTATATACACGAACTGCAGCCCCAGGTACTAAGCTGACACTAGCCTTGAGCCTAATGATACAAGCTACATAAAGTTAGGTGGGTTTTTTTTTGTATTTTTCTGGATTATTTGGGCATACTGATACTTCTTTTTTCTAGCACCTCTGAAAGGAATGCTTGTTGTGGAACTGTCCAGCAATATTTTAGCTGTGCTCTCTGTAATACAGGAAGAAGGTGAAGAAGCTGCGTATGTTGAGGAGCCGTCTCTTGTGAAAGTGTCATCGTGAAGCGTGTCCGAGGAGTAGCGGAGAATTTGATACGCTCTGAAAAAACATCTTTTCACAAGTGAATCTTGAAAAGTTTGGTTTCTGAATAGTGTTCTTATTAATGGAGTTTCTCCTAAATAACTTTTGTATTAAGACAGGAAAAGTGAACTAAATGAGGAACATTTTCAACATCCATAGCTGCAGTGTTCTGGATATCTTGGATGTAATGTATTTCCTTAAATTCATAGTGTAGGAAATGTTGCAGGACTCATTGAAAATATTTTTAACCTGCATGTGTCAGTGTTGATTTTGAGGGTCAGTTCTCCCCTGCCTCAGGATTCTAGTTAGAAGTTCATACTTTTGTCCCTTCAAAAAGGGTTAGTCTTGCTAAAGAGCAGGCTTTTGTTTCACTTGGTTTAGTAGTCTGCGTGTGTTAATGCCAAACATATCTACATGGATATATGTCAGAATTGGGGATTCTAGAAAAAACAGAACTGTTATGCTGTTCTAGTCCTTTAGGTTTAGAACAAGGAGTAACCCGGATTGTCAGGTTTTTGCTTACTTGGGTTCACTTAGGGGAAAAAACCCAGGATGTCATTTACCTGCTTGGGTAAACAGTGGCTTCCTTAGTGAAGGGAAGAGGTAGTTGTGTTTGCTTTGAGGTGGGTAATAGTATTATATGTGTGATTAGCTGATTTTGTATCTATTTGTCAAAGACTGTCACTGTGCTAAATGAAGGGCAAGTTATACTTTCTTCATTCTGCCAAATGCTGCACATTCTGGGATATTTCTTTTTATATACTGTGGAAGATACGGTAAAGCCACGTGGAATTAATATTGGTTCTGAACGATGGAATCAAAATGACATTTTCATAATTCCTCACCTGCCTCCTTATTATCCTTTTTATTGTTTAGAAAACCATTTTCAAATGAACAGACAGATAAACACTGTGATGTTCATAGTGTCAAATGGTTTGGCTTTAAGCAGTGTATTTAATGCCTTGTATCGCTTCATTTTTCAAGTCCAACACTATTCAGCTCGGCTTTTTGTGGTAGGTTCATTTTCCTTCACCCATCTGCAGCACCACTGAGGAGGAAGAGGTAGAAATAACAAACTGCTATTAAAAGATCACTTCTTCAACCGGCTTCACTCAGCACAACACTGTTTTAAAAGTTTACAAAAGTGCCGTATGAATGTTTGGTCAATGTTTTTGAGGATTTTATATTTTAAGAAAAACTAATGAAAATCTCTATTTCCAAATAAAATTTTATTTTTAAATGTTAAGGGGAAGTGGTGAAATAGTTCGGACTCTTTTTTTTTTTTCGGTCATAACCTGAAACAAACTGGAAAATGGGAAACTGTTTGAATTTGATCCATAGTTTCATCAAACAGCTTTAAATATCTCAATTTAAAAAACCCAAACCAAAACAAATGCTGAAAAACTTTGCCATATTTCCAAGTGGAAAAGAACAGCTTGGAACAAACCAACACTTTGAAATGGCAAAGGGGGAGGGTAGAGCTACAACTAGAAAGTGAAAGAGTTGAAACACGCCATTTGGTAGGTCCTGACTTGTTAAAAACTGGAAACTCTGGGAAGGTTGGCAAAGAAGTCACTGTTGGTTATTCTGTTCAGGCTTCACGGTTGCTTTTGCCATGAGGTGGTTTACGTGAAGCGGGTGGGAAATGTGTTCACTGCTGGATGTTGCGTTGTTGGGGCAACGTTCCAAGGAAGGCTGGGTCTTTCTGACAGCTTTGTGACCAGTTCTTGCTTATTCCGCTTCAGACATACGCTTCAGTCATCCTGTTGATTGGTGCCTGTCTTGTTCAGCCTGTTTAGCCACAACTGAATTAGATTATAAATTCTGGGGTGTTTTTTCCGGGTAGTTTTTTTATCATCTCAGGGTGCTTGAGCTGCCTGGCTGGACGTTGAAGCTGGTGTGTGGAAGAGGTGGGACTGCCTGATTGGCAGTGGGAGAGAATGACGGTGAGCTGTTGCATGAGCTCATCTGTAAAACCTCTCCCTTAGAGATTAACTTGCTGATAGGAAAAAAAGGGAGTGAACTGTGTAAATAAAGAATTTTGCTCTTCAATACAAATCAATCTAAAAGTTGTCAAGAGTTGAGTAGTAAAAAAGAGTTTGTTCTCATTGAAAAATGATGCCAAAGCTAAGAGCGTCCTAGATTTTCAAATTGTCTCAATTGGACATGGAAGCAGACTTTCAGTAGTATTAGCAATATGGTCATGCTGATCAATCTTAGACTTTCCAACGCTGAAATTTGAAACAAAAGTCAGAACACTGAAGCAGATGCTTGAGTTTAACATAGAAGCTGCATCTTTCTATGGTGTCATTTTGTCTGAAATTGGCAATTCAAAGAGAACTGAAGCCCTTCAAACTTACCTAGACATCTCTAAATCTGGCTTTTTAAATTTACTTCTGTAACCCAAAAGTGGATACTGAAAACCAAGAAGCTGCACTGTAATCTTACAGCTATTTATTCAGGGAAGCAGGCAGTCTTATGTCTAAAAGCAAAATAACATTTTGTTCAATTTGTGAGGGGTGATACAAAATGCAGAGATGCAAGAAATGAGGTCTTTGTTGCTGCTCAGACAATGAAAGTAATTGAGGGAAGGAAGAAGGAGACCTTACAGGGTTAAACCATCTTAATATTTTGACATATGGGAGTTATGCATGTCTGTACAAATTAATTGTGATTCAATAGGCGTTTAAAATCTCAGAGTACATGGTGAAAGTTAGGAATCTGCAACTGACTTCAGCTTGATACATAAATAGTTTATGGTAGCTAATGCATTCTGCAGTATCTGAAATGTGTGTATTAATTACCAGGTTTGCTGTATACTCTTATAAATCAACTTTACAGGTGTTTCGGCTTAGCATGGAATTTATATCCATGCAAGTTTCAGTACAACAATTACAGTAGCTTAATTTTAATGAAAGTCGGCTGTGTCCTTTATTTTTCGTTTTCATGGTGTCAGTTGTTGAGATGAACATGTAATAACAGTAAAGAGGCTATTAATATTCTCATGCTCTTGTAGCCAAAACCTTTGGAGACCATTCAGAAAAGCAGTGGGAAAGGTTATAAAACAGACATTTAAAGGGTTAAGGGGAAAAAGAAAAAAAAGCTGGGCTGTTGCCAAGTTAGTATGGGATGAAATCCTAGCCCATGTCAACTTCAGTTAATTTGCTTTGTCAGTTGCTTTCAGCTATGAATTGTTGGAAGTAGGCTATCCAAGTTAGAGAAGTAGGCTACCCTAGTTCCCATGCAGTGTATTGCTTGCAGCATAGGGAAGCGCGTGGCTGTAACGTTAACCGATAAGGAACTGATGACTCCATGGTGTCACTGAAATTAAACGTCTTGCACTGGTGAATTGACTGCACAGGTTTTTTACAGGGCTTCAGAATTGTTATTGTTTGATCTCCAAAAGAAGATGACTTGTTTATTTTAAAATAAGCTATTTCTCTCTGTTCAGTAGAAATAAGAAATACTTTCACTTGGATTGTCTGCTAAGCTTTTAGAAATGAGAATTGATGAATTATTGTAACTTACAACACAAAGAACTTATTGAATCCTAAACCCTGAAATGCTAGCTTTTAGTTCGGCTACACACATGGTTAAAATCACCACAACATGTTTTGCTTTGGCTGTTAAACATAGGCTTATGCCCTGTTAGCCTCCTAGTTCTGGCATATTCTTAATCAGAAAGTTTAATTTATTGAAATTCCTGAGTCTCCTATTTGTAATTTATCATTAAATTTAAAAGCTAAAGAGAAAAATTGCTTTGATGCTGCAATACTTATCATACAAAGATGCTGTGTGGCTGATGTTAGGGTATCTTCATGCTGAGTTATCTCTTGCTATTACACTTGTGCTGTAATATGCCTTGTGAGCGAGTTTGTTACAAACCTGTGCTGTTATAGGAGTGTTACTGTGCGTTTCAAATCAAAATTTTGTTTGTTTACCATTTTAGTCTTAATGTCTAAGAGTTGTGTTAGTTTTAGGCATTTGTCTTGAGTTCTCATTTGGCCATAAGCATTACACAGCTCTGTTGATGCGAAACTAGGGAGAGAGAGAGAAAAGTTGGACTGATCAGCTGTGATGAGAAAGATTAGTATGAAAAGGGTATGCATTTGTGTACATTTTTTTAAGTGATTTCCTTGTGTGTATGAGCATTCCCTCTAAAGTTGACGGGGTCCACCAGTACTTGTCTGCTGAATTAAGTACAATTAAGATTTCCTCTATGCCAATTAAGTACATTGGAGTAGTGCTTGCTTTTCACACAGGCTGTTGCCTCTTCAGCATGAGTCATATAGTGCTGTTTCAGTGTGTTCTAATTGCTTGTTCTGTGTCTCTGCCACGGCATTCTTACTTAATACAGTGACATGTGATTCAGCAAATGCTGTTAATAGAAGCTCTGTTTAAACTTCATTGACATTTATGGATTTGTAAGTGTAAATTAGAATGTGTCCTTAAGTGGTTATGGATAGGGAACGTTTGCTGACTTTGGGCCAGAAGTGTCAGAGGTTTTTTTGGCGGGCGTTTTGTGGTTTTGTTTTTTTTTTTTTTTAAAGAATGCAACATTGAATTTTTATTTTTACAGGTTCTCATACCTCTTTTATTTCACATCATCTGCTGAGTAGCAGCTTTTTTGCCTCCTGTTGCCTCTTCTGCTTTCCGCTTTTCAGCATTTTCAAGCTCAAATTTTTTACCTCAAGAAATTAGACTTCCTTCTTGTGATTCACCTGATAAGCAGAGTTGTAGAAGGCTGTTAGAAGCAGCAAAACCAAAATGACCACATCTGCCTCTTGATACGTTGTCACCGACATTTTTCTGTCTCTTTAGTATTTTTAGTTAAGTATTTGATAAAATTACATGTCGTAAGTCATTTAGAGGCATGACGCTTTTGTGGACTGACACTGCTGAGGAACAGCAGGGTTTTTTGTGCTCTTTAATGGCTCTTTTTGGCTTAAAACCCACTTTGTCTCTTGGGACTGGAACAGAGGGGCTGGCAGGCTGCCCTGTGCTGGAATGAGTGGTGCTCAGCTGGCTCTGCCTCCCTGTGGCCCCCCTGGTGGCCCTGTTTCATTTAGATTCTCACCTTTCAATAGTAGTTCCAGAGTAATCGTTTGGCCTGAGCTGCAGAAACATCTCCCGTCAGGGTTTGTGTCCAGCATAGCGTGTGTACCCCCTCACGTTAGAACCATACTGAAGGCACGTCTAGCCCATCCTTACACTTCGCACAAACTTTACATTTCTTTTACATGGAGCAAAACTCCTGTAATAAATTGACAATTCTGAAATATAGGCTGCTTAAGAATTAGAACCTGACTTTGGTTCTCTCAGTATGGCAGTTAGGGGTGTGTGCATGTGTGTGTGCATACACACACGAAAATATAACTGTATTGTACTTGCATATGTATACATACCTATGTGTATCTCTTTCTTAAAGATATGGACGTTGGTAGTTGGTTACCTGCTGATGGTTTCATTCAAGTGGAATATAAGCACTGAACGTTACTTAAAAGCAGTCTCTGTCCCTGTCTGGATTATGCTGCTATTTCACTTAGGTGAGTAACAAGAAGTTATTATTCTGTTTTCTTGCAAACAAAGCTACTTGCTTGCTCTTTCACTAAATCTTTATAATGGAGTCTTAGCTGAGATGCAGGCGGTTGTCTCTGCTCAGTAATTCTGGCTGCATGTGGTCAGCAGGGAGTGTTGGAGTTTGGAATGGGAAGGCAGCAAGATGCTGAGCAATATGTGTCTTCTGCTTCTCCTGCCCAGTTTGTA
Source organism: Arenaria interpres (assembly GCA_013399435.1). Lineage (NCBI taxonomy): Eukaryota > Metazoa > Chordata > Aves > Charadriiformes > Scolopacidae > Arenaria > Arenaria interpres. The sequence continues at coordinate 14,394 of VXAK01016965.1, read as the reverse complement.
CTTCCCATGGTTTTCCCTTACTTGGCTCTTAGAGTTGCAGGCCTGGTAACAGTCTCCCTGACATCCCCCCAACATGTCGGGGGATTTAGACTTTCACTTGTGATGATTTTTAAAATAACTGTTTTCTTGGGAGCCTGCCGTTGGCCAAGGCTGAAGTTGTAAAATGCGTTTAACAGTAGTAATAGAAGCAAAAAAAATATGTCTGTCAGTAGTCAAAAAGCATGTCAATATGATATCAACAATATCAAATAAATTTGCCAGTAATCTATATAATCTGTTAATACAAATATAAGAGTAAAGTAGTTTATAAGTATTAGATTTATTTTACATACTTAATATAACAGATTATCAGATTATATTATCAGAGTTTATGGTGGAAGTATTATGCAGATAATAGACTATCATGATGGAAGGCTTCAGAGTGTACTCCATGATTTGCTTTAGATGCAGGTTCCAAGTGTTGTTCTGACTATGTAAGGATACTTTCCTGAGGTTTTAAGCTATGCGTAATGACTTTGCTTACATTTTGATAGTCTTTTATTTGCTGGAAGTACTAGCTGAAAAGCCAAAACCCAAGAAGGCACTGCTTGATGCTACACTGTAGACATCTAACATAAATAGGATTTTTTGGAGGGGAACTTGGTTTGCCTCTGATATCTAAAATGTTTTTATTTTGTGTGTATTTTCATGTAATTTTGCATGTAGTTTTTAAAATTGTTCTCAAAAGTATGTCAGCATAAAGTCACTGAAGTTAGAAATGGTAACAACTTGGTTTATTCATTGAGAAACTTGTTCACCTGTTCTTTCTATTCTTCCTTTCTGTGAATGTAGAAGACTTTTTGCTTTATGACGCTTCTTAGTTCCTGCCCAGATTGTTCATTCTTCTTGTGGTGTCTTTCTTGGTTTTGCTAAATGTGGAGTTAATTAATGGCGTAATTTTTCTTGTAAAAAAACTCACAACCCTGTATCTTCCAGCTTCTGTGGCAGGTTCCTGGAGAATTCCTGTGTTTCTGGTTATAGTTGTACTGATGACTGTAGGCATGTTGCACGAACAGCAGAATGGAAAGGAGTCTTCTGGTAAGGAGCAAGTTACTATTTCTGTAAATCAAGTGAAAGTATCTGGACCATGTCACTGTAAATTCAATATCATATGGATTACAAGAATTTACTGTAAGATTTTTAGTATGTTTGTTTGAAAGTGGTTTACGCATGCTGAAATGAACCTTTGATTCTTTACAGAAAATGTTTGCAGTGGACTGATGTTTGTTTTCCATAGCAAATTAGTGATTCTCATGATCAAGCCTGATTGCTTAAGTTTACAGAAACCTGTATGTAGTTATGAGCATAAAGGAAGCCCAGGAAATATAAAATCAGAGGCTAATTTTGAAAGAAGTGAGCAATATGGGTTTAGTAGCTCCTATAATATTGAGTATGAGAGAAACTGAGACAACTCTATACAACGAGTTTCTTATATCCAGTCATTCATTTTTAAAATCCCAGTTTCTTAAAAGTATGATTTGTGTTTAGACTTCGAGAAAAATAGGATTTGCCTGTTGTGAGTCAATTTTGCATAAAAGCAAATGTCAGGTGTTCTTTCTAGTATTAACTCTATGATTGTTTTTGGAGACCTTTTTCCTGTCTTGCTCTTTTAGTTTTCTTGAAAGTCATCGTAATCTTCATTAGTAAAATTGATTATAGAGATTTTTTAGATTAACCAGACTGCCAGCAACTGCAAATGACTTGGGTCAGTAGCAGTTAATTAGCAAGGAAAGTGCTAGGCAAATAACTGGTGTTTTGTTACACTAAAATTAATAACACTCATTCCTATTTGATCGTGTTGACTACGTATAATACATATTAAAAACTAACAGTGTCTATCCATGTAATTTCTGATGCTTGATAGCTTTGGTGGATATCAAGCAACAAATAAAACATTTTAAGACTTAAGCTTTTCTTTGTTTACATACACGTATATATTTTACAGGGGCAGAGCTTCCCGGTCAGATGATTTCCATTGCTGCTTCAACAATTGCCATGGCAATTTCAATGACAGAAGATGAGTCCAATAATGAACGTTCCTCACAACCCTCAGGTGACTGAATACTCTGTAAGAAAACATTTGAATTTGCTCTAAGGGCATGAAGTTGGAGGGAATTAAGAACAAATTTCAAAATATCTATCCTGTACAAAATAGCACGTTTTTACTTACATTGTGAAACAGGTTTATCTGTTTTTAAAAAATGTTAAGGCGGCAATAATATAAAACCTATCTTTCAAATGATAGTTCACATGGCTAACTGGAAGAATTTATTATTTTTTTTCAGAGCGAGCATGTTTGGTTTCCCCTATTCCCTATTGTTAATTTTTCTGTTTTCCCTGGCCACCTTTTGATTTGTTGGCAGTTATGAGATACATTTATATTGGATTTCTGGACCAGGTACAGACAGGCTGGAATAATTTTTGAGTAAATAAGTGCCTCTCACCCTCAGAGGAAAAAATTTCTTCCTAATATCAAATCTAAGTCTCCTGTCTTTGAGTTTAAAACCATTACCCCTCATTCTATTGCTGCACTCCCTGATAAAGAGTCCCTCCCCATCTCTCCTGTAGGCTCCCTTCTGGTACTGGAAGGCCACTACAAGGTCTCCCCGGAGCCTTCTCTGGGCTGAACAATCCCAAATCTCTTAGTCTGTCCTCATAGGAAAGATGCTGCAGCCCTCTGATCATCTTCGTGGCCCTCCGCTGGACCCATTCCAACAGGTCCATGTCCTTCCTGTGTTGAGGGCTCCAGAGCTGGACACAGTACTCCGGGTGGGATCTCATGAGAGCAGAGTAGAGGGGCAGAATCACCTCCCGTGACCTGCTGGCCACACTTCTCTTGATGCAGCCCGGGATGCCGTTAGGTTTCTCGGTCACACATTCACCCATCTTCTGTGTGAATGGTGATGAAATGTTATTCTTGTACAGCCAAAGGTTTTACTGGTAGAGTTAAGAAACTTGACACCTTCTGCTGGGTTTTTTGGGTGGATCAACTTTGTGAGCTGACTTGAGATACAGAACTGAATGGGAGTTTTGATACTAAGGAGTCTGTGCTTGTCATGGGGAGAATCCTGGTTCATTGGCTGTGCCAATTTAGTTTGGCTTAAAGTGCTGTGAACTGCGTTCTGAAAAGCTTTCTTGTCTTGGGATTCCCTTGGAGTTTTTAGTCTTGTTTTTTTTTTTTTTCTTTTTGTTTAATTCTTTCTTTTTCCCTGTCCGTTCGTTCCCATCTGTGTTTTGCATTTTATGTACAGTCTGCTTAAGTTAATAGGGAAGTGGTAAGAGAATGAGGCAGTTCAATTGGTACTACTCTTAACTACTGTTATTCTTATTTAATTAAGGTTTTCTTCATTGCAAAAATACATTGATCAAATTTTTCATTACCAAAAGAAGGAACATTCCTTTTTTCTTTGATAAAAGTGACTTTACTAAGGGCTTTACGGGCAAAAAGTGTTGGATAACTTTAATTTTGGGGCATAGCCTCCAGCATACTAAACTACTTTGTTTTTTCTATTTTGGCTTTTAGCACTTCCTTCCCTTTGATAAATATTGGAGTTGCTGCTTGTTGTCATGTTACTTCTTATGTTGATCGTATTAATTTTGGAGAAAAAAAGTAAAAAGCAAAGTTTTGTGTAAGTTGAATTGATAGGGGAGAATTCTCAATTATGGATACACTTCTTTCAAATTTGTGTTCCTTTAGTGCATTGTAAGCTGGATCCATTTGTTTCTATTAGTACTCTTCTGCTTTGTTAAAAATAGACTGACAGGTACAAGGGAATGATAGACCCTCTATTTCTGATGACAGAAATGCTTTGTCTTTCTAGGAAGGTTTCTGTTCGCGGGTAACTTTTGCTCTCCTTACGGAAAATGAACTTGTGTCTTTTTCTCCAAAGTGTAGTTTGTGTATGATAGGGCTGGCTTTCATCCCTTTGAGATATGAACTGACTTTCCAAGAAGCACTCCACTTGAAGTTTCTGCTGTGTTTAGCTGCTTACAGAATTCCTTTTTTCAGGTTGCATGCTGTAATTCCTTTGGGAATATTCCGAAATTCCACCAAATACATTACCAGCAACCAGCTGACAGTTGTGTCATCAGCCCAGTGTCTATCAATTGGGAGAATCAATAGATCTACCTTATTGTATTAGTGCGGTGGGGAAGTTTTTATAAGCTCTAAAAATAGTTCCCCTTACTTGTAGAACACCAATGCAGATTTCTACAACAAAAGAAGAGTGTTCATCCAGTGTATGAGGCTGCAGAATTTGTTGCTTACCACTACTGTACACGTATGACAAATCTGTCTTGTCTTTTTGTACATTCTAGCCGTGATGCTTTAGGCTAGGAATGGCTTTAGTAACACATTGCAGCTAAAACTGCATGTGTGGAACATGAGTTGTTTGACTGCTATGCATGTAGTGTGTTGTAATACTTTTTTTTTGTTATAGCAGTTTTTCTATATGAGAGGAAAGCGGTTGGTGTTGATGTGCCACAAGTCCAGTTGTGTTTATTGCTTTCCTGCTGCAGTATGGACCAACGTAACAAATTGCCTTTTATTCTTCAGCGTAGAGTAACACCTCAGGTTTTCTTGTGTGTGCATTCTCCTACTATGGCTGCAAATTTTTCTCAAGTAGTGGTGTGTGGAAAGTGTGTGCATTTTGCCACCAGCATGTGGCCTCAGTAAAAGTTAATCCTGGTGTTCTCAGGGAGAGATTCTACATAGAGCAACTGAAGACGGATTTGATGTCACCCATGCTAGTCTCATACTAGGCAGATGTGCCAGCAAAAAAGTTAAATAAATAAATTACTATGTTCTCTATACAAGAATTTTAATTTGGACATCAGATTTTTTCCTGAAATGACTGTTTACTCTTTGTTTATAGGTACATTTAACACATCAGTTCACATCTTTTAATTCAATTTCATGTTTACTAACTTATGAATGAGAGAATGACATTTGTTACCTACTAATTTATGCTTGCTGTTGTTACTAAAATATGTTACACAAGCAAGCAATTTAGGATCACAGCGTGAGTGCTATGTTTGTAATGTGAGTGTTTAGGAAAAGAAAAAGTATAGTAAGAAATTTGTGAGATCCAAGTTTCCTCTTCAGTGTATGCTGTTTGTTTTTTTTTTTGTTTTGTTTAAATGAGCTTTGAGGAAATCTAATATTTCTTTTTGAGTACTTGAAGTAAAGAAAAATTTAACATTTCTTTTAAGATTTTAGTTTCTCTTAGAAGTGAATTACACCTTGTGTTTTACAGGGTATTAGAGTTATTTTATAAAATATGTTTGGCTTGTAACTTACCTGCAGTGACAGGAGGCCTCTTGGAAGCTGTGGCATCTTTTCTTCTCTCCTTTTCCCAGCGCTGCTTGGCATGGTGTTGCATGATTTGGGAGAGCTTACACAGCCCTCTTACAGCTTTTCAAAATTCAGAACAGTGCCAAGGCTGTCTCTCTCTTTTAGAGAAATTACTAAAAAACCCAAAACAAACCAAGCCCAAAACCCCAAACCCAACAAAAAAAAAAAATTAATTTGGGACTAGGGAGCATATTTTGTTCTGTGGTGAACATTAATGTGATAATTTCCACTTCTTTGTATTTGTTTGTTTTAGGAGCAACAGAAGGTGATCAGCCTCTACATGCTTCATCATCTTTCTCCTCCTCTTCATCCTCTTCTGGCTCTTCTGGGAGCAGACAAAGACCTGAAATTGGATCTTTTCTTAGAAAAAAGAAAACTAGTGATATCTACTTTGTTACACTCGTGTGGGCCATTGTCATTGTGCAGATCTGGCTAAATTTCTGGATTGTACAGCTATTGCCAGTGCCTTTTGCAGGTAATAAACCAGTTATTAGATATGTATGTTAAACGATGAATTTGGATAGCCTTAGGTTTTATGTTAAATAGAAGGAAAGGCTTGGAGGCTTGTACGAGTTCTAATTTAAAACTTTTTCAAGATTATTTTTTTTGTTAAGAACATCAAGAACAGAATGATGTCATTGAACATTATTATGTTATTGATGAATGTAGCTTCAAATAGCAAGATTGATGTGCACTGTCTGTTATCATGCAGTGGACAACTCTGTAAAATTGCTTTGTCTGTTGAATATTGTAGTTACCTGGAATAATTTAGTGCCATTGTAAGAATCCTTCTGGTTTGGAGTACTTTGTTTTTCTTCCTCTTGATGTCTTGTCTTTCATGTTTTTGCACCTGTAGAAAAAAATATTTTAGCTGTTACTCAGTACTGAAATGCAGCCCATGCTAACTTTTAATTTCCATTAAAAATTGTTAGGCTCTGTGGACAAGTTGCAAGATAAATTTGATTCTAATTAGCTCTGGGGTTAATTAGCTTTGTTGTTTCACATCTACATGCATCTGTTCTCTTACATATCAAGCAAGAATGCAGTAGTTATGATGGCTATCTAAGGTTATTTTGAAATTGTATACTGCTTTTTCTAACACTTTTTGGGGGGATGAATAGGAAAGATAGGAACTCTAGAAATATGCATAAACTACTATGAATTTGAAGGCATTTCCTCCCATCCCCCTACTGTGAACAAAGTGAGTTTCCTAATCTGTTTGGATTTTCTCTAAGCTTCAGTTAAAGTGCTCATTTTCAGCTTTTTGTAACACCTAAATGTAGCTATTTTCCTTTTTACCAGGGGGATCTGCTGACCCCAGCTAGTGGCCAAGTGCTCACGGAGCCACTCACTCTTTTCCTGTCTTCCAGCAGGGGCTCACCCATGAGCTGCAGTCCCTTTGGGGAGGTACCAGCTCAGGCGTCTCCTCATCCCTAGGCCACAGTCCCTTCAAGAGGTGTACCTGCTCTGGCATGGGTCCTCCACAGGCCACCTTCCCTTTGAGTGGTGTGCCAGTTCCACCATGGACCACTTCTACTTCCCTGGCCTTTTTATTCCCTTTGCTGATCCTTCTGTTCCCTCTTCTTCTCTATGCACTTGTTCTGTGGTCACTCCTCCCTCTCTAGTGTTTTCTGCCCTTTCTTAAGTATGTTTTCACAGAGGAACCACACCTGTGCCTGATGGGCTCAGCTTTGGCCTGTGCTGGGTCCATCGTGGAGCCCGTGGAACCGACTGTGTCTGGTACAGGGCAGCCAGTCTCTCCCCTTGGAAGCCACCCTGCTACCAAAACCTTGTGATTTACACCCAATACACAAAGCCATTATAAGCTGTCTGGTTGCGGAAATCTGGAAATCATGATTGTAGGGACGTGCTTACTGGTTCGAGGGGCTCTGGACTCTGAGAGGCTTGGGGAAAGGAACAGCTGCATGTTCGGCTGTGGCACTGTAGCTGGAGCTAAAGGGTGGTTAGGCATATAAATTGCTGAATACGGGCTGAGAGGGGTTTGGTCTTTGTTTCATTCCAGTGTAGTTGCTACAGAAGAAACTGACCTGTTTTGGTGCCTGGGCATCGTGGGAAATGGCCATGACAGGTTGGATGTAGCTCGTAAATGCATCATACAAATGAAATGGAAATTAGAAAATCAATTTTACACTTATTAGAAGCAGAGCTTATATGACTTAATTTATTGAAGGGAAAAGTGAATGACTGACTTAAGCGCTGTTTAGAAATACCTACTTGGGTGGGAGGAAAAAATGGTGCAATAGTTTTGCCATTAGGTAGACAGCAATGGCTGGTTTTAAGTTTGAGCCAGACAAATCTAGATTACAGTGCACATCTGTAACTGATGAGTACTCCTGCTGCCAGTCACTAGGTCCAAATTAGCTACTTGAACAATAAACTCATGCCAAAATAGAAATTAATTTTGAGAATATTTGTGACTTATTGCCTTAGCAGTAGCACTGTGCCATTAAGTGCTTTTCTTGGTATATAACTGAATATATCTATATCACCACAAAAATATTATGAAAAGGCAATATAACGATGAACAGAGCCGAATTTAGAACAGTGGATCACAATAAGTGTCAGAATGTGAATGATGATGACCAGGATTGTTAAAAGAGAAGTGGTATTAAAAATATAGTGGAAAATAGTGGAAAATGGGAAGACTTCTAAAGCAACTTTCCTTGCAGCTTTTCAAGTTTAAGGAGACTAGTAACTTTAAGCACTCCTGAGATTTTAAGGTGAATGCTTCTAGTATGTAAAAAAAATCTAAACAAAACCCCATCCCTAAAACCTTAAATAAAAAGGTGTTAATTCCACCAGAGTTCTTTATATTGGTAGACAGGACTTCCATGAAGTAGCAGTTAGATTATAAGAAGTATATTGGTATCGTTAACGTTTTTCCTTGAATGCATGTGTACTCTGACAGAATGAGATGCACTTTTAAAATTGCTTAATGTAGAGGGTGGAAACATTATACTGTAATTATACCATAAGGTGAGAAGATGAAAAAATGACTTTTGAATTCAAAAGCTAAGCAATAGACTAGATTGTGGAACACTTGTAGCATTTTGTTCAGTGATGTGAGCCTGCAAATCCTGTTACTGTCTCTTTTTAAGATCTTTCATTTACTTGTTCAGTTGCATTGTTCGAGTTCTTTTTTTTTTGTCTTCGGGTCATTTTCTGCTTCCTGGACATGTTTGGAATTTCTTACTATGCAGCCTTTCTTCTCTTTTGCTCACGTCTTTCTAATACCAGACCTCCTTTATACCTTTTTCGCACTTGCCTCTTTGTAACCTAATTACAGCTGTCTGATTGACTGTAGCATCTCCCTCGCAATGAAAATGCACTCAGGATATTATTTAAATAATAGCAGAAGGGTAGACTGCCACTTCAGGTATGTTGTTCACCTTGTAAAATGCAAGCTTGCCCTGGTTTGCTGAGCAGCAATTTACGTATTTACCATGAGTTGTATTTTGTCATACAAAACTTCAACTTGCAAGTTAGGTGCTGGCACTGGCACTGTATTTTCTCATTTTTGTATGTTTGCTACATGATCTTTAGTAGAAGGATTATTCTAGATAGATTATAAATAGGTTTAATAGATTATTCTATTTCTTCAAGAGAATAAATTCCATATTTGCCACATGGTGGTGCCAGAGGGTAAGTAAACCAAACATCAGCAAATTGTTGAATGAGGTCTCCATGAGCAAGAATGTAAATTATTACATGAGTGGCTTACAAATAATAGGCTTTTGTGGAACTTTGGTAATTGCCCCGTGGATATTAAAAGTTAACCTTTTCAACTACGTATGTCATTTTACACCTCTCCCATTAGAAGCATGATGTGAGTTTTTGTGGATGAGGGAATTATTGTGGTGTTGATGTGTGGCAGTAATGAATCTAGTAATGAAAAAAAAAAGCTACATTCAAGTGTACTTTTAATTTAATGATAGGGAATTCATTATCAAATATTGCTATAAATGCAGTATAACTGGAGAAGTGCTACTACCGTTTATTTTACTGTGCAAGTAGAATTTTTAACACCAACTGTTATTTTTCATCTACATGTGATGTTCACTGTTACTAAATTCCTATTTAAGAAAATAAGAGAGAAAATGGGAGAATTATATGATTCTGTTGCTAATAGTTTCACATTGTTTTCCTTTAGAACCGTAGTTTTCAGTATCTGGGGATGCAGTGTAGTTTTGTTTAGAGGTGTGTGTATCAGTAATTCATGGCAGGACTGGATTGTGTCTGTTGGTGTGTTTTGTAATGATGTTTTTGTGACTGGTATGTTTACGTCAATACTTTAGTAAAATCAGTTGCAATACAAATCTGTGTTTATAATGTGAATTAACTAACTCCTCTGTTCTGATGTTAAATTTGTTAGTAGCTTTGGAAGATTACTTACTTTTTTCTTTTTGGTCATGAGAAGACAGGTAATTTGAGTGGTGTAACGTTTTGTCGAATAAAAAAAGAATTAAGGAAGTATATCATGACTATGAAAAGCCTGATTCAAAGCTTCCAAGGGAAGTTTCTTATGTATCATGCTTTTTTTGCTTTTATATTCCTGATTATGATGATTCACAAGTTTTACACATGTACTCGGTGAGGGAAAGAAGTGCCATCACAGAATTGGAACCATAAGCTTTATGCAGAAGTCTCTGGGCTTTATTTCATGGCAAGTGAACAGGCTTGAGCTTTTATTTCTGTAACTGCAATGCTAGACGTTTCTAGAGTTGTTAAGAAGCTCTTTATTTTAAAGTGGATATATGCTAGGAGTGTTGGAGAAAGAAAAGCTGCTTGTGGTAGTAAAATGCATCTTTTTTTGGGAAAAAAAGTTGTAAATATTCTGTTCTGTTGTCTGCTTTTGAGGAGCAGTATGGATTTTTCTGAAGCTTTATGTGATCATCTTCCAGCTGAGATAAAAAGCTGATATCAAAATAATGTTTTTGATGTTTAAAAGCAAAATTAATCAGTAGTTATATTTCAGTTGAACGTTTAAATGAACACTTCTTTACTGTAAATTCATGCATGATCTGCTGTCAGTTCTTAAAGGAAAGATACAGCTTCAACAGTATAGAAGGCCTAAACCTTAAGAATTGAGGCTGAAGACTTGCTTTTATATGTAACATACTGTTAAGTTCTGAATCTGGTATTTTATGTGTAGTCATCCAGTGTGGTGTATTTGTGAAGATGTGATAAATGCACTGTGTTGGACACATGGGATGCCACCTGCTTATCCCTGGCCTTGCTCAAGTCTGTGAGCTGTTATCGGGCAGTGCTTAGACTGCTTTCTGCTGCTGCCAGCTAAATTCCATACAGATAAGCATGGCTGTAAAGCAAATGATGAGATTAGTACTAAAATCACTTGAAAATTCTGAAAGTGGTTTCTAATGGGAGATAAAACTCAAGAGTCTTTTTCTTTCTTTTTCGTAGGTCTTTCAGAACAGAACAGAAGCAAAGTCTTGTGGTGTTCCTCTGAAATCTCTAACACTTGATTTCATTCTTGTGGTTGCAGTTTGGGCACTTAAAAAACTTGTGGTTCATTTTGGAGTTTTGAACTTCATGGCAAACCATTGCAAAAGTTGGTGGCAACTTCTTGAAAATTTTGTGAAGGAACGTCAGGAAGCTCTTGCTCCACGACCCATCAGAGGGCTCGGAAGAGTCATGCTAAAGCTTGACAGTAAGGTATTTCTACTTACTTCCTTAAGCAACCTGAAAGTTTGTTTTATTCTCTGTTCACTGTTTGCTGAGATGCTTTAATTCTAAAATAAATGTCTGTCACTAATGGACATGTCTCTCATGTAAAACTGTATCTGTTTTATGGTGTATTTTAAACCATGTCTCTTCTGTCACTATTCACACTTAAGTACACATTTAAACTTTGTTAAATGATTATATGCAAAGCTTGACAGAAGTCACTTTTTAAATGTTGAGTTAGCTTTAGAAGATTCCTTAGCTGTGTTAAGTCAAACTTCTCACGGTTCAGTCACCTTACCTGATTACAAACATTTTGAAGTTAAACTTCATGAGCTTTAATTTGAAGGACGAGATGTTCTTACTTCTGTTGTAAAAACTTAATTTAAATAGCAACTGATTTTATTCTGTAAGTCGGGCCTGAGCTAGTTCGAACACATTTGTTTATGTTGTCTGGAAGTATAGTTGTTTAACACAGTGGCATGGTCTTACAGAAGGGAGAATTCCCTCTGGAAGAGAAGAATTATGTGGGATAAGGTATTTGGGAAGTGCCAGAGAATAAGGCTTCTGTGCTCCCCTTCCTTCTCCCTCACTCAAAATGTACCCACATTTACATCACTAATTGCAGAGTTGGAGAGCTCCATAAAATTTATAAAGGCTCCTCCATTCAGAATTGTACGTTTTGACTTAACCTGATTATTTTGCTTGTAAAACCTATGCCAGTGTGTAAGAATGTGCTTGCTATAACTGTGTTCTTGAAGTATTCTCTGCTTTAGAAAGAAACAGTACCTCAGAGTTTCTATAACTGAAGAGCTGAACCCTGTAAGTACATTTGTCAGAGCATCTGTACCTCAGCAGATCCATCTGCAGTTTATGGCTCTGAATTCCTACAGGAAAATGAAGAGCTTAAGCCCAGATCTAATGGGTAAACGGATGTCAGAGGGTCAACAAAAGCATTAAAATGCTTTAGGAAATAAGTAACGGTGTCACAGAGGAAGAATTTGAAAAAGGAAAAGCCTTTCAGAATACAGCTGTGAACAAGATAAAGGGAGGTTCCATACGGAGCGGGAAATATTAACGTGTTAGGATATAAGCTTACATTATACAAAACTTTTCATCAAAAGCTTTTGTTTTCTTTAAGAAGAGTCTCTAGACACGATATTGTATGTACTGTATTTCATGAGTTGTCAAATTTAGTACCCTTGTATTGTACAACTATATGACACAGTATGCTTCCTAATTCCACTAAGTCTTTTCTCCTTAAAGAAGGTAGGGCTTTTGTTGTAATGTGCAGCAGAACTTCCCACTCTTCAGCTTAAATGTATTTAAGGTCAGTTTATATTTGTGTTGTTCTTGTCTAAGCAAAAGAACAGTGTTGGTGCAACTCATTTC
>VXAK01016962.1:333-89433 GCA_013399435.1 Arenaria interpres | reverse complement strand
GGTGGTGGTGGAGGAGGAGGTGGTGGTTCAGGCCACCAGGGACAAGGACCCATCTGCATTGGTGGTGGCAGCATAGGAGGAGGAGGAGGAGGAGGTGGTTCCAGCCATCAAGGCCAAGGTCCCATCTGCATTGGTGGAGGTGGTGGTGGAGGAGGAGGTGGTGGTTCAGGCCACCAGGGACAAGGACCCATCTGCATTGGTGGAGGTGGTGGTGGAGGAGGAGGTGGTGGTTCAGGCCACCAGGGACAAGGACCCATCTGCATTGGTGGAGGTGGAGGTGGTGGTTCGGGCCACCAGGGCCAAGGCCCCATTTGCATAGGAGGGGGAGGTGGTGGTGGTTCAGGCCACCAGGGCCAAGGATCCATCTGCATCATTGGGGGAGGTGGCGGTGGAGGAGGAGGTGGTTCATCCAGTTCTGGGATGCCCATTCAACAGCAGACCCAGCCTGTCTCCTGGCCACCGCAGACCAAACACAAGTAGTGCCTGCAGAAGGGACTCTCAGATCAAGAAAGCCCAAGATACAAACATGCCTCACATTTCTTTCTCTATTAAATTTTAAAATATTTGCATTATTCCTTTCTCCTCTTCCTGAGGATTTTCCTGTTCAGCTTCTCCAGCTGACCAGAACCTCTGGTGTTATGTATCCATAACTTCCAGCCAGAGTTGTTTCACGTGCCTGTTATCTGCCTCAATTTTCTAGTGCTTGCATAAGACAATAAAACTTGCAGTTCTAGAGAGCTTCTGTGTCTGAGTGGTTGGATTTTGCTTTAAAACACAACATTTGCATTATTTCCATTATTGTGATTTTATTTTGAGCTGATGCTGTTTTAATAAAGCTCCACAGCACAAATGCATTGGGAACCCCCCTGGAAAAGCGGTGCTGGATGCACTGAATATTCTTGGGTCATCTTTTAATGTCTGTTGTTACTCATGATCCCAACTTCTGCCCGTTGGATAAAGTACCCCAAAGTTAAACATTGCATTTTCTCTACCTCATCAAAATGTCGTGCAATGCCCAAGGAAGTTTTAAATGGGATAGGAGAAAAAAGATGCAAAAGTCCTGGTGTAAAGAGTTACAAGACACTATTACAGGCATGAAGCTGAGGCCCTTGCACATGCACAGTACAGGAGCTCTTGGTGCTTGCAGCTGCACCAGGCACCTGTGGACAAGAAATGAGGGGTCTCTCCAACCCTTCCTCCAGTTCTGAACCCCTCGTGGAGCAAGTGGTAGGGCCAGGACTTCAGAAAGCCTCTTCCAAGCCTGGAATAGCTAGGGATCTCCTCATTCCCACAGGAATAAAACACAGCTCCAGGTATGAGTCTTCACAGGGAGTTTCCCTACGGGAAGTGATTTCTTTGATGTGGTATATTGTGGCAATTAGCAGGGAAAGGAAAATAAACCTTCTCTGCATGAACTATTCTATGTGAGGCAGATGACAGATGCCTGGAAGTGTCCCAGAAGAGACAGGAGTGACCCACACATATAGCAAGTAAAAGAGCTTCATGTTTACATGGCCTTCTACCCTCCCCTTGGGGGCCCCAGGGATGCACGCATCCTCAAAACAGATCCAGACAAACTCCTCCAGCCAGTGCTGCCACTGGAACAGCTGAATTGCCTGGAATTTTATTATGGAAAGTCATAGGGTGCTAAAACACCAGGGACTGGGAACTGCACGAACACCGCAATTGCCTGCACGGTGCTAACAGAAAGCTCGAGGTCCCACTTCTGGGAGGTGGGAGCATCACTGTTGAATGTCCCTGCACCCAGAAATGGCCCAGAATCAAGAAACTGGGGACCCAGGTTTCAGAGGCTCCTGGAGCGACAGCAGGAGCACAGAGGTATCCTCAGCTCTCGCTGCTTTTTCAGAAACAGCAGAGCCATTTCCCAAACTGGGATGAATTCATCCTTTTGGTTAATATCCATCAAGATGCTGATACACAGGGTCGATGCTGGATCTGGTACCCTCTACCTGCAGCACTTCCAACTCCTTTCTAAAATCGGCATCACCACTCCTCCTAGAGGCAGCGCAAAGCCTGTCTGACCTCTGTGGTGTCCATAGCTCTGCACTCCAACAAAAATCATGATGTAGTGGGGAAGTCCAGGCACGTGAGATTCCTTTGCCGCCCCAGCACCAGCAGTTCTACCCAGTCCAGCCCCCTCCATTCCCCCAGACATCTCCATTCTCTGTGACGCACTGTAAACACAAGTCTCCACAGCCCCTTCCGCTGTCAGTCACCACCCCGGCAGCATCACCCAGCTCGAGCGGATGGTGCCAACTGGAGTCCCACAATCCTACCTTGAAAGTCAACCATGGGAGCTGAGCTCACATGCGATCCCCGCAGCCAAACTGCAGGTAGCCTAGGAAGTGATGCACGAAGGAGGCATTGATCGGATTGGATGAGTCAGGACAAGTGGGCTGAAAGAGGACAGTTTGTTTAGTAAATAAAGCCATCACCATTCCTTTGGATGCCTCACTTCCCACTCGGGAAAACTTGAAACGATATAAAAGTTGCTGGATCTCACAAAGGTTCATTCGCTCAGCTTTGATCTGAGGTACAGCTGGTCGGAGCCAAGAGGGGTAAGTCCATTTCTGCCGAAGGGAGTGATTCTTCTCTGACTTTCAGGCTTGTAAGACACAAATGCAGTGGTAAAGTACGCCTGGTGGGTGGTGGCTTGAAGGGCAAGAAGGTTGCTTGAATGAATTTAAATCTTATGTGGATGTCAGCAGAAGCAGGATCATCCCTTGCTACTGAAAATCATGTGTTTCGACAGTTTAGAGACAGGGATGGGAAAGCTATGGGATAAAAGACTTTAAGTGATGGGTTGATTACCTTTAGCAATATGATAATCTCCTCCTAGCAAAAGGCTCTAAGTGTGGCTGGGCTCCATGGAGCACAAAGTACTCAGAAGAAAGGAAGTTCATTCGTTCTGGAAACCATTTGTCAATGTCGTCGGGCTGTACATGGGTCCTTCTGGCTGGGGGAAAATCTCGTGATGAAGGTTTCGGCTCTTGAGTAACAACCACAATGTTTCTTGCAGGGTCACTGCTCAAGGATGTGCTCCAGACAGTCCTCCCAGTCCAGTGGATGCCACAGCGGGGGCTGCTGCTGCTGTCATGGCGGCAGCTCTTCCAGCCACCAGTCTCAGGGCTCCTCCTGCTGTGGGGGCTCAGGCTCAGGCAGCTATGGTGGGGGCAGCGGGGGCAGCTCTGGCAAGATCATCATCGGATCTGGTGGTGGAGGAGGTGGATCCTGCTGCGGTGGGGGCTCCTCAGGCTACAGCATGGGAGGAGGATACAGCAGTGGCAGTGGGGGATCTGGCCAGAAGATCATTATTAGCTCCGGCGGTGGAGGAGGTGGCTCATCTGGATGCTGTGGTGGGGGATCCAGTGGTGGGTCTTCAGGAGGGAAGATCATCATTGGAGGTGGAGGTAGTGGGGGTTCCTCTGGATGCTGTGGTGGGGGATCCAGCTATGGCATGGGAGGAGGCTATGGTGGTGGGTCTTCAGGATCAAAGAGCATGATGGGGGGTGGAGGTAGTGGAGGATCATCTGGATGCTGCGGTGGGGGGTCCAGCGGTGGGTCTTCAGGATCAAAGATCATCATTGGAGGTGGAAGCAGTGGAGGATCATCTGGATGCTGCGGTGGAGGATCCTCTGGCTATGGCATGGGAGGAGGATACAGCGGTGGCAGTGGGGGATCTGGCCAGAAGATCATTGTGAGCTCAGGTGGTGGAGGAGGTGGCTCATCTGGATCCTGCGGTGGGGGATCCAGTGGTGGGTCTTCAGGAGGGAAGATCATCATTGGAGGTGGAAGTGCTGGGGGATCTTCTGGATGCTGCAGTGGAGGATCCAGTGGTGGCGGTGGTGGTTCCTCAGGCCACACAATCATCATCAGCTCTGGAGGGGGCAGTGGAGGCCAGTCCATGCAGCAGAAATGCCCCATTGTCATTCCCAGCATCGAATCCCATCAGACCAAGCAGGGCTGTTACTGGCCCTCCAGCCAGCAGAAGTAACACCCACAGGTGGCCTCAGTTATCAAGAACAGCCCTGCCTCTTCCTTCTAAGTTTGCCTGTTACCACCTAGCATGTCCTCTTCCCTTCCCTTGATGCCACATCCCTATGCTTTGAACTCCCAGATGGCTCTTCTCACCCATCAAAATGAAAGGAAATAAAGATTACTCTATTCAGAAAGAACTGGTTTTCGAGGTTGCTTTTATCTTTTGTCAGTCCCCTGTTCGCTTTTGAAAAGTGAATAATACATCAAATACATTCAGCTGTGATATCTTCTTCAGCCTGCAGTGCTGGAGCAGACGGTTATAAACAGGTCTTGCTTGAGAGAAACCTTGTTGCTTAAGCAGATGATCATTGTCCCTCCTGCAAATAATGTCCACCAAGGCTGCAACTTCTACCTGGGAAATAGCTCCACCTTGATCTCCCCTTTCCAGAGAAATAAGCAGATTGTGAGCTCTGGCTTTCACTGCAGGGGTTTCCAGTGCAGACAGCAGCATCTTTTGGAAATATAGTTGGGTTTCTACATACTCCATTTCTCTTATCACAAGAAAGCCATTAATTATGGTAGGAAACACTCTGTAGCATTTGTGCTGAAGTCAGCAGCAAGTCCTCTTTGTGACACGTGATTACAGACTTGCACTCATTAAATTTTAAGCTAAGAGGGTTTTTTTTGTCCATCTCAGTCACACAACTGGTAGGCAGGAAACAAAATTAGGAATAAAAGGGATCATTAGTCATGCAAACACTTGAGGGATCATGACTTGCCGTCTTCTGCCTTTTGCAGAAAAATTGGAGAGCTCTTCTTACACCAGCAGCGTCTTCGCCATGTCCCACACTCTCGATGTTAGCATTGCTGGGCATGAAGGAAGCTGCTGAGAAAAAGGGTTGTAGGATCTGGCCAACGTTTTCTTCTCTCTCTTAACAACACACACCCAGGCATCATCCACTGAGGGGTCTGCAGTGATGAGACTGAAAGATAATGGGACCTGCCAGCCCATCCCAAGGGTGACTGGACTCCAGGGCATAAAAGGGCTCAGAGAGAGCATCAGAAAACAGGGAGCGGGGCCCAAATTCGGAGCAGCCTCAACTCTGGAGACTTTTGCATCCACCCTTACCTTTACCCAACAGAGGTATTAAAGCTGCTCTTTAGTCAAGGGGGTTGTGGCAATAGGAACCCCTTCAGCATCCGTGGTTCCAGCCATGTTCTTCCTCCATATGTGGCAAGTGCCAAAGTGACAAGTGCCACACATGTGCATGTGCTACAGGGTCAGTGTTTCCAGTCCCTGCAGAGTCCAGCCCTGGGGTGTCCACACGCCAGCATTTGCAGGAGCACCTCTCACCACCCATGCCAAAAGCCTCCACTGCCTTCCCTCGTGCCCTGGGTCCTGATGAGCTGCAAATCCTGGGTGTCCCTTTATGCAAGTCCCTACAGGTTCAACACACAGAAGGGATCAAGGTGTTGTGATGCTCAGTAGCATCGACAACGCCCACACTTCACGGGTGAGAGCCAGAATTGCAGTGAGACCTTAGCTTTCCCTTTGGTGACGAGAGTGGAGCTGAGGCTACTGGAGGGAGTCCAAAGCCCCCTGCACGCACGTTCCTGGTGCTGATGCTCCTGTCCCCATACCAATGGAGTTGTGTGCTTGCTCAAAATCATGATCATCGTGACAGGGCTGGGCTGCCTGCTGCTGCTGTCATGCATCCTCTCAGCTTAAAACCCCCCAATTATGCTTTCCTCTACTCAATCTTCCGCAAGGGTGGATGTTGTTGTCAGCCTCTAAGCACGTGTGACGCAGTGACAGGATGAAGCTGCTGCAAAACACAGCAGCCAGCGCTGCGATAACTGCGCTGACAAACTGTCATTCTC
Organism: Arenaria interpres; assembly: GCA_013399435.1. NCBI lineage: Eukaryota > Metazoa > Chordata > Aves > Charadriiformes > Scolopacidae > Arenaria > Arenaria interpres. The sequence continues at coordinate 83,553 of VXAK01016962.1, read as the reverse complement.
CAGCAAGCAAAATACCCAGATGCCTCCCCAGCTTCAGGTGTGGGTGGGCTGACCTGAGAAGCAGGACCCTCAGAACACAGGACAGAGGAATTATTTAATGTCCTGGAGTTCAAGGGTAGGGTCTTCATGGCCTTCAAATGCAGCTTTGCAAACAGAAAGGCTACAAGACTTTCCCCACCGCAGCCTGGTGACCAGGACTCCTGGGAAGCTGGACCTAAGCACAGACCTCTCTGCTCAGTCCAGCAGCAGCGTCTACCTTGAGCTCCCAAAAGGGTGAGGGGAAATGCCCCTTGAGTCTTTGCCATCCTTGCAGGGCCCACTGAAATGGATCTAGACTGGGGTCCTCCAGAACGGTGCACTGCCCCATCAGAGGTGATACATCTGGCCTGTTGAGCACATGGTTGCCTTTCCCAGTGGGTTGGATATACTCCTGCGCCTCCATCCAGCTCCCCATCTCTCCAGTCCTTGAGAAAACCCTCTTTCCCAAAAAAACCCTCTGAGACTTGGTTTACCCTCATCCTTCCATCACTTTCTAGCCCCAACCCACTCCCTTAGCATCTGCTCTGTCTCCTCTCTCTGCTGAGTACCCAAGTGGGTTGGGGACCCACCTAAAATAGACCCCCAGAAGCCACTTGCCCGCAACATTTCAGAGCAAGACTCCCGGAAAAGAATCATTAGGCAGAATTAGTGACTGCAATGCAGAACATAATTGATACATCTTCATATCACCTATCGCCTGCTGCAAGTGAGTCAAAGAAGGAGGCAGCTAAAGCAAGGTGCAGTAAATCTATCAGCATTCCTTCGGGTGTCTCACTTCCCTTTGGAGCACATCTCGTACAATATAAAAGCTCACCTATCCCAAGGCTCCTCATTCGTCTGCCACCAAGCCTTGCGAGCATATCCAGTTGCAACGAAGGTAAGCCCGTTAACAGATAAACTGCTGTGATCTGCAGACCAGTCCCTGGGTGCAGTTCTTTCCTGCTGTCTAACAAGGGTGAGGGAGTTTGTGAAGCTGTCATTCCTGTGGGACTGTAGAAGATGGGGCAGAGGGGTTATTTCCTCAGTACTGATCCAATTTTGGTTTGTTGTGAACGTGCAGCATCATCTCCAAGTGGCTCCTTTCTAACAGGACCGTTTCTTGCAGGGTCACTGCTCAAAGATGTGCTCCAGACAGTCCTCCGGAGGTTGCCATGAAACATCCTCCCAGTCCAGTGGATGCCACAGCGGGGGCTGCTGCTGCCATGGGGGCAGCTCCTCCAGCTACCAGGCTCAGGGCTCCTCCTGCTGTGGGGGCTCAGGCTCAGGCGGCTGTGGTGGGAGCAGCTCTGGCAAGATCATCATCAGCTCTGGCGGTGGAGGAGGTGGATCCTGCTGCAGTGGAGGATCCTCTGGTTATGGCATGGCAGGAGGATATAGCGGTGGCAGTGGGGAATCTGGCCAGAAGATCATTGTGAGCTCAGGTGGTGGAGGAGGTGGCTCATCTGGATGCTGCAGTGGGGGATCCAGTGGTGGGTCTTCAGGAGGGAAGATCATCATTGGAGGTGGAAGCAGTGGAGGATCATCTGGATGCTGCAGTGGGGGCTCCTCTGGCTACGGCACAGGAGGAGGATACAGTGGTGGAAGTGGGGGATCTGCCCAGAAGACCATTATTGGCTCTGGTGGTGGAGGTGGCTCATCTGGGTGCTGTGGTGGGGGATCCAGTGGTGGGTCTTCAGGAGGGGTAATCATCATTAGAACTGGAGGTAGTGGGGGTTCCTCTGGATGCTGTGGTGGAGGATCCAGCTATGGCATGGGAGGAGGCTACGGTGGCGGGTCTTCAGGATCAAAGAGCATTATTGGAGGTGGAAGCAGTGGAGGATCATCTGGATGCTGCAGTGGGGGATCCAGCAGTGGGTCTTCAGGAGGCGAGATCATAATTGGAGGTGGAAGTGGTGGAGGGTCATCTGGATGTTGCGGTGGAGGATCCAGCTATGGCATGGGAGGAGGCTACGGTGGTGGGTCTNGGTGGGGGGTCCAGCGGTGGGTCTTCAGGATCAAAGATCATCATTGGAGGTGGAAGCAGTGGAGGATCATCTGGATGCTGCAGTGGAGGATCCTCTGGCTATGGCATGGGAGGAGGATACAGCGGTGGCAGTGGGGGATCTGGCCAGAAGATCATTGTGAGCTCAGGTGGTGGAGGAGGTGGCTCGTCTGGATGCTGCGGTGGGGGATCCAGTGGTGGGTCTTCAGGAGGGAAGATCATCATTGGAGGTGGAAGTGCTGGGGGATCTTCTGGATGCTGCAGTGGAGGATCCAGTGGTGGCGGTGGTGGTTCCTCAGGCCACACAATCATCATCAGCTCTGGAGGGGGCAGTGGAGGCCAGTCCATGCAACAGAAATGCCCCATTGTCATTCCCAGCATCGAATCCCATCAGACCAAGCAGGGCTGTTACTGGCCCTCCAGCCAGCAGAAGTAACAGCTACAGGAGACCTCATCTCTCATCAAGAACAGCCCTGCCTCTGCTGTGTCACCTATATCCTTCCAGACCTGGCTCTGTTTGCCTGTTTCTTCCCAGCATGTCCTCTTCTCTTCTCTTCCCTTGATGCTGCATCCCTGCGCTGAGAACTCCAAGATGACCAACCTTGTCCCCGGCTGCTGGTATTGGGATGCCTTTGATAAGGCTCTGCTGCTTTTCCAAATAACACTTTTTATATCTAATAAATGTGATAGTATCTCAAAGCTGGTTTTTTGGGGAATTCATTTTTTCTTGTATTCTTACCCAGGATCTAAAGGTCTTGGAAATCTATCTGATGAGACATTTCATACCTCCTTTCTGTAAAGAAGATGGTGTGTTCAATGGTGCATTGCTGAAAATGCAACTCTAAAGCCATCCAGTTTATGGATGGAGAGTTTGCACCTTCATTTTCCTCCTGGGCTCCATGACAGAGTAAGAGCACAGCCTATAATGTCAAGCACCCACAGCACCCAACCTGTGCCCTGTGCAGCCATTCTAGTCATGTCTTCTGAGGTACAAGCACCCAATGACCATGTCTGTGGAGCTGGGCAGTGCTTCTGGGAGACGCGGCCAAGCCCATGAGGCCCAGCCCTGAAGAGCAGGGATTGGGGCTGACCATCAATAGCAGTTATTGCCTCCCAAGGTGGCCAATAGCACCATGCCAATGTCCACGTCCCTGCCATCTTCACCCTTCACTCCCAGCCTGGCAAACCTCAGAGCATCTCTACCCAGAGGGTCAGCCTCGTATGCTGAGGCAGCCAAATCAGCCCTGGGCCAGGCAGAAGGAAATAAAACCAGCAGCCAGTCCCTCAGGCAGCTCAACACACTCCAAAAATTGCCTCCAGGCCTTAATCCCTCCTTGCCCAACCTTCTGACATTCACTTCGAAATGCCGAGGGTAGCACCACCACCCCTGTGCGCTGCTTTCTGCCTGGTAGATGTGGCCTTTTGCCAAAGCCGGGACTCATCATCCCCACGGCAGAATTGCTCAGGGCTGAACAGACCTGGTCCAGCCTGCAAGAGCTGCACTGTGGGGCCAAGCTGGAGCACCACAGGCTGCAACATGGACATCATGCCAGGCAGCACTACCAGCATGGCCACAGGACGTACCCTCTGGATCGGTCTCCCTGGAGCCCCTGGCACTTGGTACAAGTACAGACTGGGTGGAGAATGGTGTGAGGGCAGCCCTGAGGAGAAGGGCTTGGGGGTGTTGGTGGATGAGAAACTCAACGTAAGCCGAAAATGTGCAATAACAGCCCAGCAGCCCCCTGGGCTGCATCCCCAGCAGTATGGCCAGCAGGGCTAGAGGGGGGGCATTCTGCCCCTCTGCTCCACTCTGGGGAGACACTTCCCCCACCCCCAGTGCTACCTCCAGCTCTGGGCCCTCGGAGCAGGAGAGACATGGACCTGTTGGAGCAGCTCCAGAGGAGGCTCCAGAGATGCTGGGAGGGCTGAAGCCCCTCTGCTGTGAGGACAGGCTGAGACAGTTGTGGGGGTTCAGCCTGGAGAAGAGAAGGCTCTGGGGAGACCATGTAGCAGGTTTCCAGTCTCTGAAGGGAGCTTGCAAGGAAGCTGGGGAGGGACATTTTACAAGGGCATGTAGTGACAGGATAAGGGGGAATGGCTTCAAACCAGAAGAGGGGAGATTGAGATGAGACGTGAGGAAGAACTTCTTTGCTGTGAGGGTGGTGAGAGCTTAGCCCAGGTTGCCCATAGAAGCTGTGGGTGCCCCATCCCTGGAGGGGTTCAAGGCCAGGTTGGACGGGGCTTGGAGCAACCTGGGCTGGTGGGAGGTGGCCCTGCCCATTAACGGAGGGGTGGAGCCAGATGAATTTTAATGTCCCTTCCAACCCAAACCATTCTATGATTCATACCTCTACAATTCTCTCCAGGGCCCCTAAACTTTCTCAGATGATCTCTATTACCCTTACAAAATACCCAAAGTTGGGTGTTTCACTTTTGACGAGGTTCTGGTTCAGATGCAAATGTCTTCCTCAGAAAATCTCCCACTGGAGCTACCAGTGTGGTGCTGGAGGGATCAAGGTGCTATGTGGCCACAAGATGCTTTCTGAGCTTTTTTCTTCCCCTCTCCCAAGTACCCGCTGCTCATACCCACTCTGACAGTGATGCCCCGAGCCACGAGCACCGCCACATCGCTGAAGAGCAGCCTTCCTGCCCCTTCCCTGAGCAGGACCCAGTCCCCACCACCCTCTGACCCACAATCACTAATCCTCCTGCTCAGCATTTCCCTACACCTACTCTCCCACCCACCTCTCCCAATCTCCCTCACCTCACCAGGGGCCAAAGCGGTTCTCTGTAGCTCAGGGCAGCAGCACAGGAATAGGATCATTAAGCAGAAGTAGCAATTACTGCTGCATGCCATGCAACAAGCAGCATGAAGGAAAGATATCGATCAGATGTCATGAGTCAAAGCAAACACTGAAATCAGAGTTTGGTAAATAAATCCTTGCCATTCCTTAGGGTGTCTCACTTCCCATATGCTAAACACCATATAAAAGTTGCTGTCCATTAAAGCTCCTCATTCAGTTGACATTTATCTTCTAAATGTGTTTCCAATGGCTGAGGAGGGTAAGTCTGCTCTTTTCTGAGACTTTATTATTTCATATTCGTGGGTGATAGCTTCATTTGCGATCTTGACACGTGCTTGCAGCAGGTACCCATGCCTCCTGAGCATCCACTGCAAAGTTCTTGGGATCTGTAGTCTTTCTTGCTGCCATACAGGGACAAGGTGAAGTCAGGTCACTGGACTGAGAGCCATGGGGCTGAGGAGGCTAAAAACCCAGATGGATCCATAGTGGGACCAGCACGTGATGACAGCACAGTCTTTGCAGTTTTAAATGTGTTTGCGACACGTGGAACACATTTTTTGATATTATTTAAGAACAAGCCTATGCTGAACTTCATTCTGGTTCCACACCTCTATAGCTGTACCCATTACCTTGTGTAAAAGACCTTGGGGATGCTACGCAACGATGGCAATAACACAGCCGGCAACATCATCCTGCATGGGAATTTTGATCCACTGCTCTTACAACAGTTTAAAAACAGTAGCAAGGATAATCCTTGCTGTTTTTACATCTCTTCTGGTCATGAAGATGAGTGGGGAAAACCATGGCAGTGAACAGATGTTGAAAGAATGTATTTCAGCTATTTGTTCTCTGGAAATACACCCTGGAGATAAGATAGAGAATAGCTATCTCAGAAAGAGTCAAAATAAAGCAAAATAAAGCAAAATGATGCAGGTTTGGGGTTTGTTTTTTTTCTCCTCTGTCAGATTTATCACTGCCTCCGAGGGAGATGTCGCCGCCGGAACAGGGGCTATAGCGGTGAGATCTCCTCACACCACAGAGGGCTCTGCAGTAGCAGCGGGGGTGTCTCGAGCCTCCAGGGACATGGATCCTTCTTCTGTGGTGGGGAAGGCTCAGTCACCTACAGCCGGAGACCTTCATTCTGCCAACCCATGCCAACATCGTCCACCTACAGCATTGGAGGGGGGTACAGATGTGGCGGTGAGGGATCTGTTGCAATAACCTGTGGTGATGGTGGGGAGACATCTGGCTGGAGCATTGCAGGGGGGACAGTCCCAGACTACGGCACTGGGGATGGAATAGGGTGCGGCACTGAGGGCTCAGGCCGGAACATCATTGATAGCTCTGGGGGTGGTGGGTCCAGTTGCCACAGTGAGAGATTGGGCATCATCGAGGGAGGAGGCTCTGGATACGGATACGATGTGTCACCCAGAGAAAACGCCTTAACAACATATGGGGGCAGTGGTGGTTCGGGCTACTACAGTAGAGGATTGGGCTATGGCATTGAGGGATGCTCAGGCCCAGAGCTCAGCTCTGGAGGTGGTGGGTCCTCCCAGGCCATGCAGCAGAAATGCCCCGTGGTGGTCCCCAACATCAAGGCCCATCAGAGCAAGAAGACCAGCCAGTGGCCCCTCAGCCAGAAGAAGTGACTGGCCCAGCAGCCGGCCCTGCTTGAGCAAAAGTGCTGTGGATGTGTCACTGTGGTTGGGGACCCTCACATTCCTCATGTTGGGTTGTGCTAGTAGTGCTGCTGTGAGCACCACTGGGAAAGAGGATTTGTGCTTTGGTGACAAGAAAAGATTCTTCTCTCCATTTCCTTTTACTTGTGGGTTGGAAAATAAAACTTCATAGTCTATGGGAAATTCCAGTATCTGAATGATTTCTTTAATTTCTAGTTCCTTCACTCAAAACACAGATACTCAAGGAGTCTACTTCACAACACAGGATTTATCTTCCAACATGTTTGCTATATATTTTACAATGTACTCAAATGTAATACTTATTTTAAATACATCATTTTTAAATACATCATTTTTAACAGCAAGAGAAGGTTCTTAATTTTGCTCTTGCTGAAGTCAGAGCTTCTCCCATGCTGTTCCCATCAAACTGACCTGCTGAGACCCTCTGCATGAAGGGTTAAGGAGATATGCAAAGCTCCCAGGTGATTTCCAACTGATTATTATTTACAGCATGACCTTGGGAGTGCACGGTTATTGGAAGCAATTACTCGCCAGGCTCCTGCCCCAGAGAGATTGCAGGGGATGTCGTAAGCTGGAGCACGTAACCCTTCTGCTTGCACCAGTGGCATGAGGCAACTCCGACACACTCATTTGCTTCTTCACAGTAACCTGTTTCATGACATTTTTTGATAGGATCAGGCCCTAAATCAGGCACAGGAAGAGGATGGTTCGTCTGTGCTGATATGACAGCACAGGGGAGGCTTGAACATCCTGTGCCAGGTTTTTTGTGGAATTTGCCAAATATTTAGCATTTTGGGACTGTTCTCTGGCTTTTTTTGACTCCTCCAAATATTGATAATAAAGGAAAAAACCACCCATTGATCTATGCTCATTTAAAAGGGAGACAAAAGAGCATAAAATTACATTGCAAAATATTTCTTGCCATTGCTGCTTTCACCCGTCTGTGAGGATTTTGACTCTTTCAGCTCAATAAAAACCCAGAAAATTTTGCCCTGATGTTTGTAAAACACCACAGCTTACAAGAAAAAAAAACAATCCTCTGAGGTCTATCCCTGTGTTTGGTGCCACAATGGGCATTTTCACACTGTAAAATGTTGTAACACTGGAGGGCTGCGGTGCAAGGAACGTTACACCAGGTTTTGTCACCAGCCATATTAAATTCCATTCTAAAATTAGACAGCATTATTGTTTATTTGCATCTACTTATATTTCTGAAATCAACCACTTCATTATTGATTTCTGGTTTTTTGCCTACTTCATCTTATAGCATCAAACGTAGCAAAAAACCTCAGAAAGCTCAAACAACTTCCAAGAGACTTCCAGAAAACCGATTAGATAATGGAGTATTGAAAAACTTCTCATCTATTCAACTAACTGACCAAAAACCATCCCAAAATTCCAGTCCCCCCAGAAAAAAAAGGGAAAATAGAAAACACTTCAAAAATGTATTGCTTGTTCACTATCTCACCTGGCTGGTTCTTTGAGGTTTGTACCAAAAAACATTCCATAAGCTTAGGTGTTAATCGAGCTAGATTAAATAATAGTGTAATAGACCCAGAGGAGGAGAAGGATGCTCTTGCACCCAGAGCTTGAACATGAGGAGCTGGGGCTACATCCCACTGCCTTTCCTGACACACTGGAGTGTGAGGCTGGATTTTACATACCCAGACGCATTTACACATCTAGATTTCCGCCCTGCTTGTTGTGCAAGAAGGGGAGGAACGAGTCATCCCTGGTGGCTGAGGAACTGCGATAACGCAGGACTCTGGTCCACCAGCATGTCGGTGCTTGCAGAAGCCATGGCCCCTCCACTCCGGCTGTTTGTAAACAGGCTGAACGGTAAACACAAACCTGGTTTCTTGATGAAAGTCACTAACTGGCGCCTCTGGATAGAAACTAAAGAAATTATTTTAGAGATAGCAAGCGGGAGCCACCCCTCCGCTTCAGATGTTCAGTCGATCTCTGCCCAACAAAACCTTGTGGCTCCCTTGTTGGCAGAGGGAATTAAGATGCAAAATGAGTGAAAACACAGAGCAAGCCCTGCTGAAGTTGCGCGGCCATGCTGCTAATGGGAAGCAAAAGGAGAAACCCAAGATGTTGCAAGGCCATGGTTGCACGGTTGATTGCAGCAGGCCCAGGAAGAGCTGGGTGAGCCCGAGGTTTTGGGTGAGCCCGAGGTGTTGGGTGAGCTCAAGGTATGTGGTGAGCTCCAGATGCTGGGTGAGCTCGGGTACGCCGTCTCTGAGAGAGCACTTTACTCACAGCTTACTCATGAGAGCAAGGTTTGCCCAAGCGGCTTCTGTAGGCAAACGTTTTCCATCTCAGACAATGGCAGGCAATTAAAAAAAAAATTAAAATATTAGAAAAACAGAAATTTTGAAAGAGCAAATCTGTTCTGTATTGGCCAGGGAAAATGTCAGCAATAAAAATTAGTGGCAACTGTGTCAGTATCAGTGAAATAACTACAAAATCAGCCGTGAAGTAGATGGACACAGGTAGAGAAACCACACTGCATTTTTGGGGTATTCACAGGTATAAGCCAAGGCTTCCAGAAGTGGCCTGTGCCGCTACCTGGCTTTGACAGATCACTTTCCAGTCGTAGCTCCAGAAGCTTGCCACAGTGGCCACAGGCTTCATTATCCTGGTTTTATTGCTCTGGGAAATGACAGAGTCAAAGAAAATGAGTCAAAGAGAAGAGGTTGAGAGGGGGACCCTCAGCTGCTAAGCTTCTGGTACCTGTCTTATAGAGTGAAAACAACTTTAAAGATGCCCTCAGAGAATATGTGATGAGGACTTTCTAAAAACTTGCCATTTTTTAATGGCAAAGACCTGAAAGTGGTGTCTCTTATCCACTTGTCCACTGCGCAAGACCCCTGTCCTGCCAAGAGCAGGTAGAAGTGACCGGGCATCATGACCTCTCCTCCCTGCCAGACTTTGGGCAAGAGGTTTTGGGAGGATAGAAACCTCCAAAAGCGCCACCTTTGCCATCCATTTTGCAACATAAAACTCATCCGGGCATGACGGTGAGACAGTCAAGACACCCACACGGTTTTCACTCTTCGTGCATTACAACCTGCGTGGGGCAGGGTGGCAATTAAATCTGTGTAACACAAGGAAGACAATCTACTGTATGACAAGTCAATCAAAGAAACCGGATTGAATAAGCTTTTGAAGGTTGTGGGTAATTAGAGGTGTGGCTGTTTGGTAAATACCTTGGTCATTTTTCCCCAGGGGTTTATTGCATTTTCAGGAAGAGAGTTCGGAACTGTATAAAAGTTCTCAGACTGAAGAGCAGCTCATTCACTCAGCTCCACTCCTTCTTCAGAGCCTTCACAGCCAAGGTGAGTTGCTACTACCCCGCTAACTTTTCATTCCTGTGAAAATTTGCTGAACTGAGCTGAGATATGCTCTTACAAAGACGGGTCTATTGCAGGTGCTGGGATTCTTGAGAACCAAGTTCTTGCCTCGGTGGCTAGAGCGATTTCGCGTTATCAAAATTGGGCTCAAGGCTGTCTATGCTAAGAAGCAAAATTTATTGTTCTTATCACATGTAGATATATATGGATTACCTCAGTGCTCAGGATTCCTAGTTTCCAAGGGACAAACTGGAAGTAGAAAAGTAAAGAGTGGGATTTGGGAATGAATGGGAGACAGCAGGTTGATATTTCATAAGAAACCTTGGATTTAAGCTGAGAATTTTAATTGCACTTATAAGTCTGGCTCTTTTACTAAGCCCCTTCGGAAATATAAATCTTCAGGAGCTGAAATTATTCAGCTGTCCTTGAAGAAATTTAGGAAAGAACTGAGAAGGAAGATTTAAGCTATGAGAGGAAGGAGCAGAATAAACAGCCTTCAGCTTGGCTGGTCTCATCCTGGATGGCTCCTGCCTCCTTGAAATCCCAGCTCTCCTCAGAAGGGCATTTAGATGTGCAGAGAGGATTTTCCTCATGCCTCAAGAAATGGGACACTGATGCATCAAGGGTCCCCAGAGCACGGAGGGAGCAGAGGGCACAAGGAGGGAGGAAGACACAGGAGTCTCTTCATTTTGAGCATCTGGCTTTGAAAGTATATTTTGCTGAGGTTCTAATACCACCAGTCCTGGCTGTAAATTTGTCAGCTGTGCCAGCGCCCCTGGAGGCTGCAAGTTCTTCAGACCCTTGCCAAGATGCCTCTTGCCAGTGCAGCATAAACTGGCAGCCCAAGGGACATCTCCTCCTCCGTTACACGGCCCTGAGATAATCCCAGGGTGTCTTCCACGAGTGCCCATGGGATGCCGCAAGGGAGAGCCCAGCAGAGATGGAGATTGGGGTTGCTGGGGGGGGGCTCAAGAGGGTGTTCAGGTGGTGGGGGCTGACCTGGCACTGAGGGAATGAAGCACCAAGCAGGAGAAATGGAACAGAGAGACAGGAAAATCCTGCCGAGCCCTGAGAGGCTTATAAATACATCAAGGAAATCTGAACCCAAAGCAGAGCAGGGAAAGGATGCTCCCTTCATGGATCTAACCACAAAGGTCTCTCCTTCCCCAGGGTTCGCCGCACCAACCGAAAAATGTGCTCCCGTGCAGACAGAGGCTGCCACAGCTCCGAGGGCTCCTCCTGCCACAGCGGAGGCTCCTCCTGCCATGACAAAGAGAGGTCTTGCCACGGCTCCGAGGAGGTCGTTTGCCACGAAGTGAGCGCCGTGCAGGATGTGACGCCGGTGGTGGTCCTCCCTCCCCAGTGCCCCGGGCAGGTGCCAGTAGCCCCCGTTCCCTGCCAGCAGCAGCAGCAGATCAAGCAGCCAGTGCAGTGGCCCCCCCAGCAGCAGAAGTGAAGGGGCGAGGATGAGCCGACGGTCAGCGCACACCCCGGGGCTGCACCTCTCCTTTCTCCTCCACAAGACGCAGCCCTGAGCTTGGGCACATCCTGCTCCTTCCCTCCAGCACGTACGACCTCTCCCTGCTCCCCATAACGCAAAGTGGCATTAGCATGGCAGAATCGTGATTTGCACTCGCGTGCACGAGAATTTGAATCTATTATTAATTTCCTGCTTCTGTCTCCAGTAGCAAAGATGTGATATTAAAATCTAAAGCTCAAAAAACTTGCTGGTGTTCTAGTGTTTTTCCACCGTTACTCTCCTCCTTGTCTTCAGCATCATTCCTAAGCCCACCCTTATTAATGAGAGCTGCTTTTTACAGCCTCCTCCCCTTCCCATTGCACTTTGATGGCAGCAACATGTCAACGCTCGACTCTCCAGACCCCACACCTTGTGCATCTGCCAGACAAACCCAGAGGCCGGGTTTGGAAAAGCTGTCTGGGGTTGGAGGTGGAGATCAGCATCTCTCATTAATCCCAGCCCTTGGCTCTGTGACAGCTGGCCCTGAGCCTTAGACCCTCACAGGCACATTTTGAAGGAGCTAAAACTAAAGCTTCATCTTTGTAAAATGTACATGGCTGGTAAGCACAAAAGCAGACTCCGTCTAGGAAGTCTGGAAATCACCAATCACCATAAACAAGAAGGTATAGGCAGAGGAAGGACTACATCATATTTAATCTTCCTTCTGACCTGTTCTGAATAGAGAATATGGGGTTAGATCAATATTTTGTGCAAGGTAACTCTATCCTCTTTGAAAATCCCAGTAAGAGCCCATATTGTCTTACTTAAATACTAGCTAATGTAAAAGATACATATATATTGAGGCACTGGCCCAGGTTGCCCAGAGAAGCTGTGGCTGCCCCATCCCTGGAGGGGTTCAAGGCCAGGTTGGACAGGGCTTGGAGCAACCTGGTCTGGTGGGAGATGTCCCTGCCCATGGCAGGGGGTAGAACTATTTAGGGCCTTTCAGGTCCCTTCCAACTCAAACCATTCCATGATTCTATAATTCTATAATAACTGGGTTTAAGACAGTCCGTGCACTGCAACATCGACTTCCAATGTGAACTCTAATCCTGTAAACACCACTCGTGTCTGGAAAACAACAGAAATCTGTGAAAGAAAAAAAATATTCCCAGTTCCTGCCAAGGGTTAAATGGACTTTTCTCAGAAGAAACCATAATAGTCCCATGAAAAAAAGGAACATCAAATGGACAGAGGGCCATAAAAACCAGCAGTTGTATTTTCCATTGCACCAAGTCCACCCCCACGTTCTTCTCCAGTGTCCACCAGCATGGAGGCAGATTGCTGCAGAAATTCGTGCCTCTGTGGGATGAGAGCAGTATTATGTGTAATGTGCTAGATATTTAATTAGCAAAGGGCTTGCATTCAATCTTTGAAAGGAACAAGAAACTTATTATTAGCACTTGTTTTATTATTACTGTTAATTAAAATAACGAGGAGCATCATTCCCATACGCAAGGTACATAATTGCAGGTGGAAAGAATGAACGTCAGGGTCAGAGATGGGCAGCTCTGACTGAACATGAAGGCATTGGGTGATGCCACCTCCCTGTCCCCTCAGTCACCCAGGTACCCCTCTGCCAGGGCCAAACCCATTCTGTGCCAAATGGGAGGTTGAAACCAAGCCAGACTGGAGGCTCCAGGCTGGGTTTGATTCTGGCTGAAAGCGTTTGTGGGAAGGGGAGATAAAAATCTCCCATCTTAAGTCTTTCTAGGCAGTCCAAGTTTTCACCTACGCTCTCGCTCTCAGCCAAGCTGAAGCACTGCAGGTTGTGTCATTTGTTTAAGGAGAGATTTAGGAAGAGCCTGAGGAGTAGAGAAGCAAATCTCTTCTGAGCTGCAGTTTTGTTATCTCGGCGCACACCCCTGGGAAGGGAAGCAGGAAAGGGGATTGCATAAATTCAGCAGGAAATTGTCCCCATCTTCCCCCTGTCACAAAGGCCAGAGCAAAAGGGCAACTTCTGCAGGTGACATTTTTTGGACATTGCCTCAATCAAGCCAGCAGGAGAATAATGGGTGAGAGAAAGATCTCAAAAAGCATTTTAAGCCCAAGGCAAATATTAGAAAAGCAAGAGAAAAGGGAGCCCTGCATGTAGAGCACATTTCTCAGCACTAAATAAGCGTTGGGTAAGTGTTGGCATTTCTGGCTGTGCCATCATGGTTCCATGCAGCGATGCTGCAATGTAAAGGTCCTGGACCACACCAGGGTGAGGGTCCCACACAACCTGGTACCCCATTAATTGTAGCATTCCGCATAACACCTTTCTGAGCATACCCCATAGCCATGGCATGCCCCACACACCTCGTAGGTGCCCCCCAGCTGCCTGGCACAGAGAGAAGACCCACTTCCCTGGCACCGTGCTGGCTCAGAGCAGACCAAGCTGCAGTAGCCGTAGTGCCGATAGTTGTGGCCACCCTGGCACGAGTCCCTGCCACAGGCACAATCAGGGCCGTAAGTAATAGAGGAGGGGTGTCCAGCGGGTGTCCAGCCAGGAGCCTGTGAGGTCATACCAGGTTGAGTTCATGTTGAAAAAGGATTCCCTTCCAGAAGAACATGCCATTTCAGGCCATGGGGTCTGCCTAAAGGAGTAGTAGCTCAGTGACAGAAGAAAGACAATAGCTTTTTATGCAATTTTTTATCTACTGCACTTCAAGATAAGCAGAATTGTACAGCAAATTTGGACTTTTTTTCCACATTTTTATCATTTTATATAAGAAATATTCTGGATGACTTACTAGATACTTTCCTGCAAGTGAGATATTTTGTCCAAAAAACCTCATTTTTATTGTTATTTTTAGTAATTATATATCATTTATCAATGAACTACAAGAAATATTCCATAGAGCTCACCTCTGTCTACCACTATTTGGAATAAACAACAAGTTTGGCTTCAGGCAGAGCGAAGTCAAGTGTGTAAACACAGAGCTAGAGCCTACAAATAAGTTTCCATAAATGTTCCAGATCAAGAGTCAAATCTTAGTCAACAACAGGGAGAAGTAAATTCAAACTGAGAGGAATGGCCTGAAACAGGGGACCTTTATAGAGTTGAAGGCTTCAGCCATGAGAGACTCCTGGAGAATGGGGCTTTGCTCTCCCCTGACCACAGCCACTTCTGTTTGATGCCTTTGGTTCCAAATTTTTACATTTGACGCACTTTTTTTTTTTTAATTTTTACCATTCTCTCTCTTTTACATGACAGCAAATTTACACCCATGGACAGTCAAAGATTTCTAAAGGCACTGGTTTACTACAGCCTAAATAAAACTTTGTATTTGTAGGTTACTTCCGTACATTGTGATACTGAAGCACAGATGTGAATGGACCTGTTTAAGGGATCCCAGTGAGTCAGCAGAGCATCACCCAAAATCAATTGTGCCTGACGTCTAATCCACGATGCCATCCCAGTGTTGACACATTCTTGCCTTTTATGGGACAAGAAAATGTAATTGCCAGGTTAGATGGGCATGACCTGTACTAGACGTGGAAAGGAAGACCGAAGTTCATCGTGATTCACGGGAAAATCCAGGCTCAGAAGCATCTACCTCTACCACACTATGCTGTTTTGTTTATGTTTTCTTGAGCTACAGTCCTGTATAGTGCGTGTTTCTGTAAGAGCTGAAGAGATGCCATGGCTGAGTACCAAAAGCAGGACAGCAACACTGGCCCTCCATCCCAGCTAATATTACAAACATCATCTTTAACATTATTGTGAAATTAAAGATCTTAAAACCTTACTCAGGAAGAAGGCACAGGGCCCACCTTCTCACAGGCTCAACTGCTAAATATTTCCAGAAAGTAAACTAAAGACAGATTCTATTTAAAGTATTGGGGGAGAAATTAGAAGAACATTAAAGAAGAACGCAAGAAAATAGGAACAGAAAATAACTACGCCTCTGGAAGCATGAGCAGGACTTAGGGTGGTGGGTTCACTTCAAACCACTCTGCTCTGGGATTTAGTACCACTGCCATGAACACAGTATTTTAGAATTAGACTATCAGCATCTGTAGCAAGAATAAAATAAATCCTTAACAGGACACATCATAGAGACAGGTTGAAATTACCAACGAAGAATGCATTTGGGTTAATCCCAAAAGTTTCATTAATATATCTGGTACCATTGGGCAAGTCATCCAGAGTATTCCTGCCCTGAACATAAGCCGTATGAGTTAACATTAGTAATCATTTTTCTCTCACATGGAGGTGTGATCACATTTAGCTCTTGATCCATGTGACGTCCTGGCACAATTTGAGGAATTGGTACTTCCAAATTCCAAACATCTCTTCTGCTTGATACATGTTGTCCATGACCAGATCCATGAGTTTCTTCAGCACTGGCGTCACTTTGCATGGAATACCTTCCAATCTCTTTCATAGGGAGGTGAAGGAATTAGAGTGCTATTAATAACCTATGGGACAATTACAATGCTAAAAGCACAGTGCATCAAAGGGAAAATGTCGGAAGCTGAATACAGCGGATAGAAATGGGCTGGGATGTGTAATTAGGTTACATTTGTGAAGAGATGTCTCATGTCCCAGATAACCCTTTGGAAGAGTATAAAAGGTCTCTCATCCCAGTTCTCTTCATTCGCTTCTCTGCTCCCATAAGACCTTCATTCCTGTTGCTGAAGAGGTAAGTCCAATTTTTCTGTTTCTCTTGGGTTTCTTTATGAAACCAACTGCTTTCATGCAAGCTTTGGCAGAGTTGGAGTGTGACACTCCTCACCTCTGGACCTTGGTCATGCCAGGGTCCAAGTTCTTGTTGCCGACAAGAGCTGTTTTATTAATGCAAATGGCAAATGGAATATAGGCTTAGGGGGCAGAGGCTCGAGCTGAACCAAAAGAAAAGAAAGATTGGAAAATACAGAGAGAGGACAGTCAGAGGACTTTATGGAAAAGACGCCTTGAAGTCTTGGAGTAGAAGGTCTGGGACTGCAGATGGGAAATGGATGTTTTGAGTCATTTTTCTCTGAAAAGCAAATTGCTTCCATAAAAAGTCAGGTTTTTAGTGGGGGATATAAATAATCTCCCAAAACCTAATAAGAATTCAAATCACTTTCTTATCCCTGAAGAACTAGAAATTAGGAAGAAAATGGGGGATTCCAGGGCAAAATAGAGAATGCAGGTATGCTCACATACATTTGGGCCACTGTACCAGCATTAACATTGATCTCTTTTCTACAGCTCTGCCAATACTCCAGAAAGATGTGCTCCCGCGGGTCCTGCCATGACTATAGCTCCTCCTGCCATGAGTCCAGCTCTTCCTGCCATGGATCCCACTCCTGCCATGACTCAGGACCCTCCTGTCATTACACCATCCAGAGGCAGCCTGTGCAGAAGTACAGCTACGTGACACCCTGCTACCCCCGTATGCAGCAGTATTGCCCCCCAGTGCAGCGCTACTGCCCCCCGGTGCAGCCCTGCTGCCCCCAGGTGCCCTACTGTCCCCAGTACACCAAGAACATCTGCAACCTGCCACCAAAATGCCCCAAGTACTAGAAGCAGCATCTGACTCCGGCACCTGGACCCACGGACTCGCTCCTCCCTTGGATGCTCTCAATGCCTAAAGCTTGACTCTTTGGGTTTTCTTTTCCCATTTTCAGTTTGAGTGAATCCTTTAATACCTCATCTGTGATTACAATCTTCTTCAAAACATAAATCAGATCTGTTTTAATTTATTCAGCATGCAAGACCCACCTTATGTTCTTTTCCAAAAAGGCTGGGCATGATTTCTGCTGGTAGGGGCTTACACAGATGTGTCAACCTCCAAACCATGCACGAGACAATAAAATTTCACTTACGAAAATAGAAAAAGTTTATGATTTCTTTATTCTTTGACATCTTTGCTTGAGAATTACCTTTACCTCTGACTTCTTAGTCACCGCTTCTCATTCTTTTCTTCTCAGACTTATCACAAAAGGCCCATATTCTAAAGTTTCAAAGTGAGTGAGACCCTCCCTGGAGTACTGTGTCCAGCTCTGCAGTCTTCAACAGAGGAAGGACATGGACCTGTTGGAATGGGTCCAATGGAGGGGCCACGAAAATGGTCAGAGGGCTGGAGCACCTCTCCTATGAGGACAGACTGAGAGTTGACATTGTTCAGCCTGGAAAAGAGAAGGCTTCAGGGAGACCTCATAACAGCCTTTCAGTACCTGAAGGGGGCTACAGGAGAGATGAAGGGGACTCTTGATCAGGGAGGGGAGCGATGGGATGAGGGGGAAGGGTTTTAAGCTGAAAGAGGGGAGATTGAGATGAGATCTCAGGAAGAACTTCTTTGCTGTGAGGGTGGTGAGACCCTGGCCCAGGTTGCCCAGAGAAGCTGTGGCTGCCCCATCCCTGGAGGGGTTTGTAGCCAGGTTGGAGGGGGTGTTGAGTGACCTGGTCTGGTGGGGTGTATTACTGACCCAGGCAGCATGGTTGGAACTTGATGATCTTTAAGGTCCCTTCCAACTCTAACCATTCTATGATTCCAGACACATTTCTGTGAGAAGTTCACGCATTTATGGACAGCATTCAGGGACCTCACCCATACCCTATTTAGCCTAGGACTGTCTTTCCCAGTTCACTACTCCAGCAGCACCTCATACTTCATTTGCCACTCTGACTCAGAATTACAAACATTTTGAGGTGTCTAATAAATGCATATAGGCGTCCAGAGACCTTCTCTAACCCTCCTTCTTTCCCTGAACTTCATGTGACTGTTTTCAGTGAAAATTGCACACACTTAAAAATAAATGCTAAACCTCTCTCTACTTTTTACAACCTAAGACTATCCTTATCTCCCCAGTCACCAGCCCATCTTGCTGAAACATCTGTTCTAGAACAGGATCGCTCGCTTCCTTCTGCCAGTGCCTGTTTCTCAGCATCAGCTTCACAAAGAACTCGACAACTGTCTTCAGCTGAAATGATTCACTTTGGGTATCTCAAAAAGGGAGAGATGAATGCTGATACAAGGGCTTTCCCCAAAAAGTACTGCTTTACCAGCCTAGATGAACCACTTCTACACTGTTTATAACTCACAACAGTTTTCAGAAAACTGCAGGTGAGATTTTCCTAAACAAGGGCTACCTCTAAAAGACTTCAAAAACTTTCTCTTTGCTGAATCATGGCCTTGAAAAATAAGCAAAAAGAACCCCGTCCAGAACAAGAAACCATGCTCTTGTGGGATGTATTTTCAACTTCAGAATGAATTAGCATCTCACAAAACTTGTCAGAGTAGCAAATTATTCTTTTTTTTCCCCAAATTCAACATGAAAATAAACCCTGAAAGATATGAAGACCATCTCAATAGGGATAGCTGCCCCCTTCTGAACTCAGTAAGCAACTTTTAGGACCCCCTTGTTCTACTTGCTTCAGAACTGACCCATGGGGTGCTCCCAAGGAGTGAGTTCATCACCCACCTGGGTAAGAGTCACAGGAAAGGAACAATTACCCATTTCATTGCCCTAAAGTAAAGCCTTGGGCCACTGTGAGAGAAACTTGGTAGTAAATAGTGAAACACTGCAATGAGTAAAAATTATAAAACTGCTTAAGTAAGACGGAAGCCCGGAGCAATTTGGGGTGTGAAAACAGGATGCTAATAAGTGATGCCTTCCCAGCACAAATCCTTCCTACTTAGGATGTGAAATCCCCTTCCTATATGATAAAGGATAATATCATGGCACAAGGGAAAAACAGCTCATGGCTGGTGGACTCACAACAGAATGAAAAAGACTGGAATAGGGGACATCCTTGTAGCGTCACCTCCGTTGTCAAGGCGCTAACTGTGTTTGAGCCAGTCAACAGGATTTCCTTCTAAGTAGAGCCCATGTGAGTTGTGGCTGTCAATTACAGTCCCTTATGTCATGAAAAAAAACATATCAATCAAAATGTGAGTCTGCCATGCAGACCAAGGGGCAGCATGCAAGGTAGGAGTCAACGCATTTGAATTGTACGTTGATGCAATACTGGTTGCCCAACGACAAATCACTTAATAACTCTAGGGTTAGGTTGGCTTTTAATATGTAAATATGCAACTGCCTTCAAAATTCCCTTATAAAGCAGATTGGGAAATTCATTGCCTATTAACACTGTAAGGAAAAAGTCTTAATTGGTTTTCCTGGCTGTGTCAAATCGGAAATGTTAAAAACTAGACACAGAAGATAAATATGAATGTGACTACTTAATTAGTTGTCAGCATTGCCAAGAGGTGCATAATTTCTCAGACAACCCTTTGGAAGGTATAAAAGCCCACCATCCCCTGTTCTTCCTTCATTCAGCATCAGCTCTCAGTGCTCTTCCTCTCGCTTGCTCCAGCAAAGGGTAAGTTGGATTATATTGATTTATCTACTCACATAGGACTTCTAGCTGGCAAGTTCTGCAATTGGACCTTGCCTCTGTCTTAGAAATTTCTTATGTTTGGTCACTGGGTGTAAACTACGCAAAGGGTGTTCATGATTTCCTCACAGCAGATGGGACAACAGAAAAATAGGAGTAATTGAAGGACTGAATCTGCAAAGACACAGAGTCTTTGGGACCCAGCACGGAATTAATTCCCAAACTAGCTGGTGGTGGAGGGAGAGGTATCTCAGACAAGGCAGTGTGGTTTCAGAAGTAAATTTTACCTTAAAAAGCCAACAATAGCATCTTGGATGGGAAATTCCCGTCAGAGCTGGACAGTTGTAGAGTGTCTTCCAAAAGACAAGGCAGTAGCACTTTGATGGTCAAGATATCCCATATGTTACAAAAGAGAGGAAAACAAAATTTCTCAGACCACTACAGTAAAAGAGGCACAGGAAACGCAGAAGGTTATAGCAGTGTCAGCTTGATGGCGTCTCTCTCTTCCCTGCAGCTCTGCCAATACTCCAGAAAGATGTGCTCCCGCGGGTCCTGCCACGACTATAGCTCCTCCTGCCATGAGTCCAGCTCTTCCTGCCATGGATCCCGCTCCTCCTGCCACGACTCGAGACCCTCCTGCCATTACACCATCCAGAGGCAGCCTGTGCAGAAGTACAGCTACGTGACACCCTGCTGCCCCCCTGTGCAGCAGTATTGCCCCCCAGTGCAGCGCTACTGCCCCCCGGTGCAGCCCTGCTGCCCCCAGGTGCCTTACTGCCCCCAGTACACCAAGAACATCTGCAACCTGCCACCAAAATGCCCCAAATACTAGAAGCAGCATCCGACTCCGGCACCTGGACCCACCGGCTCTCTCCTCCCTTGGACGCTGTGTCCATACATCGTCTCATCCTTGCTGAAATCCCTGGGTCTCTGCCATGTGTCTCACCGCTGGCCTGGTTGAAGCATTCCCCTAATTATCATCCAAGGTGTCATTCTTTCTAATTATTCAGGAAATGTCCTTTTTAATTATTCAGTGTATAATTACTGTTGGAAATCTTTCTCTGCCATGCACTTCTGTTTCAGACTCATCTGGGTGTGGGAAACAATAAATGTTAAATTTCATCAAACCTGCGTTGTATTTCAATTTCATTATTCACTTTTTCCTTTAGACTTTTTATTTTCCAGATTCTTCTGTCAAATACCTCAATATTCTCAAAGTGTCCCAACCATTGGTGGCCAATAACAATTCCCATGTTCATTTGTGAAAAAAACCAGACACATTAGTAGGGGGGAAAGTTCTCAGGTACGAAAAATCTACATGGACATAAATGGCTGAGCAGATCAAAACCTCCCCTGCTTACACCAGACTGCTCTACACAGATTTTTGTCCTGTTGTTTTGAAAACAATGAGATCAAAGACAATTGAATGGAAATTCTTTTGTTTTGGAGACAAGCACAGCTCATTAAATGGAAGAGGAGTAAGTAGTTCACAGTTGCTAATATTCTTACTCAATAAATGCAGTAATTTACTCTGAGCTCAACTTCAGATCTTGGGCATATAAATATTTTCAAATATCTTAGTTCCTCTGAGCCTCTGAAAACAGAAGCCACAAACTTCTTTTTCATATTCCAGTGTTGCTTGTCACTGGTATATACTTTAGAGCAGAGAAATGGGTTACTCCAGAGAAGGTCTATCTCATGTAAGACTCCTGTGCACTCGCACAGCAAGCATCTGAACACCACAATCTGTTATTATGGAGAGCTCATAAACCCAACACTGCTGAGTGTTAACTCAGCAATATCAACCCCCACATTGCTCTAAAAATGAAATGGCATCACTGTAGATTGGGCTTGCCTTATATACTCCCCTAAAAGATATGCAAACAGTGGGTGATAACTCTTTAGAGATCATGTTTCCAGTCTGTGAGGGGGAGCTACAGACAGCTGGGGAGGGACTTTTTACAAGAACATGTAGTGATAGGATGAGGGGGAAGAGTCTTAAGCTAAAAAAGGGGAAATTGAGATGAGATGTGGGGAAAAACTTCTTTGCTGTGAGGGTGGTGAGACCCTGGCCCAGGTTGCCCAGAGAAGTTGTGGCTTCCCCATCCCTGGAGGGGTTCACAGCCAGGTTCGATGAGGCTTGGAGCAACCTGGTCTCATGGGAGGTGTCCCTGCTCATAGCAGGGGGGGAACTGGGTGGTCTTCAAGGTCCCTTCCAACCCAAACCATTCTATGGTTCTGTTTTTCTTAGCAGGATCTGAATTCGAAAGATTAGGAAACATTTTATCAGTGGGTGTAACCTCAGACACCCCAGTTTTGGAAACCTGTGGAGGAGGTAGGAAGATTCCAGAAGAACATTGGTGTCACGCTGCAGGCCAAAGTACAGTGGAAAGGAGAACTGTCACACAAGCACCAGCTTTGCCAACTGGGTAGCCGCAGCCTCTCTTGGTTTTGGACCCGTAACTGAGTCACAAAATGTCCCTGAGGAATTCATGCAATCCTCCCTTGCTGCACAAAACTCACCACAAGCAATTATATCTCCTCTAGCCTGAAGAAAAGCTGTAGGACACCCGTACTTTAGAGAGAGCTTCTCGTTAGCAGTTAGTGAATTACTCTAATGGGTAACATTTCCCAAAGTTGATGAGTTAGAGGCTCCGTTTTCTTACTCTTCAAAGACTGAGTCAAACGGGATTATAAATCCAGTTTTAATGCCCATAATTTCGCCACTAGTGAGAGAATCCAGTATTTGCTCAAACTTCAGTTCAAACGCTCCTTTTCTCTGAATTCTCTGCTTTCCAGACATCTCTGCAGGTGAGGTCAGGTGAAAAAAGAATAAAAAATCAGTGAAGGGAAAGAGAAGCCAAGGAACAGGAAAACTTAATATATTCATACCATATACAGACCTCATCACCAGATATTTTTCTCTCATCTTAAGTACGAAATAACCATGGAAACATGCGGAGTGATCTGATGGGGTCACTCAAGTCAACTGGCAAGTCAAGGAACTTGTGAAGAATTGGAAGTGTTTTATTTTTTGTTGCACCGAGGAGATCACGCTGGGCTTCCCAGCATCGTGCCATATCCATGACTTGCAGATGGTAATCCCATTTCCTGTTGGCATTCAACAACAGGCAAATTAAAATCCTGCCCTGTCACCTGTGCAGAATGGTAGGGCTTACCCCAGGAGTCAGCATTTCTGAGACTTAAGGACCTTTCTGTCCCTGATGCAATCCCAGTTGCCAATTGGCAAGCTAATTAACACCTATGAGATTAGTGTCACTCTTCAGGAAATGGGAGAGAAATGCCCTCCAAAATCCTTATGGGAAATGCATTAGGAATTACATATGGGATGAAATACAGTGCGTCAAAGAGGAAACACTAAAAATAGGATAGCGCAACATCTGCACTATTGAGTGCGGAAATAATTAAATTGTCATTGCGAAGAGGTGTCTCATATCCGAGATAACCTTTTGGAGCTGTATAAAAGACCGCTCAGCCCAGTCCTCTTCAGTCGCTCACCTTCACTTCCAGACACTTCTTCCTGTAGCTGAAGAGGGTAAGACCAATTTTACTATGTCTGTTCATGCTGAGAGAGAAGAAAACGTCTACTAGAGGTTTTTATGGACCTCCTGGGAGCTGGGACTTAACTAAATGCATTCTCCTTGCACTCTTGCGGTGCTTGGAGACAGGCACAATGAGCAGCAGATGGAGGGATGGGGATCATCAGGGAAGGTCCAGCAAGAGCACACGATGGAATCCTTGGGAGACACCAGCTCCATGCTGTTCCCCAGGGGAGATGGGGTTTGGGAGTGCCTCATGGAGCTCATACATCAGCTTGAAGGGATCTAAATTCAGACTACAGTTGCCAGAGCAAACCCTGCAGATTAGGCAGGATCAAGAGTGCATTCAGTCTGGATTAGGTGGACGTAAAGAAAGACAGAAACAGTTCATTGGGGAGCTGAAGAAAAATTTCATTTAAAAAGAGGGAGGGAATATAAGAAGTGGATCTGGGTCTTCTCTCACCACATTGATCTCTTGTTCTTGACAGCTTTGCCAATACTCCAAAAAGATGTGCTCCCGTGGGTCCTGCCATGACTATAGCTCCTCCTGCCATGGATCCAGCTCTTCCTGCCATGGATCCCGCTCCTCCTGCCACGACTCAGGACCCTCCTGCCATTACACCATCCAGAGGCAGCCCGTGCAGAAGTACAGCTACGTGACACCCTGCTACCCCCGTGTGCAGCAGTATTGCCCCCCAGTGCAGCGCTACTGCCCCCCGGTGCAGCCCTGCTGCCCCCAGGTGCCCTACTGCCCCCAGTACACCAAGAACATCTGCAACCTGCCACCAAAATGCCCCAAGTACTAGAAGCAGGATCTGACCCCAGCACCTGGACCCACCGGCCTGTTCTTCACCCAAAGCCTCCAGCTCGTCTCCTTCCCCATCGCTTCTCTGCCAGCAAACGCTTTTAATCGCATGGTTTTAGGATGAAGTCTCTCGGTTCAATCAGTTTTGAGCTGCTTATCTTCTTTCTACCGATGTGAAGCACACTGTCAGCTGAGAATAGCTTCTTTCTTTCTCTGCTGCTTGGTTCTCCAGCAAGACAATAAAAATTATATTTCAAGCCTACCTAACAGTTCTGGATGTTTTTAGTCACCGCTCCATCGTATCTGCTGGCCTGGCAACATCTGTTATTTTTTCTTGTGGTTTTAGAGCTATGCTTTTGTCACTGCTGAAAACAGCTAAAGTAAGAGGATCGCCAAGGAAAAATGAATGGCAAGGGAAATTTCTGTGGCGCCCACTAGGGATGCCAGGAGCACTGCAGCTCACACCGAGGGCTGGGAGAAACACATCGGGTTAATTCCTGGTAAAACTATTTGCACTGAGCTCAGCAGATGCGATGGGGGGTTCAGAGTTACAGCCAGGGGGCCTGGCCTACACGTTCATATGTTTACTGCAAACGCGATCTTTAAAAGCCGCTGATATATTTGGAAACAAAACAAAGCAAATCCTGCAGGGCTTGGAACATCCTCAATTAAACAATTTCTACAGTGTGAAATGAGAGAAGGTTTCCCCAGCGTGATTCACCCATCCCAGGGCAGGCACGGGAAATAGGCTGGATGAGCTGGGTACTGCAAGTACCGAGTAAATGACTGGTTGGTATATAAGTAATTTGAATTAGCTATTTATAGGTTATGGAGAAAATTGTCATTATAAAGGAATAGCCTGCTAAAAAGGAAAAGTTGCAAACGGGATGCAGAGGGCAATTAATTACTCACCTACATTCAAGTTGTTGCCATCACTAAAAGACAGCTCATTTTCATGCGACCCTTGGCAGCTATGTTAAAAAAAACATTCCTTATTCATTCTTCACCTCTCTGAGTTGGGTTCTGAGTCAATAAAGGCTTTCTGTCCATAGGAATGGTTTTGTCTTCAAGGGCATATGTTCACTTTCCCTCGCTGCCCCAGGTCTCTAACTTTCTATTCTGTGACTAATCACCACACATTTTATTTCCTCTTCCCTTTCCAAGTCCTACGAAAAGCACAAAACCTCTGAACTGTTTTCACTTTCTCCTGTGCTCAAGCTTGAAATTCCTGTTTACTTGAGGATGGGAAATGTCAGCAATAGTGGGGAAATGAGAATGAAGTTCATTTCTATTTTATTTTACCCTATTCCATTCCATTCCATTCCATTCCATTCCATTCCATTCTAAGGTTTTCTCAGCCCTGGAGAGGTTCAGCTCCTGGAACCAAAGGCTTTATGAATGCTTTACCTTATTAGAATATTTAAAAAAAAAATCAGAGACCATAGACATTTGGCAAGAGAAGTCCTCTACACCTAATGTTCAAGATAACTTAGAGGAACATTTCTGCTCTGCTGAGTCTGTGTTAAACAATGTAACAGCGGATTTCCACAACCTGGATAAACCGTTAGCAAACCCCTAAGGATTAATGAGGAGGAATTTGCTTTCACTGTTTCACAGCGAGGATTGCTTCACTGTATCCATCATTCCCAAATCCAAACAAACAGAGAGGTGTCACTCTGGCCATCTTACGGAGCCGGCTAAGTTCATTCATTCAGTGTGAAATCTAATTGGGATCTTTGTTTGGATCTAATTTGAAACTTTTCTTTTGTAAAACTCCTCTTGTAAAATTGATTATGGGTCTTCCAGCCACAAATGGGTCTCTCTCAAGTGGCTTTAGTCATCTCTAATGTCCATATCCAGCTCTAACAGCAGCAGTGGGTTTTTTGACTCAGAGGGACACTGGATGAAGCAAAGCTGCAGAAAATCATACATAAAACTGCTTCATTTTGAACCAATTTCTTTTACTTTATCTCACTGCTCAGGATCCCCTGTCTTTCTAATGTCAGAGTCTCTTATCATTTCTCTGCAGACTCAGAAAGCCCCTCCTGGCCATCTCCCAGGTTGCCATGAGCCTCTTTTATTGCTAGTGAGATGCAGGTACTCAGCTGGTGTCAGTCTCTATCACTACTTAGATTATAATGTGTGGCAGTGACTTCGTCTAACCCGGTCATTAACATGAAGCCAATCTCAATAGGAAATGAAGCCTATGTTTTAGGGGATGGGCACCTTGACCTTGGAAAGAGCTTCTCCTTGCCTGGAGAAGTGGTGACTTCATGGTCCTTTGAGTTCTTCAAAGCAGGACTACGTAGCTTTCTAAAAACTGGGATGTGGGCAAATAAAACCAGTAGCTGCCCAACAGAAACTGAGTGGAAATGGATGCTTTGTGTCACCCAAAGTCAAACTGAAGGTTCACCATGACCTATCCGGTCCTCAGCGTCTCTGATCTGGATCTTGCCTTGTTTCTGTATGAACAGAAACAGCCTGAATCTTCTCTCCTTCACTTCAGGTGAAATTAGGAAGCCATGCGCTGCAGGGGAGGGTGGTCAAGGGTCCTTCATGCTCTGCTCCCCCAGATGCACAGCCATGCAACAGCAGGAGCAGCCCTTCTCCTTGGTGTGATCTCAGAAATGAAATATTTAATCACGTCAATCACGGTCCCAGATCCCATGAATTCCTCCTGACCGGAGAGAGATAATTTTTTAAAAAGACGTCGTTTAATTTGAAATTCTAAAAATGTGCAAGGCATCACGTGAGGCCTTCAGGCTTTCCTGCAAAATAAATATTAACATCATTAATGAATAATTGCAACACAATCATTTACATCAACATTAATGACTGCCAATGGGTGACTGAGAACTGAGCATAGAGTTATTCCAAAAATACCATCCGTAGGTGGATCTTTCATTACTCGAGGGCAATACTAGAACTTAAAAAAATGGAAGAGGAATTTTGCCGATCAAGTTATGCTAAGCAGAAACAAGATGTAAAAATTCCAGAAAAGTTTTGTGTTTTGCTTTTATTTAAAGATGTCAAAAAGGAATTGGAAAAATGCAGGCTCCGACTTGACCCAAACCCTACTGCAAATTTCCACAATGAATTTGCACAATTCTTTGCACCTAGAATTTCTGACATTGGCAAGGCCAAGGGCATATGTCTTCCCGTGCATGGATGGATGAGGCAGCAACGGTTGAGATGTCAAGAACTTTCTGCTACATTTTTGCCCTTCTGATGACCAAAGACCCCGAATAAAGACGTTAGGATTCACCATTTTTGCATTCAAAACCAAAACACGTGGCCACGGAATTACACTTGTTGGAATTCAATTTAAAAAAAATTCATATCGAGGAGCGATTGACGTCCAGAAGGCCTCTGCATGCCTCTGGAATCCACTGCTCCTAAATCTTAATTATGATTTTTATGTTAATTAAGCACTCACTAGCTGCAAACAAGCCACGTAGCACCTCAATGCGCAGCGTTACCATATGCAAAATGCGCAGAAACATACCTTTGAAGCAGTTCACAAACATCACACAAGAATTAACTTGACATTAAAAAATTGTAAAAAATTTACAGAACAAATTGCTAATAACACAAAATTGAGGGGTTGGTCAAATCAATGAGGCAAAGACTAAATGGATGAAGGCACATTCAACAAATAAGTATAGGCTTAGTGCGTAAATCACAAATTGCTGTGGGGTACCTCATTTCCGGCAGGACAATTTCGGGCTGAATAAAAGGTCTCCCCTGTCCCTTTGCTCCTCACTCAACTGAACCACTCAGTCAAACACGGTAAGTGTGAGCAGTGGTCCTGGGGAGCAATGGTTCTCAGCTGGTTTTGGTCAAGCAATGAATGGAAATGCATCTTCATAACTAAACTTCCTAGGGTGTTGGACTAGACGACCTTTAAAGGTCCCTTCCAACCCAAAATAGTCTATGAATCTATGGTTCTTTGATCTGCAGCTCTCTCTGAAATCTGGATTTTCCAAGCCTGTTGGCCTATTGCTTGTTGCAAAAGACAGTTGGTGGAGAGAGCATAGTGGGAAATGAGCTTCTTGGGATGGAAATTCAGAGAGTGATCTTCATGGATGAGCAGAGGACAGTTAGTTTCCAGGAAAAGTTTAAAAGATGCATAAATATCGGTGGGACAGTGACAGGTGGCTTAGTTTCTGTAAGGATCTTGTTTTGCGACTCAAGATAAATAAATAAGAAGCGGTGTGTGATGTGGCTGTCACCCATGGGCCTAGACAACACCACCTGAATGCCAAAGTAAAACTTATCTATATCCTTGGAAAGATGGGTTGTATCTGAAAGTACTCTGTGTTTCAGATCCTCACTCCTCCCAGCTTCGGCTACCCTACAAACAACATGTGCTCTACTGGATGTTGCTCTACTGGATGCTGCTCCGTCGTGAAGAGCAAAACGGTGTGCTGCAGCCCATGCCAGAAGACCGTCTGCTGCGAGCCATGCCGGAAGACCATCTGCTGCGAACCATGCCAGAAGACCATCTGCTGCAGCCCATGCCAGAAGACCGTCTGCTGCGACCCCTGTCAGCAGTCCTGCTGTTGCGACCCATGCCAGAAGCCTTGCTGTGACCCATGCTGCCAGCAGTCTTGCTGTGACCCATGCCAGAAGTCCTGCTGTGACCCATGCTGCCAGCAGTCCTGCTGTGACCCATGCCAGAAGCCCTGCTGTGACCCATGCTGCCAGCAGTCCTGCTGTGACCCATGCCAGAAGCCTTGCTGTGACCCATGCTGCCAGCAGTCTTGCTGTGACCCGTGCCAGAAGTCCGTCTGCTGCACCAAGGTGTGCCAGAAGTCCGTGTGCTGCTGTAGCCAGCCTTGCCCGCGTCCCTGCTGCTGCTGTGGCTGCTACCCCTGCTGCTGCCCTGGATGCCTGTCCTGCTGCTCCTACGTGGTGAAGAAGAAGCCTGTTGTGGTGTGTTGCACCCCCGTGCAGTGCTGCTCTCCCATGAAGAAGTACTGCATTCCCATCCAGCAGTGCTGCGCCAGCATCAAGAAGTGCTGCTGAGCCAGCTCCAGGTGGCCAAAGCAGCTCTGCCATCTCTGGGGTGCAAGAAGAACAGGCACAAGGAGATGGAAACCTGCTCATTTGCTTCTGGTTCACATGATGATGGAGTAAACACCTAACGATTTTCTTCTCGTTTTCCCACTTAAGCTGTCTTCTTCTTTCTGTCCTTTAATTATGGAACATCTGCAACGCGCTTGAATATGTCACCCACTGTATAAGGCAAAGAGCTGTTTGATGTTAGTGGAGCTGTTAATTCTCTTCTTGGTGTATGGGACATGGGATACCTTTTCTGTTTATGTGATCGTTCTTCATTTTCTCTCTTGACTTGTAGACAATAAAATTTAGCATTAAGCAAAACTCAAAATCTTGTCTTTTGGTTGTTCTTACATCGCTTTGTCTGGGATGTGTCCTCATGCTGGTGTTGGTGTCTGTGCTTTCAGCCAGGCTCCTGCTGGCCACAGATGTGCTCCTGTGGCACAGCAGAACATCTAGGGAAAAAAGAGCTGCCCAGCCAGGCTTCCCATTGCCATAAATCAGGTCATGTCTAAAGACAACGAGCACAGCAGTATGACCCCTTCTTGAACCCACTGATATCTGCCTCGGTTAACTCAATTTTTACTATGAAACTAAATGGTTAAGGTAAATAAAGCCCAAAGGACAGAGACCGAATGAAGTGTGCATAATTCCACCATCTGAAAACACACAACACCATAAAATGTACAGGACCCCGTCGCTGATATTGGAATAAGTATTTCAATAGTTATCGAGAGGAATTCACTACTCACTGGACAGCAGGCACCGTCTTCTTCCGCTACCATCTTCTAAAATAAAATTTCGGAAAACACCTTAGATTGGGGAATTATTTTTACGTGAGCAGAGATTTTCATCTGCAGCGTTCCTGGATTACGAGCAGTGGAATGAAACCCAGGCATTAGCATCCAACTTAAAAGCTTCATTCCTAAAATAGCATACCCATGAGTCAACAATGCATTTTCTACCTGGCTGGGACTTCCTTTACCATTAAAATTCAGGACTCAGTTCTGAATTGCATGTCTCAGAAAACTGCCTTGAGCACTGTCTTGATTGCTTCCCTCAACCAAATCTTCAGCTCAAACACAGAGTCTGCATTAGAATAATCTTCGCTACCACGTTAAAGCCTTCTGAAAACATTACTCAGGTCTTCAGGAGTTTTTTTATTAATAGTAAATCAGGTATCATGCAATGGCAGATGGATACCCTATACCATACCGTACTATATAAAAAATGCATTCTGTTAAGGAAATCTTGTGAATATTAATTTCATCACATGCTGGAAAAGCTGCCCTGATATATTCCTCCCCATTTACAAAGGTACTGCAGCTCTCTAATTCACATAACCACCATGGAAGTTTACAAAATCATCACGATATGGCATGGCATGTAAAAGGGATTTAGTGTAGATGTTATTTCTCACCCAACCATACATTAAATGTCAGTATAGCCTCAATATCTGTACAAAACCCATATTAGCAACAGCCTTGTAGGATTGTCATCGATTTCTAAGAAAGACATGGACCAGAGGAGGCCACAGAGACACTGGGAGGGCTGGAGCTCCTCTGCTGTGAGGACAGGCTGAGAGAGTTGGGGGGTTCAGCCTGGAGAAGGCTCCGGGGAGACCTTCGAGCTCCTTCCAGTCCCTAATGGGGCTCCAGAAAAGCTGGAGGGGGACTCTTGATCAGGGAGGGGAGTGATGGGACGAGGGGGAAGGGTTTGAAGCTGAAAGAGGGGAGATTGAGATGAGATCTGGGGAAGATCTTCTTTGCTATGAGGGTGGTGAGAGCCTGGCCCAGGTTGCCCAGAGAAGCTGTGGCTGCCCCATCCCTGGAGGTGTTCAGGGCCATGTTCAACTGAGCTTGGAGAAATCTGGTCTAGTTGAAGATGTCCCTTCAAGAGAGAGTTTGGACTAGATGATCTTTGAGGGTGTCTTCCAACCCAAACAATTCTATGATTCTAACATAGGGATCATCTTGGCCAATATGGTGACAATAAAGCCTGATAAAAAGGCAATGAATTATTTATTCAGTGGACAGCATGTTTGAGGATTTACACAAAGAGGGCATCACTTCCTGCAGGCAGGTATTTGGCTATTATCGCATGACGAAAATAATGCTCCCCTAGGGACAATTCCAGAAGAGTCACCCAACATCATAAGGAGGTCATGATCACATCTCGGGAAGAAACTATGTGTCTCAGCCACCCGGGATCACCTGCCACCACTCCAGCCTCACACTGAGAGTCTGCTGAATATGATGGCAGACTTTATTTACCATGAACAGATGCTTTCTCAGCATCTTGGCACTGTCTTCTTATACTGGTATCCCTTCTCATCATATGAAAGCACTGTCAACACCTTCTTCTTCTCACATGAAGCTGTCCTGGTGCTTCATGTGGCCACAAGCCTGTTTCATACTATATGCCTTGACTCCAACCGTCTTATCCTTCGCCTCTTGACTGTTCAGGCAAGTTTTGCACACACAGCAGCCTTGGCCATAGCACACGGCAACCAAAGCAATTATAAGCAGTCGTTGGAGAAGTCCTCTTGGGTGCCTGGACTTAGATCATCTGTGAGAGATTTGCTGTGCTCCCACGGTATCACAGAATCACAGAATGATGTGGGGTTGGAAGGGACCTCTGGAGATCACCTAGTCCAACCACTCTGACAGAGCAGGGTCACCCAGAGCAGGTCCCACAGGAACGTTTCCAGGTAGTTTTTGAATGTCTCCGGAGATGGAGACCCCCCCACCTCTCTGGGCAACCTCTGCCAGGGCTCTGCCACCCTCACAGCAAAAAAGTTCCTCCTCATGTTGAGATGAAACTTCCGCTGTTCCAGTTTGTGCCCGTTCCCTCTTGTCCTGTCACTGGGCACCACTGAAAAAAGCCTGACCCCATCCTCCTGACACCACCCTTTAAGTATTTATAGACATTGATCAGATCCCCCCTCAGTCTTCTTTTCTCCGGACTGAAAACACCCAAGTCCCTCAGCCTTTCCTCCCAAGAGAGATGCTCCAGACCCCTCATCATCTCTGTAGCCTTCTGTTGTACCCTCTCCAGCAGTTCCCTGTCCTTCTGGAACTGGGGAGCCCAGAACTGGTCCCAGTGCTTCAGATGGAGCCTCCCCAGGGCAGAGTTCCGGGGGAGGATAACCTCCCTCAACCTGCTGGCCACTGTCTTCACCTGCTGGCCACACTCTTCAGGGGAAAGGCATGGACAAATGCACTCAGAACTGGATTTCCAGTCTTGAACCTCATGTTTACCTACAGTGACCAGAAGCAAACTGTTAGTGTGGAACACTCAAATGTGATCATCACAAATGCCTTTAAATACAAGCTGGTTTGGTCCCACAGACCTTACAAATAATCTCAGAAAATGGAGATTTGGTCTGTTGTATGGAAACAACACACCAAAAAACTAAACTTGTGCACTGCTGCTTTGAAAGCCACTTAATTTAGGCTTAATCCACCCCTTCCATGGATGAAAATGAAAAAAAAAATTCTTAATAGTTTGGCAGATATAAAAAGTAGAGGGTGTGAGGACCAAGCACCATGGAGAGAGATCCAAGAACAAGCCTGAGAAAGGAGAAACTCTTCAGTCTTAACTTTGACCAATCATCCATCTCTCAGAGGCAGGAAAAAGGAATCATGGTGACCAATAGTTTCCACTGGTCCCCCAAAATCCCAGCCAGGGGCAGAGGCGACACATGATGGGTGACATTTCCAAGTTCCAGGCATGGTTTTCCCACTGTTTCAGCACCCGCCTCCCCCGAGGCACATTGTTAAGTGTCTCTGTGTCTCAAGGTCATTCCTTGGCGATGGTTAGGAACACCTAGCAGCTATCTCCGGCTCCCATTAATGCAAATTCATTAGAAAATTTGCACCTGTTGTTTATATGTACAACTAATTACCATGCGGAATTGAGGTGGTGAGCAAACAGAAAGAGGGAAAGATTAAATACCGGAAGACATGTGGGGAGCGTGTGCGGGGTGATACACAGTGAAGTAAGAATTGTCAAAGAATGTCTCATTTCCAGGGAGGGGGGGCTT
This sequence comes from Arenaria interpres, assembly GCA_013399435.1. Taxonomy (NCBI): domain Eukaryota; kingdom Metazoa; phylum Chordata; class Aves; order Charadriiformes; family Scolopacidae; genus Arenaria; species Arenaria interpres. The sequence continues at coordinate 50,369 of VXAK01016962.1, read as the reverse complement.
GGACCATATAAAAGGCTCCCCAGCACAGAGGTCTTCATTCGCTCATCTCTACTTCTCCTCTCTTGTCCTCACAGGTCAACAGGGTAAGTCAAATCTTGCTTTTCATTTGCACTCTACCATACTTCTGTCTGCTTCTGCAGGAAACCATCCTGGATTTCCTGCACTCTCTGGTTTGGGACCAGTTTTGGGAGATTGGTTTCAGGTGGCTGGGTGGCTTTTTTCTGATGGAACCAGTGCTGGACAATATGTCTGGTGTCCAACACAAAAATGTGGAGATCTCAGGGATAGGTTGTCGTGGGGTTCTGGACAGTGGGGATTTCCATCCCAAGGCTGGGATGGACTTTGGGATAAACATGCTTTAAGCTGCCTAAACAACTGGGACGTTCACACACAGTAAAAGAGACTCTCTTTGTTCCTTCCAGCTTTGCCTACACTACTACCAACAAGATGCCCAACGGTTGTGGATGCTGTGGTGGAAATAGCTGCTCCATGTGCTGCTACAGCACCAAGAAGTCGTGCTGCAAGACGCCGTGCTGCCCACCCATGCAGTGCTGCTGCCCCTCTACCTGCTGCATGCCCATGCAGAGCTGCTGCATGCCCATGACCTGCTGCTACACCATGAGCAACAACAGAGGCTGCTGCGGTGGCAGCGGTGGCTGCTGTGGTGGCAACTAAACCTGCTCAGCAAAGGGCAGGCAGGGCTCTGCTCCCTTCTGCCTCCCTCCTGGCTCATCTGATGATGGATATGGATATGGACGTGGATATGGATATGGATACCACCCTAGATGCTCTTCCTCCTTTGCTTAGAGACTGTATATCTTTCCTCTTCTCCTGCCTTTAATCACCAAATGCTTGTAATGTGCTTTGAAGTTGCTACCAGTGTGATTTCCCTTAGTCCTGCCGTTAATTTTCCTCTTGGTATGTGGGATGTTTAATTCTTTTCCTTGTTGTTTTGCTTCCACCTGTCTGAAAAACAATAAAATCTGTAGTTCTTGACCCTGCAAAATGCCTGGTGGTTATCTGTTTGCTGGCTGGTGCATCCAGAGTGCATCGCCACACCTATCACGTTTTCCTTGCGTTTTATTCCAGTGTTGGGATGCTCTGGTATAAAAGGTGCTAACTGGGGGGGTTTGCCTACACAAAGAAAATCAGTGTATCTCTGGTGTAGTTCTCGTCTTCTGCCCAGGTCTATTCAAACACAAGCTGAGTGCCTGGCATCTCTGTGAGAAATAGTTCTCCTCTCGCTATAAAACTACAAAGAAATAGGAAGAAAACAATACATAAACTCAAAAAGGATGTGACAAAGACACATCCCAAATAGGAAAGCTCCATAGATTTCAACCAGATAGAGGTCTACTTCAGAACCTACAGACAGTCCCTAAAAACACTGTAACATTTATGAGATGGAGGTCTTGCCTCTGCCCAAATGTCTGGGTTAGCAGATATTGGGTTGAGCTGTTAGAGCTAGTGGTGAGAAAGCTCAAGGAGTGATTGCGTCAGTGAGAGTTGTACCAAAACACAGCATGCAAGAACTGCACCATGATCCTCATTCTGTGTCTAATGCCCTTTACTGACCCTGTTTCCACACTGATTCAGTCCCTTTTTGTACTAAAATCCACAGCCTCCTCACCAGAGACCATTCAAGTACCCAGGTTACACGAATGGCTGCACCCATGCAACTATCATGGGTGGGAAATACCTAGATCATCACTTCTTGCAGTTGCAGGATTTGCCAATAAGAGTTTTGCCTCTGGGGGCAAAGTGAAGGGAGCCCCTTTGTTTCTGTCCTATTAATTCCTTGTAAATTAATCAATTCTCATAGGCAGGCAAGTGTGTGCCTCGGCAGACAGGACCTGCTAGAAAGGAAATGCCATGCATGTTCTTCTACCCTGTCCAGAGAAGTCACAATTACATGTGTTGCTTCTCCAGAATTTCGCTCAAGGAATTGCTCTCATTCCAGGAAAATCTGGAAAGGAGGTGCCTGCATTTACTGCTGGGGCAAAGCAGCATTAAAATCACAATAGGCTCCCCCTTGCACTGTGCAGAAATCAAATCAAGACCCCTGATAGCATCCTCGGGGCTGGTAGGGGCTCATCTAGGAGTAGCCCTCTCTGGAGCACCCCAGGGATCCCAGAAGATGTCAGGTAGCAGGGAGAGAACTTGCCAGGCAGGCTGCATCATCCTCTCATTAGGCAGCACTCCTCTCAGGAAAATGTGGCGAGGTCTTCAAACGAGAGCTGCAATTTTAGGCCTTGGAAAATATTCCTCCCAAATACCCTGTGTTCCTGCCAGCATTCGGCCCCACAGCAAAGTGCGTTGGAGGCAGGGGTTGGCGTTAAATGAGCATTCATCTGCCCCGGCTCAGTTGCCCAAGGCTCTGCTTTACCTTGACCTTCCTCCCTTCCTCTCTCCCTCCCAGCAAATGGTTCCACCTCAGCAACAGTCTCTTCCTGCATCGCTCCTGAGTCCCTGCCTCCCACTTAGCTCCACAGTCCCAGTTAGGACCAGTTTTCTGTGCTTGTCATATCTCTTCCACCTTCATCTTCCTCTCACCCTCTCGGTCCATGCTGGGCTCTTTCATTTACCTTTTCCAACACCCACAAGGAGTCCTGCACGACCTCCAACTCCCTGCTGAGGAGCTGGGCAGGGTGGCCCTGATGGGTTCCAGGGCTCCAGCACCCAAGGGGGTTTCAGCTGGATGCAAGGGGAGGTTGCAGGAAGAATGTGTTGACTTGAAATTCATCATACCCAGTCCCAGAGCCACGCTCCTTGCATTGCTGCAGACACAGGAGGTTAAAATACCAAATATTCTGAAGAGAATATTAAATTCAGAGCTTTCAAAAATGTTTCTAGGAAAGCAGTCCCAGCAAAGCAGAGCAGGAACTGAAGCACTCTCATGTTAGTGATGCCCCGTGCAAACATAAACACCCCAGATTGAAGGATTTGCAAAAAATTTAGGCAAACCAAAATACAAAGATGGCTTTGGCATCACAAAGGTGTTCTTACCATGCTCTTACCACCATGCCCAGTCCCAGAACCACGGCTCCCTTCATTGTTGCATGCACAGGCAGTGCTGCCCTGTAACATTTTATTTAAAATGCTAAATTTTCTGAAGAGAATACTCAATTCAGAGCTTTCAAAAATGTTTCTAGGAAAGCGGTCCCAGCAAAGCAGAGCAGGAACTGAAGCACTCTCGTGTTAGTGATGCCCACATGAAAACCTAAACTCCCCAGACTGAAGAGTTTGCAAAAAATTTAGGCAAACCAAAAGACAAAAGTGGCTTTGGTATCATAAAGATGCTCTTACCATGCTCTTACCGTCATGCTCAGTCCCAAAACCATGGCTCCCTTCATTGCAGCGTGCATAGGCAGTGTTGCCCCATAATTTTTTATTTCAAATGCTAAATTTCCTGAATACTCTATTTAGAGTTTTCATATATTTCTAGAAGAGCGGTCCCAGCAAAGCAGAGTAGGAACTGAAACACTCTCATGTTAGTAATGCCTCATGCAAACCTAAACGCCCCAGACTGGAGGATTTGCAAAAAATTTAGGCAAACCAGAAGACAAAGATAGCTTTGGCATCACAAAGATGCTCTTACCATGTACAAGGGCAAGATGACTTTGCATGAAGTCACGTGCAGGTGACTGAGACCTGGGAGCAAGCATGAGTCCCAACATATCCCAAACACATGGTCTTCTTGTTCCTTCCTCACGTGCAGGTCCTGTGACTGGGAACAAACATACCTATTTTCGTGAAATTTTCCAAATATTTCTTTCGAACACCAGTCCAATGAAACAGCCCATCACGTGCCCGAAAGTCACAACCCAGGGGCTCAGTTTCGCCTCGTGCACTGATTCAGCACCAGCCGTTGCTGAGTAAGTCCCGCAGAATCCTCGGCCGTCACTGTCTGCGTTTGTCAAACAGATATGAAGATGCATTTTTTGGCTCCCTTGCAAGGTTGCAGAGAGGACAAATTCATTAGCATTCATGGAAGCCCTTTGATTATCTGCAGGCTAAACAATTATGAGGCAAAACAAAGGTAGTGATCACAAATAATAAGGCAAAGAGTAAATACCAGAAGACACGTATAACTAAGAAGTATGGGTTTGGGTTAGTAAACAGGGAAGCTTGAATGGTCAATGGCTGTCTCACTTCCAGGAGGAAGGTGTCTAGGACTATAAAAGGTCTCCTGGCCCAGCTCACTTCATTCGCTCATCTTCTCCTCTCTTCACCTCTCCTCACTCTTCAACAGGGTAAGTGAGAAGCTCTAAATCTTCCTTCCTCTTCACAAAAGAAAAATGCTATGGATATCTTATAACAGTATCCAGATATAACTGGGAATCTGGACTGAGACTTTGGCTGAGGTTGGGATTTTATGAACTGAGTACTAGGAACTATGGGGACAAGCTAGAAGGCTAAAGGGCGGAGAGGCTACAGGAGTATCAGCAGGGCCATAGAATCATAGAATAATGGAATGGTTTGGGTTGGAAGGGACTTTAAAGACCATCTCATTCCACCCTTCTGCTATAGGCAGGGCCACCTCCCACCAGACCAGGTTGCTTAAAGCCTCATCCAACCTGGTCTTGAACCCCTCCAGGGATGGAGAAGCCACAGCTTCTCTGGGCAACCCTCAGAGTGAAATATTTCTTCCTGAATATCCCCATGCAGAGCAAGGGGATGGAGAACATTTCAGGAGGGCCCAAGCTGAGGACTGTGTGCACTGTGCTGTGTGACTCTTGCTAAGACATTAGGGATGTCTGGTAGGAGTTGGTGGGCATCTAAGTTGCAGGAAAAAGACAGAGAGAAGAGTTCCGAGCAAGATTTACTGCACACAAGACAGCACTTGGTTTCAGCTCCTTGAATCTCCGAATTTAGCATAAACAGAGCTTTTAATTAATTCTGTATTTCCAAATATCCTGCTCCCAGTCACAGACAGACTCTCTCTGTTCCTTCCAGCTTTGCCTACACCTCTAACCAACAAGATGCCCAACGGTTGCGGATGCTGCGGTGGAAATAACTACACCGTCTGCTGCTACAGCAGCCCCAAGTGCTGCAAGACGCCCATGTGCTGCCCGCAGTACTGCTGCCCCACCACCTGCTGCATGCCCATGCAGAGCTGCTGTTACACCATCAGCAGCAACAACAGGGGCTGCTGCGGTGGCAACCGCGGTGGCTGCTGCGGTGGCCACTAAACCCGCTTGGCAAAGCAGCAGGCAGGGCTGCGCTCCCTGCTGCTTTCCTGCTGGCTCATTCAGTGTCGGATATGGATATGGATACGGATATGGCCCTCAACACTCTTACTCCTTTGCTTAGAGACTGTAGATCATCTCTCTTCTTCTTTGCCTGCCTTTAATCACCAGATGCTTGTAATGTGCTTTGAAGTCGCTACCCACTGATCAGTGTGATTTTCCTTTGTAAGCGCTAGTCCTGCTCTTAATTTTCCTCTTGGTGCGTGGGATGTTTAATGCTGTTGCTATATCATACACCCTTTTCTTGCTCTAATCTCCAATTAGTCATGAAAGCCAATAAAAGTTATAAGTTATGACACTGCAAACTTCTGGTATGTGTTTATTCATTTATCTTTGTCTTTTAAACTCTAGCTCTGCTCTGGGACTTTTTTAGCAGTTCCTTAGTTGCTGAATATAATGAATTTTTCAACTACTTGTCACGCTACTGATGACAGTGCCCCAGCATATTCAGGAAATTTCTTGGGTCAGTCTTTCATCCAGGGAAAAATAGCTCTTTCTACTGTCAGTATATTATTTAAGCTACAGGAGTGTCCCCCTGGCCATGCAGTTTCATGCTGCCTTTTTCCCCTGCTTACGACTTTGAAGAGACACAGTCCACAACTGAAGCATCTCTACGGTCCTAAAGCCAGAGCTAAAGGCCTTTTTTGGTAATGGAAATCTTTTCAGCGAATTTGCTGAGCTTTAAAGCCGCTTTCTTAAAAGGCTTGTTATCTTGTCAACAAGATCAAATAGACCAGCAGGCATAGTCTGCACAGTGCAGGCAGGGAGGGAGTGATTGAAAGATGTGGAGACTTAAGTCTATCCTGAAGGATTCAGAAATGCTATTTAATTTCATCTGGAATTCTATTAAAGCATGGCAAATTTTCAGAGATGAGATTCAGAATATTTATATTTGCACTTCGTGGTTTCTAAAATCTTCAGGAAGGGAAGTGACTCCAGAACATCTCTTCTAACATGAAAATCAATCTAAAACCAGCATAATCTTGGGACTGCGGCAACGAGTTATAAATCTAAAATCCTAGTTGGCCCTTGACAGATACCAAGGTCTTTTCCGTCCTTACATGCAAGTCCCGTGACTTCCTGCAGGGCAATTACATTTTTCCTGTAGCTGAAGAATAAATTAACTCAGCAGCAGCAAAGTCGTCAGGTCCAAGCACGCGCCCTGGAGTCACACCCCTGAATTCTGCACATGCTTTTCCCAGTGATTCAAAGCCCAACGCCACTGGACAAAGCTCCGAGCATCTCTCACAGAGGCTGTGCCGTGGAGTGAGTGCATGGAAATACCTCCTGTACTGACGGCCCGGGGCTGGAGGGAAGGATACTCTGCTGGTACTTAAAAAATGCCTCAGCCGTCCACAGAAATGCGAAGTGGAGCAGCTCTACAGAAAATGAGTCAACCCAGCAATGTCGGAAAGGTGGATACGGTGCCTGACAAAGCCTGAAATTGTTAGTTCATGAGGTCAGGACTCCTCTATAGTGTCCTCCTTCCGGATGGGCAGGGCATAGAAAGGGCTTTTGGTGTTGAACTTGCTCACTTGAGAGAGGTGTTCCTCATTTGGAAGGGAATTAAGTCATTTAAATAAGGGAATACACATCCCACCCACAGCCTGACGTGGTCCACCCCCGCGCCCTGGTGTGCTGGTCTCCACAGGGATCCGGTACTCAGAGCTCACCTCTTCTAGTCATCCATGCCACACACAGGGCAACAACATCTGCTGTTCGTCAGGGTCCTGAGGTCACCCTTCATTCCAACACCGTCTCTCCAGCTGTCAGGTTTCTCGGTGCTCTGGAAGGTCACGAGCATCGTGCCCAGATATCACAGACCCTTTCTGACAAACAAGGTCCAGCCAGCAGCCCCATCCACAAAGCCAACTAAAAAACCTGTATTTTCTCACAGAAAAATTCAATTTTCCACTAATAGATCAAAAGCCAAAGATTTTTCAGGTGGAAGTTTATGAAAAAAGAAAAAAAAATCCCTATTGGTTGATAACATTTTCAGTGTCAGAAGATGGGTTTGTTTGGCAGAAATTGCAGTTTTTCAAGAACTAATTGTACTCTCTGTACTTTTTTAGATGCCTTCTGCAACTTCAGTGCCGGGGTACTCCATGAGGAAAGGTCATCGCATCAGGAAGATGTTGTTAATTAAAACCTAATGCCTGTTTTTAAAGAACAGAAGCATTAAAATACAAGTTTCAAATTATGTTTTTTCTGAATCTTGTCAATTCAGAGTCTTTTATATGTAATAAAAATCCACTCAGAGTGGATTACAAAATAAAATCGCAGTTTCACAAAGTTAGTATAAAATAAAAATGTTTTCCTGCTTCTAATTCTATTCAAGTAGAAATGATAACTGAGTGTAGCACCTGTTCCATCAGGGGATACTTCCAGCGCCGGACCACGGCACGGGGCATGAAGAGGCACTAAAACCACTTCATCTCTGCTGAGATTCAGGCAGGGTTTCCAGCTGTGGGTAAAACATCCAGACAACAGTTTGGGCAAAAAAACCCCAGCTTCACGGAGCACACCTCAAACACAATTCCTGGTTCAGGGCTGGTCAGGTTGGTGTTAAGCCGAAACAGAGTTGAAAAATCAACCACTTCATATTGAAAACAGAATTTCACTGTGTTTCTGATTTATCCTTTTTTAAAAAAATTGGTTTTTTTTTATTCTGGCAGGAAGCTTGTTTGTTTTCATGGATAGATTATTCTCTGTTTTCTTTCGGCATTCACGTACCTCTGCTCCAACACCCGATTTCAAGGCACGAGCCGTTGGGCGCCTGGACATGGGACTGGACACCTGGACTCCTGGGTCTTTTTGTGGTTTTCCCACTGCCACGAGAGAATCCTTTTGGGCACATCACTCAGCAACACGGTATTCCAGGTATCCTTATCCCAGGATCCCATCTGACTAACATTAGGTAACAGCATATATGAACATGACTGATGGAAGAACTAATTAGATAATGGCCACTGCATATTCAAAGAGCTAAGCTGACATTACATCAAGGGAGATGCTAATTGCAGCTGATTAATCCAATAGCAAGTGCCAGAAAAAATATACATACAGAAGTGGCACTCAGTGCTCAACTATTAATTCCCATGAGATGCCTCATTTCCAAGAGAGCTTGGCCACATATAAAAGCTTCGGCCCCAGCGTTGTCCTCAGGACTTGGACACTCTGCTCAGCCCGTCCATCACCGGTCACAGGGTGAGTTGGATTCTCTCAGCTGTCTCAGATTCCTCATTTTTTTCTCCATAGAAACAGCAGGAAAAAAAAGCAGTCAGTGGATTTTTTTTTTTTTTCCTTTTTCCCAGACTGTTTATCCCCGAGGCTTGGCCATCTCTACCACAGGATGCACTACCATAAAGGTGACAGCGACCAGGACTTGTGCCATGAAGAGAAGGGCTGGACTTGGCATGGTTCCACGGGGTGCTGCCACGAAAGCCCCCTGGACACCACGAGCCTGTCCCCTTGCCACGAGCCCGGCAGCATCAGCCGTGACATTGAGGGGTCCTGCCAGAGCGAGCCCCAGGGCTGCCAGCCCATGGATCCATGCCCACCCCTGACCTGCTGCCCACCACAGCAAAGCTGCAATTCCAGCAAGCCCCGGCGGCGGGTGGAGGTGAGCCACGTGCAGCCTGTTTGCCCCCCACCTGTGAAAATCCATCGCCGGCCGCTGCAGCAGTACCGCCCGCCACTGCCCTGCGAGGAACCAGGGTGCTGCGGCAAACCCCGGCGGCGAGTGGACCAGTGCCCCGTGGAGGATGCCTGTCCCCCCGTGATACTGCATCCCCGGCCACTGCAGCATCACTGCCCCTGCATCCCGATCTGCCCCCCACCCGTCCAGCGCTGCTGCCCCCCCATCCAGCGCTGCTGCCCACCCGTCCAGCGCTGCTGCCCGGCCCCTGTGCCCCTGCCGCTGCATCCCGGCCAGCACCAGCAAAAGCAGGTCCCTCTCTTGCCACCCTGTCTGCAGAAGAAATGAGCTGGGACCCGTCGTGGTCACCAAGAGGAGTGACAGATGCTGTCCCCGACCTCTCTCTCCAAGGAGCGGAGGGAGAGAAAGAGACTTATGAGTTTAGAAGAAACAAAACTACTTTAATGAAAATATTAATAAAATAAGAAAAAGAAAACAATGAAATATATACAATATATACAAAACCATATCAAGCTCCCAGGATGACGATCACATCACTGGCAGGCACTGGGGAAGTCCCAGACAGGACTCAGTAATGGACAGGGACTGGATTCCAGATCTGGATTCCAGAACACATGGATCAGGATCAAAGGCAGACAAACAGAGTCCTCCTTGGACACCAACCATTGAAGAAAGAGTCTGACCCCTTTGACCTCCCAGCTTTTATCCTGAGCATGATACTGATGGGATGGAATACCCTGTTGGTCAGTTTGGGGTCACCTCTCCTGTCCGCTCCTCCCCGCAGCTATGACCCCTCTACGCTTTTCCACTTCTGACCCTCCAATGGGGCAAAAAAACAAAATTAGCTGAGCTCTGTTGTTATAGTGGTAAGTAGAAGCAGGAACCTTTCTGCATACCATTCCTTGGCATAAATTATAAATAATCAGATCTTATCACTCTGAGAACGAACAGTGTCTCCACAATATGCCGTTAATTTCAGAGAGTTCAGTTAGTTAGAAGAGGCTTAGCTAAAAAGTAAAATTGCTGAACAGACTCAAACCAGGACAGACTCCCCCTCAGTGTGGGGGATGTTTTGCCCCAAACTGCCGATGCTCCTCCATCTGCTTTCAACACAAGACAACGCCACCGTGGCCAGTGGCTCATTGCTGCTCTTTGCACACTGGATCCGGGGTCCGCAGTCCCCTGCTTGACCTCAGCACTGACACTTTAAATTTGCAGGGTCCTGCCCTGCCAGGGAACAGGCTTTAACCATCCAAACCCCACTTTTCTCCTCCTGAGGGTAGAACAGCTCTTTTGAGAAGATGAACAGCCTGGAGATGGAGAAACCAAAGGGAAAGAGCTGGAGCAAGGACGGGGAAACTGCCTGCCTTGGATTTGCCTTCTCTCATGTGTTCAGCGGACTATGATTTCAAGGCTGTTTGAGAACAGACACAGGACTGTACTGGGCAAAAAGTAGACACTGTGACTGCAGGAGCATCAAGGACTCCTGTGATTTGATTTTCTCCCTGTGTATTCAAGAATAAAGTTGGAAATATTCAGTTGACACTTGATTCCTTTTTTTTTAACCCCCTAAAATATCACCAACCTGGCAATGAGAAGACGTCAAAAGTCACTTAAATTCTCACAAAGATATTTGTACATTTAAAACTAAAATCAGAGCTCACACATGAGGATTTCAGCTCCGGCTGTAGTGGTTTCACCAGGATGAACCCCATCTGTGTGCTGTAAAACCTTCTTCACTGTGGTCACCCACCGCAGGGCCAACGGACGGGCTTCGCTATGGTCCATCGGCAAGTGATCTAGGTATAAACAGTTTGCTCTACAAAGTGTGCCATCACCTTCATTAGCTAGACAACAACACTGCACTGGGAGGCCATCCATCATGGAAATGTTAATTATGATAATAAGCGTGTGCCCCAGCACGTGAGGCATGTCTGTGCATGCCAGGAATGCCTTTCACTTGGTGCAGGCTCTTCCCCCGCAGCTCCCCACTGCCCAGCTCTCACAGGCACACTGGAAATGTGCTGTTTCTTTCTCTTTTTGCCAGAAAAGCCCTCCACTAAGTGCATTAAAATATTTATTGTTGTTTCTTTGTATCACCTAAGCACAGCCCCAGTGTGTCCTCACAGCTACTGGCAACCAGCAAGGAAAAACAGAAAGAAAAAAAAAAAGAAATTAATTCTTGGTTTTTTAATGCAGAAAACCACAGCAATTTATTTTTCTCATGTCTAATTTTAACCAAACAAAAAGCCACTTTCATATGAACTTTCAGAAATCCCTTTTTTTATTAGTTTTTTTTTTTTTCCCCATCCTTTTCTCACTGAAGCCAGTTCCCAGGCACCATCCCGTTGCGGTGCCCAAGGGTCTGACTCAGAGCCCACAGACCAAGGTTCTTCCAGTCAACTTTGGCCCATCTTTTCTTCCCAGCTGCTTTTCACCAGCCGCCCCAGCCCCTTCCATCCCAGTTAGCCCGCCCAGTTAGCCACAGAACCATTTCTCCAGCCTGCCCAGGTCCCATCCTCCAGCAGTTTCAGTCTCTCACCCCAATTTGGCGCCACCTGTAGATTTAGCAATTCCACCCCATTATCCAGGGCATTAATGAAGATGTCAAACAGCATCAGCACCAGTATCAGCCAGATTTTCATCCACCATGTGGTTTACCCATCTGGTCCATACCTCCACCAGTTTAACTACAGGGCTGCCATGGGAAACTGTGCCCAAAGCCTTTCAAAAGCTGAGGTAGCACCATCCATCACACTCCACCATCCACAGAGCCAACCTCTTCATCACCGAAACCCATCAGCACAATTTGTTTTTGGTGACTCTGAGCTGGCTCTTCCCTATCACCTGTTTGTGCATCAGGCACCTGGAAATGTTCCTCATGGGTAGCAGAAGGGGAAGGCTGGGATGTTAGCACTGTGCCCATCAGAGCTCCTGACTCACAGGTCACCCGTCAGCCTCCACTGAGTGTCTCGGTCCCCTGGAGATGGTGAATAAGTACATTATTACCTGCCTCACACAGCCGATGTGTGGCTTAAATGATGAGAGTCCTTTATGTGCACCACTCGGTAACTACATTATAATTAAGAGATGCTTATCAGGAATCATGAGTCAAGCAGAACATGCCAAGTGCTGGGAACAGCATCTAAATGGAGGAGATGTTTTGCCAATAAATAATTTAGTCCTCGTTCCTGCAGCGTGTTTCATTTACAAGGGGAAGACTTGGAACCATATAAAAGGCGTCCGATCCTTTGGTTCTCATAATCTGGTCTCCTGGTCAGCGTCTGCCTTCCCTCGCGAATTGGGTAAGACACATCCTGGAGCAGCCAGGTTCATTTTGGGATGGGTGTCTGGATTCAGGAGATCACAGTCCTGGCATGCTTGCACTGTCCTTCAGACCATGCTCTACACACAAAGGCTAGAGGACAGTGGGTGAAGCCAAGAAAGACGCTACTGGGGGACTATGGGATTTACAGCAATGTCACTATGTGATGCAGTGCCTTATATCTGTTCTTGGAGGGGAAAAAACTCAAGAGTAAGGTCAGAAGGAGGGTTTGGGCACAATATGACCAGTATTGGGCAACTGCAGGAATTTCCTTTAGATCCAGGCTTTCAGGATAAGCAAGATTGACCTATGAATGGCTCACTGAAGTGAATTTATGGGAAATTAAATGAAAACTGGGGAGATGGAAATGCAAGCCTATCTGTCCATGTGTTTTTCAGGTGTTTCCCTACGATTCGAACATGATATACTCTTCTGGAAGAGAATCGTACTTCAACTTGAACTCAACCTGGTACGATCCCTCAGGGTCCTGGCTGGACACCCGGCGCACACCCTTCCGCTATGGCTACAACACCTGCTCCTCAGGGTGCGAGGGCGAAGGCGTTGAAGGCATGAGAGGGCACAACTACCGGCATTACGGCTATCGGCAGCCGGTCTGCTCTGAGAGATGCCATGGCTACGCTGCAGCTAATTCATGCCACGGCGGCGGGGGCTCAAGCTGTGTCAGGAGACCCACGTACAGCTACGGGTCATCAGGGGGATGCCAGGGCTATGGGAGGTCGGTCTGCTCTGAGAGATGTCAAGGCTCCTCAGGTTCGTGCCATGGAGGTGGTTCGAGCTGTGTCAGGAGGCCCACTTACAGCTACGGCTCATCAGGAGGATGCCACGGCTACGGGGGGTCGGTCTGCTCTGAGACGTGCCACGGAGGAGGTTACCAGGGGGGAAAGCCGTGCTACAGCAAGCCAACGCAGTACATCCCGCAGTGCTGCCCCGTTCAGACCTGTCCCCCTCCGGTGCAGCAAGGTTGTGCGCCAGTGGCAAAGTGCATCCCAACCCAGCAGCCCGTGGCAAAGTGCATCCCAACCCAGCAGCCCGTGGCAAAATGCATCCCAACCCAGCAGCCCGTGGCAAAATGCATCCCAACACAGCCGCCCATGGTAAAGTGCATCCCAAGCCAGCAGCAAAAGCAACCCTGCAAAGTGCCAGCCCGGAAGATAAAGTAGAGGACACGAGGAATGAGGATGAATGAGAGAAACTTCTCACTCTTGCAACGTTGCCGTGATGGTCAGCATGTCCCATGTCGCCCATGGATCTCCGCTCTTCCTGTCATTTTGCTTGTAACGTGCTTTGAAGGTGTAACCCACTGTCTCTGTGAAATATTAGGTGCTGTTCATCTCCTTATTTCACAGCAGACATGGAGGCAATAAAAAATTGTTTCATAACCCCCTTGCATCAGTGTTTTCCGCTTCACCCCTTTGAATTGTTTCTGTTCCTTCTTGTGGCCAAAGCTGGTGTTGTTTGCAGCATCCATGTTCCCCCTCACATCGAGGTTGCTGTTTGATTCAACCTGGTGTCTTTTTATTCCTACTCCAGACAACTTCCTTGTGGAGAAGGGACTAACAGTTTTCATCACAGACTCTTGATGCAACCCAGCAATTAAATACTAATATACCCATGCGAAAAAAAAACCATACACTTCATCAGGGAGGTAAAAATGCGAGGGTGTGCTCAGCACATCATTTCATTCATGGACGAGGCAATGGGTGCAGGTTGATTTGTATCGGAAGCCTCCAAAATAAGCTCCAGGAAAAAAGCCAGGAAGAGGATTGCAGAAGAGGAATGGTACAGCTAGTGCAGAGCAAGAAAGGATGCTGAAGCTGGTGGAAGAGAAATGCTCTGGTCCATGGCCATTAGACATTCAGAGACCCCAGACATGACAAATCTTGACCCCAAGGGAAACAGCTCCTGCAAGACCTACATGTAGGTCTTCCAGCACCCGGTGTTCGGTGATGCTCGGTGCCACTCCGATGGCTGAGATGTTTGGGAAAGACCAGGGAAGGGTGAGACCTCTCAGAGCTGAAGACTTTGGCTCAGGAAGAAATGAGGATCATCTGGCCAGGAATACATGAAAATGGAAATCAGAAAGGGGTTTGTAGACATCACGGGGGGACTTGGTTGGACCCGCTCTCTTTAACAGAACAAAAAGTTCCAAACTCCGTGTAAGATACGGCCTGGTCGGGTTGGAAAAGGAGGCTTCTTGCAGCAAAGGAGGGATCTGGAGTCAGTGACTCACAGCATCATGTCCCAGGTGGCTCCTCACACCTCACCCAGCCTGGCCGAGAGCTTCCATCGTCTCCATCTCCCGGTGTCCTGCCTGGCCCAGCCGGCAGGATGTGACACATCACAGAACCAGCTGCTTTGCAACATTAATGGTGGAGATTTCTCTGGATAAGGCAAAGAAATAAAAGCAGGCACAGGATGCCCCTGACTGGGATGGAGGTTTTATGGTGGACACACGGGGGCTGCCAACATGCTCTGCCTGCACACGGCAGAAGCCTTCCTCACCATCCTCTTCCTTGCCCATGTGCAGAGGCTGATGCCAACATGTGTTACAGAGCACACAGTCCCCGACGGGCTCGGTGGGCTGGGGCAGCCCAGATGCCCACCCCACGGACTGTACGGTGGGCTGCAATGGCAGCACCGCTTATGCAAGCCTCGGGGACCTCTGTGGAAAGAAAAGTGCCAGCAAAACTATCACAACAAAGGATGGGGTGGTGTAAAAGGCATCACAAACCACTTTCCAATCACTTCTGGAGCTTGCTGGGCTGTGGAAGAGAGGGCTGGAGGAGACTTCAGGAGGGCAGCTCCCGCTTCCCACATCCCAGGGAAGGAGTTTTTCTGCTTAAGCTATTTTGACATAGATTTGTCCAACCTCTAATGAGAGGGATTTCGCACAAGCGATCCATGTCTGAAACAAAAGAGAGATCTTCTTTGTGTTTAAATCACCTCTCAGGGATTTGCACGTTTTAACTGGTGTCCCCCCAGATCCTCCTAAGATCCTGGGGTTTTCTGTGCTTCATGTACCTCCTTCATAAGTAGAAAACCAATAACTGAAATATGGAAGAATCATGACCACATATAAACCACCCAGAAACCGTGATCCAAACTGGGGAACAAACCGGCTCCTGAAACAATTCCCTCCATAAAATCAATAAATGACCCAAAGAAAAACACTGCCATCCAGCCAGAATAGGATCAAGGGATGCAGGGAAGCCTCTCCCAAAAATTAGGAGCTTTGCAGGAGATATGTGGGGCTCAGAGACCAGCTGTAGGGTCAGTGTGGTCCTGTCCTGAACACACATCCAGTGCACATGAGCATTCTCCCCACTAGGCTACGCTCAGGCAGATTGTCTCTATCGCCGAGAGAAGTGATAAATGTGTTTGTCACCATCCACATGGTCTAGGGTGTAATTAGTGAATCGTGAATAATAGTTTCACAAGAATTTTTGTTCTTCTGACGTTTGTGAAATATCCTCAGAC
Source organism: Arenaria interpres (assembly GCA_013399435.1). Classification (NCBI taxonomy): domain Eukaryota; kingdom Metazoa; phylum Chordata; class Aves; order Charadriiformes; family Scolopacidae; genus Arenaria; species Arenaria interpres. The sequence continues at coordinate 34,639 of VXAK01016962.1, read as the reverse complement.
ACGGTCTGATTTCCTCATGTATCAATTCGTTCAAGTGATTCAGCTCCATCAGTTAGTCCTTGACCCTCCATTTTATTTTAATTCGACCGGTGTTATTGCCAATATTACAGTGGCCTCTAGAGTCCTGGGTGAGATCAGGCCTGGTGTGCTCTGGAGGCAGAAAGACACTTTTCTCCCCAAAGCAGAGCATTTAAATCAGCAGAGACAACACGGATCCTGACACCCTGCCCGATGTATGTGTGAGGATGGGGGCACAGAGAGAGCTCAAAGAATCACAACACTTTTCTCCCAACTTTTTTCTCCAATCAGAGAGTGTAATAATGGTAACTAATAGCAGACATTTGGAACAAATATCGTAAGAATGGGACGCTGTTGGAAACCCTTTGTCCTTCCGAACATCCTGCCTGGATGGTGTCTCCTGTGGAGTTTTAAAATCCTTCTGTTCAGGTTAAAAGTCTCTTTGAGCAAAGAAAGGACCAACTTGTAATATTGGAACATTCCTTTTAGTGCTTCTTTGCTGTTTGGCTCAGAAATAGGTTCCTCTTTGACGCTACTCCCCGGCCACATCCCACTGCCTGCGTTTGCCCACTCCCATCCTTCCAACCAGACACGTCCAGCAGGAATTTGCTTCAAAGTCTCTCATCGCCATCTCCCACCTCTAAACCCCAAACCTTGGTGGCAGCTTTAGAGCCCAGAGGCAACTTGACTCCTTTTGTAACCCACCAGGGCCGAGCCCCATTGCCGCAGTAGAGGCAGACGGCCAGTGCCGGCCCCGGGTCTCAGTGGAGGATGCTCACACTCCTTGTTTTCAGGGCACCCCACACACAGATCAGCCCCAGGCTCTGTGCTCGCCTTCTGCCGCCCCATCATGTGCTCATACCTGCATCCTTAATTCCCTTTGTCTCCTTCGCCCACTCACAACCTAGATTTTTTTCCCAAGCTGCCCAAACGCACCCATTTTTCCTACGCACCACTGTGGCCCTATTTCTTCTCTTTCAAGCCCCTTCTATTTTCTGGGGGTCCCTTTGCAGCCCAGTTCACCAGCCCACCCCACTATCCCACCTTCCCATCCACTAATATTTTTGCATTTCCAATTTGGATTGCTTTGCAATAGGCGCAAGAAACAGGTGAATGCTTTAGGCAAAAGCAGCAAGACCATCCAGAAACTTCCCCATCCTCACACATGAACCACACCAGGCGTGGTGGGCAATTAACATTTTTATGGACTAACGAGAGGAACGGTGATCCCAAAGGCGGGATATTGATCTGCTCGCAACACCATGAGTCAAAACAGGAGTGTAAAAAACTCTCCAATTAGCAAAGTGCTTGGGGTGGTGAACAATCAAGTCCCTCCGGTGGGACCTCATCTTGTTTCCGGAGGAAAAATACTGGGTGCCCTATAAAAGATCTTGCACCCCCATTCTCCTCGTTGTCTCAGCTTCACGCCTCCTCTCAAATTCCTGCCGAAAAGGGTAAGTCAAGCTTGATTAGACTTTTGCACTTTTAATGATCACCAGCTTTGTCCTGATCCTGGGTTCTTGACCACTTCTCTTATACATCTCATCTCTGTGACTCTCTCTGGACACAGTCCTTCTGCCTGGGTTGTCTTTCCCATACATGTCCATACATAAATAAGTAGGAAAGAATGAGTAAAACTTAAAACTTAGTGGTTCAGACAGCTGAGGACGGGACTTTTCAGGTCCAGCTCTGGACTCTGGACACCACTTCTCACTAATCAGTAAGTGCTTTAACTTCTATCTTTATTATTTGCTAAACATAAAAAGAAAGGAAAGACTTGCTCAAAAGAAGATTCACAGAGTACTTCGTAAAATTCAGGGACCACTACATGCATCACTGATTTTTCTCTCTTCTTCAAGAATCTGGTTTATAATGAGAGTTTATTCTTGATATATAATTCCATCTAACTAGACATCAGTTACTGTTAGCTGACCAACATCACAGTGCCTCTTGCCTTTGCACCTGCTCAAAGATTAAGGTCTTTCCAGTAGGTCTGCAAAGATGTGTTCCCGCCAGGACAAAGACCAGTGCCACCGGCAAGAACAATCTTCATGCCACAGCAGTGAAGGGTGCCACGGGAGCAGTGGTGGATCCGGATGCCATGGGAGCAGTGGTGGATCTGGATGCCACAGGAGCAGTGGTGGATCCGGATGCCATGGGAGCAGCGGTGCATCTGGTTGCCACAGGAGCAGCGGTGGATCTGGTTGCCATGGGAGCAGAGGATCCAGTTGCCACAGGAGTGGTGGTGGATCTGGATGCCACGGGAGCAGTGGAGAATCCTGCCATGGAAAGCCACAGGATTGCCAGCAGCAAATTTATCAAGTCTCCTCAAAGATGAAGTGAGCAGGACATTGTCTGCATGTTATACACATGTATGTCCTTGATGTTGTGCTGAGTTCAGAAAGCTTTGCATGTGTCCTCACAATCTTCAAAGAAAATGTCTCCTCTCCCTCCCCTGGTGAGTTCCGTACCTCCGATGAGCTTATCTATGGGTGCTAAAATTAAACTGTGTACATTCACACTGGCTCAGTTTTCTCTGTATCAGTCTGTGACTATATAGGAGCCATTACAATTCAGAGTTCATGAATTTCGTGTTTGTGATTTTTCTGCCACCTTGTATTTCACACCACAACACAAGACACCTTGTTCTTCTTCAACAGCCCTGCAGTTACCCTGCCCAGACTCAGGCAATAGGGATTGGGCACTGCCACACTCTCCCCTGTGGACTCCAAAGCAAAAGAGAGAGAATAAAGAATTTTAAATGCTGACATTTTAGGAGGCCATCTCAGGCCTCTGCGGTGTGGGCAGCTCTCCTCCATACCACCTTCCCACAGAACTGGAGACCCAAATCGCCCACCAAGACCCCACGGGCTGCACTGCACAAGCCCTCGGGGCTGTCTATGGGCACAACCATGGGGCAGAAAAAGCCCTATAAGCAAAGGCATCCTGTGATGGGGCAGAACCCCCTTTTTTTTCCATCTGGCCCCAAAGCACCACCCCTTGGGCAGGTATAGCCACATCCTTGCAGAAACCCCTCAAAAAGCCTTTCTAGAAACCCTCTCCCCAGCATTTCAAGATCCCTGGGTCGAGCCAGGGGCGTTGCAAGATGCCAAGCATTACACAATGAACTGATAAATTTCTTCTCAGCTTGTAATTAAAAGACTTGTGTAATTTATTGGTTTGGTATTGCCGTTCATGAAATGGATGTCATCCTGATAAGATTATTCTCGAGTGTGTCACGATGATCAGAAATATCTGGCATTGCTGAAAAGGGTGCAGGCAGCAGATGCCTCCCTGAACAGGCTTTGGGTGTAGGAATGGTTTGAAAAGGCTGGTTATGTGACTCCGGCGTTTGCCTTAAGCCCCATCACAAACCCCATTTTCAACGCGTGTTAAGGTGGCCAGCCACAAAATCTAGAGGTGCCCAGGACTGCTGTCTGGGTGCTGCTGATCTTCAACAGACCCAGAACAATTATAACATGAGGAACTCCCACCTGGAGCTCTGCCTCCAGCTCGAGGCACCGCAACATAAGAAGGACATGGACCTCCAGAGGAGGCCATGGAGATGCTGGGAGGGCTGGAGCCCCCCTGCTGGGAGGGGGGAGCTGAGAGAGTTGGGGGGGTTCAGCCTGGAGAAGAGAAGGCTCCAGGGAGGCCTTGGAGACCCTTCCAGTCCCTAAAGGGGCTCCAGGAAAGCTTGGGGGGACTCTTGATCACGGAGGGGAGAGATGGAACAAGGGGGAAGGGTTTTAACCTGAAAGAGGGGAGATTGAGCTGAGATGTGGGGCAGAACTTCTTTGGTGTGAGGGCGGTGAGAGCCTGGCCCAGGTTGCCCAGAGAAGCTTTGGCTGCCCTGTCCCTGGAGGGGTTCAAGGCCAGGTTGGAGCAACCTGGGGTTGTGCTAGATGATCTTTAAGGTCCCTTCCACTTCTAACCGTTCTGTGATTCTGTGAATGCAGCACAATATTGAGAGGCAAAAAGTACTTTGAGTCTTTTTTCACGGACAGTATTTACCATCTTTCTTCTGATGCCAGCACAAAACACAATTAAACACAAGTAGTCAAACCTGGGTACAGTTTGCCCTGACACTGTTCTCATTCATTATAGCAATTAAGCAATACAAAAGAAGCATTTAGGTTGCGTACCTGATTCATTAACCCTGCCCTGTCCGCCCGCCTTTCCAAAAATCCTCCATGTTTCAGTAACAGCAAACGTGTCAGATGTTTTTCGGGTTGTGGGAACCACTCAATACTTGTGGTGCCTTAATGAAGGCCCCTGCATTCAAAGCAGGAGCTCATAAGAGACTGGAGAGACCCCTTGGTGCCTGGCAGCTTGTTCAGTTTTCCAGCTGTTTCCCAGAGGATGCTTCTCCAACAGCCTTAGCAAAGGCAGGATGGAGTTAAGGCTCCATCTCACCGTGGTCAGCGTTTGGGAATAGCATAAAAACTTAGTCAGCATGGAGAAAGCCAAATAAAAGGCAGGAAAGGTGGGTCAAGAATACCAAATGGTCCAGCATCTCTGCGGGCAAGTGAAATTTTTTTCAGGTAGTGTTTTCCAAGCATATTTCATAGAATCATAGAATGGTTTGTGTTGAAAGAGACCTTAAAGATCATCCAGTTCCACCCCCCCTGCCCTGGGCAGGGACACCTCCCACTAGACCAGGCAGCTCAAAGCCCCATCCAACCTGGCCTTGAACCCCTCCAGGGATGGGGAAGGGTTTTGTCAGTGTTTTGCACTGAGAAAATCACACCAGTCCCCTATTTCAGCTAACAACACCTATTTCAGTCTTTTATTTGCTGTCTAATAACTGAAAGGGCTTCCATGAGTAGTGGCAGAAAAGGGCAAAACAAGGTCCGTGGTCCTAAGCACTTCCCAACCAATGTCACAGAGGTACAGGAAAGGTACAGGGAATATCTCGAATTATTGCTCGCAATTAGCTCTCACTGCAAACGTGACACCTGGCCTGGCTTCAAGGTTTGTGTGGGTTTGTGCATCCAAACAACACTTGGATTTGTTGGCCAATTACGAGCTAATTGGAGAGCAGGGAAAAGTGCTCCAAAAAGGATGTTCCTACAAGTCTGGAGAAAGTCCCTGGGGTCTGCCAGCTCCCTGCAATGTGGCAGCCACCCCAGGCCACCGTGCGTCACTGAAGGTAGAACCCACAGGAGCCCTTCTCCTCCGTGTGACAGCACTGGAGCCACTCACAGCCTGGAAAAAAACCACTGGCGCTTCGGCTCTGGCATTACTCACCGACTGAAAGTTAACCACGTAATTATGTACCTCGTTAATCCTGGATCACTACCTAGGGCAGGTCTTCCCCCTTCCAAAAATAAGAATCCCAACTGCTTTTGGTCCAGAATTCTGGCAACAGCAGGAAACTTTTGACCCACAAAAAGAGTTCCATAGGGGCTGTCTTTTCTCTCTCTCCACCACTCCACCACCTGGTTTAAAGCAAAACCAGCCAATGGTGGCACTAGCTAAATTGCTGCTCAGGAAGAGTTGTTCTACCATTCCAAAGACATTACTGCTACTTATAGGCTCATCTCTGGGTTTATGGGCATTTGCAGGACTAAGGCACCCCAAGACATTTTAAAAGGATGGTGTGATTTACATATATGACTTAAATCCCCCCACTAAACCCATAGCGCTCCCCGGCTGTGATCAACACCAAAACCAAACCAGCAAAGCTGTGGAAACCGGGGCCACCCACAGTACTCCCCCACCGGAGCTATGGGCAGGTAGAGCTGGCAATTAAATATTCTGCGGCACAGGAAAGACGACCGATAACGAGAGGCGAGACCCGGACTGGATGGGGTGAGTCACACGGGCAACCTGAAGAGTGGGGAGGCAAAAAAAAAAACAAACCCAAAACCAAAAGCCATCGACGAATTAAAATGAACAAACCTCTGTGACAGGGAGGTGCTTCACTTCCAGATTGGGGTGAGCTGGGAGCATATAAAAGCGGTCCTGTTCCGGAAAGCTTCATTCCCTCCTTGCACCTTCACTTCACGAGCATCTCAGGTAAGAGCGGGGATGCTGCAGGGCTTTGGAACCCTCCAGATGGGTTGGGAACGGGCAGAGCCCCATGGCTTCTACTGGGTTGGGGCTTGTGAGCAGGGAAGTGGGGTGAGGAGGGAGCACCGGGGATGCTGAAGGAGAGAAGGGAGGTTTGGACTTGGCTCTGGGGTGTTCTGCTCCCTTCAGGAGTGAGACAACTCCAGAAAGCCAGCCATGGTCATCTCTGGATGCTCCCAGCATCTTTATGGCTTTGGTGGAACAATCCCAGGGGTGGTATAAGAAGCTGGTGTAATGTTTAAGGATGATTTTGGGTTCTGACTAAGACTGGATAAATGTACATCCAGATTCCTCTTCCCTGGAAGAGCAGAAGGAAAGGAAAGGCCCTGACAGCTCTTCTTTTCCCACAGGTCACCCCAAAACACAACGATGTGCTCGCGCCAGGACAAGGATCAGTGCCACAGCCAGGAGCGCTACACCCGCCACACCAGCGGTGGCTGCCACGGGAGTGGTGGTGGCTGTCACAGCAGCGGAGGTGGTGGCTGTCACAGCTCTGGTGGCGGCGGCTGCCATAGCTCCAGTGGTGGTGGCGGTGGCTGCCACAGCTCCGGCAGCAGCGGTGGCTGTCACAGCTCCGGTGGTGGTGGCTGTCACAGCTCCGGTGGTGGTGGATGCCACAGCTCCAGCGGTGGTGGCTGCCATGGGAAGCCCCAGGTCCACTGCCAGCAGCAGCAGCAACAGCAGCAGCAGGTCCACCAGCTGCCCTCGCAGAAGATGAAGTGATGGGGTGTCTCCAGCAGCAAAGGCCACGCACGGACCAGCTCCCTCTGGACTCCCCAAAGCTTTGCAAGCCATGGGGCTGCCCGGATGTGTACCCCTTCTCATCTGCCTCCCAGGAGCAGTGCTCCCTGAGGAAGGGGCATCACTTGTGCCTCCCTGCTGCCTCCGCCTGATGCTCCAGGCTGTGCTTTGGCCCCATGAGGTGCCCATGAGACAATAAAGCATGAACTTCACCAGACCTCTCTTGTGTTGGCCTTTCCTTAAACTTCTCATCCTCATTTTCCATGCATGCTATAGGGGGTGGACAGCTGGGTGTAGAGGAATATAGGGTCTATACAACAGGTCATATATCTTAGCCAGGGGAATTCACCCCTGAAAGCACCCAGCCCTTCAGCCTGTGTGCACAAGGAGATCATTTAACCTTGCATTTTAGGGAGAATGATTTTGCTGCATAAAACAGTGCAATTAAGCTCAACAAAGTCTTTAACTCTTGCATTTTCTGAAGCCTGTTGTGCCTGTGCCAATGGCAGATGAACCCGGCAGGTATCTGCCCCCATGAGCTGGGCGAAGGGATGCAAAGAGTCAAGGGAAGAGGAGCCAAATCCATCTCCCTTCGCTCCCTCCCAGCTGGGACCTGGCAGAGGTGCTTCTGGAAAAGCAACTGGTGCCAGGGGGTTGAAACTGGGAGCAGCCTGGCCCAGATGTGTTACAGCTGAGGCTGAGGAGGGGAAACCTGGAAGTTCAACCATCCCCTGCTGCTAACCCCTCTCATCCCAAGCAAACCCTACAAGTGATTACTAGCCATATTTTTTGGTCTTCCTTTCTTTTGCCTCCTAGGTTTTTGACTGTTTGAAGATATTTATTTTTTTCCTGCAACCACAATAAAAAAAGGACAGAGGCTTCTCTGCTTCTGTTTTGATGTGGTTTCTGCTCTTAACTGAAAGCTGAACTAACACGTCTGAGAGTCTGAGAACTGCAAGAAAAACACCAGCCTTTATGAAACTTGGGACAGAGAGCTGGTTACACTGACAATACTCACATGTCCTTTCTCATTGAATGAATGAGGTCATCATCATGAAAAGCAAATCAGAGTTAAACTCTCCGGTGCAGAACATCACCCCTGACCCAGGCCAGACGGGACTGTTACTAATATCCTCCAGAAAAAAATATACAAAAACAGATTGCACAAGACTCGTGCCCAGAAATACATTTGTCCTTGAGACTTTAGTCACCAGTCGTTATTTTGGGTGGTGGGAGGGGTGCACACAGCAATAGCAAGAAGCCCCATGGACACTGTTCTCAGCCCGTGCAGGAACCGTCCCCTTCTGTGCACACAGGCACTTGCTCCACCAGCCACATGGATTTTGCCTCCAGCACACACAGCTCCAAGTGGGTGTCTGCCCGGTTCCTCTGCTAATTACAACCGCAGCCACCGGTTTCTGTATGAAATTTTATGACATCAGCAGCAGTCAGCACGGTAAATGCCGGCCGCATTTCGTGCTGGTTGAGCCACGGGTCTGGGAGGTTGGAGGAGAAGGTTGCAATCCTCCCTGTAGCCGACCCCTCGGGTGGGATAGACAGCCATCGCCACCAGGTGGGAGGTTCGTGATGAACAGTTCAAATATCCCAAATTTCGGGTGTGAGCAGAGTGAGCCGCCCACACCCTGGGAACACCTCCAGTGAGGTTTCATCCTGTTGTCACCACATCCCCCTCTACTCAAGAGTGGCCACATGCAGGACACAGGGACCTCGGGGCCAGCTCAACCCCCTGCCAATGGCTGTTTGCCTGAAGCCAGACAGAAATCACCCAACAGCATCCAGGAGAAGCTGGAAGGAGCTAATTTTCAGTGTCACTAGTGGTGCTGAGCACAAGGAAATAGCCCTCACTGATGTGTGTCTTGGCATTCAGCTCAAAGAGTCCAAGTTGTCTGTCGGTGCTATCCCCTCCTCCCTTGGAGAGCTACCAAAGCATTTCCCTTTGGCAACAAGGTGGATCTCCATGTCTGTCTGAGAAGCTCCCAACGTTTTCTTCTATGTCTCAGACTTTTTCTTGCCTTTATCCTCTAAATATGGAGCTGTAGCCTTTAGAGGTCAATGTACTTTGTGGAGTGATGAAGTGTGGGGCAGCTTTTCAACCAGGACAGAGTTGTGCAGACGGGCCGTCTCTGGAGCTCCAGCTTTGCTCCAGAAGACAGACCGATGAGGTAGGCAAGACCAGATGGGTTTTTTAATTCCTCAGGCTTCATTTCCTGATCTTTGTCATTAAGAGGATGGAAATAGCTAGTCTTTGTCAACGGAACACTCAGGGACCATACTCGGGTGTATGTGAACACAGGAGGGCTTGCAAGGCTTTCAGCAATCCCCAAGACTGTCCTTTGACTGCTCAGGTGCCTTTTGGGGGGAATTCACACCCTTTAGGCCAAAGAGGGGAGCCAGAAAACCCCTGCTGAAGACCTGAGGCCGTTCTCTAGAGGAAGCCCAGGACCACTTTGTCCCCATGGCCACAGTGGTTCTTTCAGACCAAGCATCTCAGGGAGGAGAGCAACTTTCCACTCCTTTTTACCTGGATTATTTCTGGCTTTATCTCATGCCGACTCAATAGCAGGGATTAGACTCTGCGAGCAGAGCCTCATGGGACGGGGCTATAATTATACCTGGATTTAATTTAACAAAACAAACCCCAAACAGACGAGCCTTTGGAAACACAGGCACCCACGGGTTTTCCTATGATGGGCAGGTGAGGCTGGCAATTAGATACTTATGTGGCACAGGAAACAGATAAAAAAGGAATGATACCCATCACAAATGAGTCAGGAGAGCGATGTAAACAGAGGGCGGTTTGATGGGGATTGGGTATTAAATTAATAGATCGCTATGACAGGGAGCTGTCTCATTTCCGGGCAAAGGGACCCGAGATCTCTATAAAACTGCTCCAGTCCTGAGGATCTTCATTCGCTCCTCTTGTGTTCCCCCCAAGCTCAGGTAAGTCTGGCAGCATGGATGGATTTTCCTCCTTTTGGGGGCTCGTTTCCCAGCAAGGGATGGGGAGCGCGGGTTTAATGCAAACGCCGCTGTTGCGGAGAGGGGATGTTCTCAGGGTGATGGGGTGCACAGAGGGAGGCTGAGCCACACCGTGCTGATGAAATCCTCCATCGGTGGGATGGAGGGCACCGCTCCAGACCTGGGGGGGTCTCCTGGAATCCTACACCACAGTGGGACTGGGACTGGGACTGGGGTGGGACTGGGACAGACACGGGGACCCCAAGATCGGGGCGGTGGGGCAATCCCAGGGGTGGTGAGAAGCGCAGCAGCCCCTGACAGCTCCTCTTTCCCCACAGGTCACCCCAAAACACAACGATGTGCTCGCGCCAGGACAAAGACCAGTGCCACAGGCAGGAGCGCTACACCCGCCAGACCAGTGGTGGCTGTCACAGCTCCGGCGGTGGTGGCTGTCACAGCTCTGGTGGTGGCGGTGGCTGCCACAGCTCTGGCAGCAGTGGTGGTGGCTGTCACAGCTCCGGTGGTGGTGGCTGTCACAGCTCCGGTGGTGGTGGATGCCACAGCTCCAGCGGTGGTGGCTGCCACGGGAAGCCCCAGGTCCACTGCCAGCAGCAGCAGCAACAGCAGCAGCAGGTCCACCAGCTGCCCTCGCAGAAGATGAAGTGATGGGGTGTCTCCAGCAGCAAAGGCCACGCACGGACCAGCTCCCTCTGGACTCCCCAAAGCTTTGCAAGCCGCGGGGCTGCCCGGATGTGTACCCCTTCTCATCTGCCTCCCAGGAGCAGTGCTCCCTGAGGAAGGGGCATCACTTGTGCCTCCCTGCTGCCTCCACCTGATGCTCCAGGCTGTGCTTTGGCCCCATGAGGTGCCCATGAGACAATAAAGCATGAACTTCACCAGACCTCTCTTGTGTCGGTCTTTCTTTAAGCCCCTCATCCTCTTTTGGTGGTGGAGTCTCCATCTCTGGAGATATTCAAAACCCTGCTGGATGCCATCCTGTGCAACCTGCTCTGGGTGACCCTGCTCTGGCAGAGTGGCTGGACTAGATGATCTCCAGAGACCCCTTCCAACATGTATCATTCTGTGGCTCTGTGATTCTATGGTTTCCCGTGCTTTCTATAGGGGGGCAGCTGGATTAACCAACATGCTCGTGCCATTTGTGTAGATCTAGTTTCTTTCTGAACCCTTGTGATGCTCCAGTGACCAGCCACAACCAGCGTGGATCACGCCTGCGTGCTCACCAGCTCTGTTCTCCTCCACCACCTGGAGCCGACGAGTCCCAGGTGATGGGAAAACCACAAAAACTTCTCCCCGTCCCATAGCATGTCCTGTCTGGGCCCTACATCCAGGGTGTGGAGATGGTTCTAGGTTCCCAGGATGTTCCCCAGTGCCCCTAGACCCCCAGGGCTTTGCATTGTTACCCCATCCCCTTGGGGCTTCTCCACCACGATGGCTTTATTAACACAGCTTTGAGCAACCTCCTACCCAGGGGGGCTACTGGTGATCACCCGGTGGCTCACGAAAATCAGGCAGGCATCGTGTTGTACAGTTTTTATTGCTTTTTTTTTATGGTGTTACAACCATTTACATAAGAAAGAGAAAAATAAGCCCCCCAGAATTCCTTTTGGCTATTTACAATGCAGAAACAACACAGTTAAGACGGCTGATGTATTAACCCATTCAGTCACATGGCAGCCAAAGGACCCGACCTCCTTCACTTGAGAGGAACAAACTACTGCAGAAAACATCTGTGTTGCAAAGTGACCATAAAGAGAATCCTTGTCAGAAACGACACGTCTTCCCCTGACTTTCCAAAAAATGTGCAGGTGGGGATATAACTATTACAAATCTGATAACTATCTGTAAGATTTCTTCCCAGTGAAACTCAGGGTTTCTACCATCCCCTCCTTGTCATTAAAAGCACCTTGTTTTACTGCTTTCTATATCAGGAGCAATGTTTTAACCAAGCACAGCCAAGGAAAACAGTCCCTTTTCCTAGTCCTCTGGCCATTCACTCTCAGTGGTGTTTCTTTGCACAGCTCTGTGCAGGTTAATTACACAAAGACATGGGTAAAGGCTTTCCTAAAATAAAAAAATAATGAGGGCTAGGCTTCCCTTTTTTTCCCTTTTTTTCAAATGGAAAATAAAGCCTGTATGCTGTCCCAGCTGCATTTATTAGACTGAAATGTCCTCATGGATATTGAGGTGGCATTTCTGCTGTGTCGTCCCCCCCTGAAACCCGTGGGAATTTTGCCGTTCACTTCAAATGAGCAGGAGATTAACTCCCAACCACAGGCCTTTAATTTTCCCTGAAGAATTGCCACTCTTCATTCATCATTACTATAGAGCCTGAGTCAACTAATTGTATGGCTCATTCCAGCCCTATTGACTGGGGATTTTTCACTTTCTACCCATTAAAAACAAAAGGAACTCGCAGAAGAAGGGGTTGATGCATCAGCCGTTGCTCTGCCGCTGTGTTTATGAGAAGAAAACAGCAAATCTGCCCCTGTCCTTAAGCTGCATTTGCAAAGCACCCCAAAGAGACGCCTGTGGAGCTTGGGGACAAAATAAGAGACCCAGGGTTATTTTTGCCTCATGGAGGTAATACGTGGAGCAGGGCACGGTCTTCACATCTCTCCCATCACCACCAGTGTGAGGACAGGTGCTGCGGGCACCAGAGGGGCAGGGAAAGCCCAAAAGGTGATCATACCGTGCCCACAGGGTGCTGGCATCTCTGTCCTTCACCCACGGGGCAATTCAGGGATCCTAGAGAAGAGGGAAGAAAACCCCGTGGGGTAATTCACCCACGGCCACCCCAAAGCCCTGCTGAGGCTGGCATCCCTCCCCGACAGCCCCCAATTCCCCACCGTCCGCCCTGCAACACCTCTGCTTCACACTAAGCTTGTGCCCAATAAGCTTGTGCAAATTTATTGGAGTTATTAGAGCTGATTAAATAGCCTCTGTGTCCCCGTGGAGATGTATCTGGACTGGGCTTGCTGGGACAACCCCATCCCTGGATGTGTGGCTGCCCCATCCCTGGAGGGGTTCACGACCAGGTTGAACGGGGCTTGGAGCAGCCTGGGCTGGTGGGAGGTGGGAATTGTCCCCCCATGGCAAGGGAGTTTGAACTAGATGATCTTTAAGGTGCCTTCCAACCCAAACCATTCTGTGATTCTATAATAAAGCAGACCTGGGGAGCCATGCACCACCTCAGGGTGACACCAGTCCCAACGAAGGAATCTGTCCCCGCCTAACGAGGCAATGCAAATGATGTCCCGGAGCTTTGCCCGCTTGTTGAGCTCCCGAGCCCTCCCTTACCTCCTCACCTCTGTGCCCGAGGAGCGGCTGCCCTTCAGTACACGCAGGGTTTGGAAGAGCCCCTCTCCTTCTTGTTCATGGGCTCAGTGTCCGAATCCGGCAGGTTGGAGATGTATCTGTATTTGCTGGTGGGTGACCTCTGAGAGGACAGGAGCCCATCAGACCTTCCCAAACAGACAAGGAGGTGCAGCAAGGGCTGGGTGCCCATATTATCACAAGGGCAATGCAACGATAAAGCTGGTTGCAGCAGGCAGAAGAGGCTGCACAGAGTCCGATGCTAAGGTTTTGTAGCATGGTGTTACACCTGGATTTGCCCAGGGGGGAAACTGAAGCACAGCGGGACCAAGCACCCCTTTCTCACCCTCCACCTCCCCTTCCCGGCAGGAAAATGGGGACAGTGGGACTGAGAGGGTCCCACAGTGCTCTACCTCAGGGAAAATGAAAGATTGGAGAGATCCAGTTCCATCCCTGGATGTGGGGTGGATGTTGCAGGACCCCTCATCACCCCTGACCGCCCCCGAGTACCACCTTCCCCATCCCTCTTTGCACCCTTGACCCTGTACAGTTACCTTGACGGGAGCAAACTCCTGCTGGATCAGCTTCTTGAACTCACTTCTACTGAAGGGCTCCGATTTCTTCCCCCTCCTGGCATTGCCCTGGTAACTCTCCATCATGTCAGTGATGGCTTTAATGAGCTTAGACATGTCTCCAGTCCTGGAAAGAAGCAAAACTTCAGGAGGCAGCAAGGTGGCAGGGGGCAGCGCTGCCCACAGGAAAACTCCCACATTCCCTTCCAATAATTCAAAAGATATTCAGTTCATTTTAAGCGTTTCTAATTTTTTTTTCCAGCGGTAAAAATAAACCTCCCTTTGCTGGGTGCTGCCCACCACCCTGGCTACTCTCGGAACTTTCACCTTAATTCACTTCGTTTCTCCACTTTCCCACTCGCTGCTTAAATTAAAAGGTCGGAGCTCCCTGTAGCCATCTCAGGCACTTGTGGGGTTGAATGAATCACCTCTTGCAGCTAAAGAAAGTGCTGTGTCTACACACCCCCCGCTCTCGGGGCTGGGCGGAGAGAGCCCGGGCAGCTAATCCTGTGCTTGTGTCTTTAGTCCTTGCTTGCCCCAAGCCCCACTGGGAAAGACCGGTTGCAAAATGACCCCGAAAACATAAAAGCTCATTTCAAGTACATAAATAAAAAAGAAACGGCAGAGACTCACCCTGCTCACCTGCATCAACCAGCCGACGGGCGCGGATGGGACTGGTGGGAGCAGCTCTCGGCAAGTTCCTTGCCAAGCTGCCGGGGAGTGGGTGGAGGGTGAGGATTTCTTCCGGTCAGTCCTGTTCTGGGGCTGCCTCTCCGCATTTCTGCGCTTCCCAGGGAGCCTCCCTCATTATCCTTCCCCCGGCGAGGATGTTTACCAGCACACCTGGGAAAGACCTATGTAGGTCAGCCTGCAGCTCCGCTCTCTGCCGGCGTTCCTCCAGGATCCGAGCGGGGAACACCAGGGTTTAGCACTGGAGATATCTCCTTGGGTCAACAAAAAAGTTAATGAGAAGTTCTCTTCATATATGGAAGTTTGCACTTAGCTTCCCCCAAAAGGTTTTTTTTTTTCTCTTTGTATGTGAAAGTTTGCATTTAGCTTCTCCCAAAAAGGTTTTCTTTCTCTTGATACATGGAAGTTTGCATTTAGCTTCTCCCAACGGGTTCTTTCTTTTTCTCCTGTACAACCATTTGTGAGTTCATGGGGGGTTGCAATAGAATCTTAGAAAATGTTGTTGAGGCTGTCCCACATGTCTCGTATGGGCTGCCACTGGGCACATTCACGTTTGCCCGGCTTGGACAATGGCAGCAGAGCTGCAGTTTCTTCTGTGAGCAAGGAAAAAGAGCCCTGAGCTGCTTTTCAAACAGGGCAGCATGTTCCCAAGAGTGCCGGGTGTGGGGACGCCTGGTGACGCCAGTCCCGGTTGGCCATGGTCAACGGGACTATGAGCTCCCTCCCGCGGGAGAATCATTTACTACACATCTCACAGAGTTGTAGAATCATAGAATCACAGAATCCCAACGGGACAGGGACAGCCACCACCCGTCCCAGCAGTGTGACCACAGTACCAGGCTGTATTTCAGCCCCAATGGAGCAAACCGAGCCACACATTGGGACAGGATGAATTTCAGCCCTGATGAAGGAAACTGAGCTGTTCATGGGGACACGATGGAGCAGACCAAGCCATTCGTGGGGCCAGGCTGCCCCAGGGCTCCCAGTGAAAGAACAAGGCACAGGATAGGGGCTGTGGGGATGCTGCAGCGAGGCAGCTGGGGCAGGACGCCTGGCTCTTGGCCGATTCTCTGTGTGGTCTCGGAGAAGTCAATGACCCCAGGTTTGCTCACCTGGAAAGGGGGTGTAACAAGCCATCCCTGCTATGAAGGGTGTGCCAGCTTTCATTAAGGGCTCAGGCACCGTCCCAAGATTGCCAGATACGGTACGAAGCCAGATGAGATCACGCTCGACATCAATCTTCCCAGGCGGTGTTTGCAGGGCCGGGTTCGTAGCAGCGTTTTTGGGAGAGGAGGGGTTGCTAGAGCCAACCCGTGCCGCCCACATATGGCTGCTGACACCGCCAGTGCAGCACAAGGCACCTCTGCAATTAAGTGGGTTGCAAATGAGATGCAGACCATGGTCTGGAGCTAAATTTTACCTTGGCACAATGAGGCAAGAGGCAGCAAGTCACTGCAGGCCCTCAGCAGCAAGGGCTGCCTGGCACACAGATGCTTTCAGTGGAAGTTTGATCAGCCCAGGTGCTGTTCTTGCAGTAGATGGTCCCTGGAAGCCAGAGTTTTTGAGAGACCCCCAACCCTGGCAGACTCATTTCAGGGCTGTATTTGGGGTGGCTGGGCAACTGGGCACAGACAGCAGCACGATTTGCCCCGCAATCTTTTGGGGTACAGCCTTGCCAGGTTGCTTAGCGTGAACCCCACAGAGAGACCAACATCCCCATCACATTGCTCCCATGAGCTGCAGGTCCTGCTGCTCCCGGCCATGCCCTTGATGGAGACACAAGAGTGTTTTCTTATGGGCTGGAGCCATCCCGATGGCCAAGTGCTCAGGATTTAAGGCTTTATGTTGGTAGGACCCTATCTCTGTACAAACTGTCTGGGAAGAGCATCACTCTGCCATGGGGACGGTGCATGCCCAGCTGCAGGAAGGATCCCAGGACTGGGGACGCTGGAGGGTGGCCAGGCATGGTGGTGAGGAAGCCACCACACCGGGCAGGAAGTGCTTGTAAAGGAGGATGGGAGGGCAACACATGGCAATGGCACCTACAACCACCGTACTCCTCCCTCCACTGCTACCGCCCCAATTAGCACACGTCCGCCCGGGAAATGAGTGGAATTAGGAGGAAAATTGCTCTGAATCAGCCTGAGCTGGTCCCTTGCACCGGTTACTCCCTCCGAGCCTGCTGCCACCACGGTGCCATCCTGTGGCAGCACGTCCCCATCCGCAGCAGCGTCAGGGTGGCTTTGCTGGGCTCTGGGCACAGGTTTGCCCACGACAGCAGGTCGGCTCCTGGCCATGGGCCTCACCAGCACCCCAGGACCGACCAGTTTTACCCCGCTGTGGTTCATCCTTATCGGCATGTCTAGACTGATAACAAGTGAGACGCGCGCAGTGCATCAAAGTCCCCAATTGCCACAGCGCTGGGCATTGTGCAACCCTTTCTGTGCCAGCCACCGGGCTGCTGGCCCAGCGTGGAGGGGTGTCAGAGGGTGAAGGGAGTCTGCAGGAGGTGGAGGAGGTCAACCATGGGTGGAGGGGGTCTGTGGTGGGCAAGGGGACCAGGCAGGTTGGGGATGTTGTGCTGGGTCCCAGCTGGGAGGCACTGCTCAACCCCAGCTGGATCACATCCCCTCGTTGCAGAGTCCAACATAAAACCCATCCCTCAGGGATTTCAACCACTTTTCTCCAGCCTGGGAGCTTTGGGAGGGGCAGAGTCCGATGGCATCGCACCTCATGGGGGCAAAGCTCAGGAAGAGGGATGTGGGGTACAACCCCCTCCAAAAAAAAAGGAAAAGGAGGAGGATTTATCCAGCTTTTGCATCCACCTTTTGCCTGCTGCTTTGAGCTGTCCCCTAGAGGAACCATGGTGCTTCTCCTTTCTCCTGCTCCCCACGGGACACGGGTAAGAAGAGCTGATGTGGAAATGTGGAGGGAAAAAAAAAAAGAAAAAAAGAACCCTTATCAGCAAAATTGCATGGTGGCTTGAGCATAGGGGTGTGAGAGAGGAGTCTTGGATGTTGGCAAGTCAGTGCATGTCCTCATGATGCCAGCTTAGCCCAAAAAGTCAGGTTTTGTTCCTGACACATAAATCAGCATAATCCTACTTATTGCGAACAGCTCTGTGGTGTAGAAATAGGGGGTGTGACGAAGAGGGGGTCACAGGCCAAGGCTCTGCCTCCCATCAGTGGGCCAGGGTGCCACCCTAGGGAGCAGGGCAGGACCGTGGGGTTCCCCGGGCTGGTGGCCGCCCCAGCAGCCTCGGTGGCCCATGCCACCAGGTGGCAGCAGGAACCTGCCGCAGATCGCCTGGTCCTCAGCTTGCGAAGATCGAATCCGACCTTAAAACCTGGGGGTGAAGGCAGAGAGGGGGGCTGGGGGCTGCACACCCCCTGCTTGGTGCTGCTGGAGAACTGCTCTGGGGGCAGCAAGGCTGGAGGAACCCAGGTGCCATCCCCAATCCCCAAACAACGTGGCCATGGGTAGAGGAGCACTTTGCCCACCCACCTGACAGAGCATCCCTCTGCGACACGGGATACAGCGTGGCCAAGGTGTATCCAACACCACCTTCCTTGCGTTGCTTTGACATCCCCTCTTTTTGGGAGCTGTGGCTTCTGCCTGGGGGCGAAAGGATGCGTATGGATTTGGGGACCGTCCTGCTATTACTGGAGGACCCGGCGATCACCTCTGCTTGCTCGCATCCTGGTCCTGCTCTGCTCAGGATGTGCGGTGGCTCATTCTTCTCCACCTCCGGTGTGATGGTCCAACACCCCCAGTGGGTGACACAACAGCAGTTTGGCACCCCGGGTTTCAGGGGTGCGTAAAGTCCTACTGTCTTGGCAAATATCCTGTTGCGTCAGCACCGCTGAAGAGGCTGGTTTATGCCTGGACCCTGGGTGGGTTGTGGGTGCCCCCAGCACCCAGATTCATGTGCTCGACTCCCGCACAGGGAGACCCCTCTGCTGCAGAGAGCAGAAGGGCTGACCACCCACCAGCAGGGTGCTGAGCTCCTGAAGAGCTGGTCTGCTGCACATGGGACCCGAACCACCCTTGTCCCAAAAGCTGGCCATTCCCTTATCGGTCTCTTCTCCCAAGGAACAGGCAATGGGACAAGAGGAAACAGCCTCAACTTGGACCAGGGGAGGTTTAGGATGGATATTAGGAAAAATTTCTTCACTGAAAAGGGCAGTCAAACATTGGAACAGGTTGTGGTGGAGTCACCATCTCTGGAGTTACTTAAAAGACAGATAGTTGTGGTGCTGAGGGACACAGTTTAGTGGTAACTTGGCAGTAGTGGGTTAACGGTCGGACTTGCTGATCTTAGAGGTCTATTCCAACCAAAATGATTCCTTGATCCTTATGGGACAACCCTGGGATCAGATCAGTTCTTGGAGGTGATGTGCTTCTGCCCTGGCAGGGTAGTGGCAATGATCCAGCTCCACTCTCTCTCCCTTGGGGCTCGTATCTGCTCCAGAGACCCTAAAGTGCTGTGGGATGGGATGCATAACTCATTTTGGGGTGCAGGATTGAGTCTTGGGGGTGCGTGACTCATTTTGGGGTGCAGCATTGAGCCTTGGGTGCAGGATCTGAATCCAGAGGGGACCTGCCACCCTGGGCAGGCTCAGGCAGAGCTGAGTGGACGCCGGTCCCTATAGCAGGTCCCTTCTCATGAGAAGGTGTTTGACACTTCAGATGTCAAAATGGACTTCCAAAGGAAGCTGAAGCAACCCTGCCAGCAGGGGTGAAGCAAACTTGCGGGCAGCCTTGTGTTAACCAGGGGGCTTGCTTCAGCCCCGCTGGTTTGGGGAAGCTCGTGGCAAGTTCCTTCAGCAGCACGGGGCGATTTCAGGGCTTTGAATCACCCTTAGGAAATCACATCTGTTCCTTTTTTTTTTTTTTTTTCCCCCCTCCCCACCTCTAAGAGGCGTTCACAAATCGGTAGCCAGGCTCTAAGCACCGACAGTGGGAGGCTGCTCGGCAGCTTCGTATGTGTTTCCAGCCACCCACTCTGGAAAGCAACGATTAATGAGGGGCACCTCCTTGGTGCAAACTCGGGATGCTCCGAGTAAGGAGCTGGGGTTGTTCTCACTTCTTGCCCACACAAATCCCAGCAGTCGGACCTTGCTGTAGCACTAAAACTAAACGCATCCACCCCCTGGCTCCCTTCCAGCCCCATGCCAGGGCCCTTGCAGAGCAAAATTGCCCTAAAAAGGGTGTTCCTCCATCCCCATCCTTCCTTCCAACTCTTGCCTACCACCACAGCTCAGTCCTAGGAGGCACACAGAGTGTTTTTAGGCCAAAACAGGTTTTTTTTTTTATAGTTAGAAATGCAAAGACCTGTCAGATTATACCGCCTTTCCTGACCTATGGAGCATATTATAATGTGAGGAGCATTGTGAGCACTCCCTGCAATGAACCCTGCCCTCTCCAGGCGTCTACCTCACCCCTGGAAACCTGTCTCTGAGGTGGATTTGCCTAGCTTAAAGCCAGGAGAGACCAAGGCGCAGGACTTGCCTGGAGAAAAACCCACGCAGACACACAGAAGAGTTTTAACAGCCTCAGGGCAAATCTTTATTTGGCAGCAAAAGCATTAAACTCGAGGGAAGTGAAGGAGGGAAGTGGGCAGAGAGGGATGGAGAAAGCTCCAAGCACTGAATGGCTGCCTTTAGCTGGGGACCGCCTCCCACCTCAGTGGTGGTGCTGGTGCTGGTGCTGGTGTTTGTGCTGCTGTTGCTGCTGGTGGTCTTCAACGTCGTGGAGGTGTTCGTGGGTGGCGATGGTCACACGGGTGATCAGCAGCATCACCTCGCAGAAGGAGATCTGCGCATCTTTGTTGATATCGAGGTCCTTCATGATTTCGTCAATGGTGGCCTTGTTTCTCACGTGCTGCAAAAGGAAGGGACAGGGCGAGGGTGAAGTCCTGTCACTCACAGCTCCCCCCAGCCTGTCTAGGACCCTCGCGGGTGCTAGGTCCCCAATAGTTGGGTGCTGTGTGTGGCTCCAGCCTTATGCCATCATCACCCGTTGCTTTGGGTATAGCAGTGGTCCACCCATGATGGTGAAGCAACCAGAGAGCAGCAGGTTAGTGTCAATGCAAGGACACCGTATGATGTAGAAACCAGTGAAGACAGCAGTGTCATGTCAGCCACAAACCTCTCCTTGAGTGTGTTGGGTTAAAAACTTTACTTTCTGCCTTAGAAAAGTGAGTTTGGGGGGGAAAAAAGGGCTTTTTTAGGTTGATGTTTCTGACATCATCACTCCTAGATGGCAAAGGAGCTCTTGGGCAACATGACCCTGATTTTTGCAGATAAGGTGATGAGGGTAAATACCCATCTGGGGGTTCACCAAGCCCTTAATCTGTCTTTATGGAGCATGTTTGGAAAGCAGCAGTTGGACAGGGAGGGTCTGGGCAGAAGGTGTTGGGGAGCAGGAGACCAGAGTGGGAAGGGGGTGAACCCTGCTCCTGGGGGTGTTCAGGCAACAGAGTCCAGTCCCGCTCCATCCCCGTGTGGGTCAGAAGAAACCCCACTCACCCTCAGGTAGTTCACAAGCTGCTTCTCAATCAGGAGCTTCAGCTCACTCTTGGTCAGGGTGTCTCTGTCCCCCTCCCGTCTTGAGTACTGGTGGAAGACGTCAATGATGACATCCATGGCCTTCTCCAGCTCGGAGAGCTGTTCCTGGGACTGGGGGGTCTGGAAAACAAAAGGTGACACTAAATAATATCAGGAACCACAGTAGATGGGGAAGGCTGTCGTAAACCAGCGAGGGTCCCATAGAGCCACCCAATTCACACAAGATGAGGACACAGCTTGGCTTTCAGTCATTCTTTCATTCTTTTTTGGGGGGAGATAAATTTGAGCCCTTTGGTTTGAGTTTTCTCTTATCTATGAGCCAAAGGAGACCAGAGAGGGGTTGCAGCCATTGGCTTCTTCTGCTCTAGGATCTGCAGCTACAGGTAATAGCTGAGAGCTGATTTTTTTGCCCCCCAAATATGCCTTCTGTAAGTCGGGCACTGTTGGAGCCAGACTCTCAAAACAGCTGGTGGCCCTGCAAAAATCTCTGTAGAGATACAGAGTGTGAGATCTGATGCCCAGGATCTCCTTTGGTGGTCGCACTGGGCTGTGGGGAACCTCTTCCAGGAAGAGACACATCTTCTGGTGGGTTCCACCCGCGTGAACCTGAGCAGAGATGGTTATTCCCTGCCAGCGACTGATGGCAGCACGTATGGCAAGAAGGGTCCTCAAGGGTCCTTGCACCTCCGATGGCCCAGCCGGCACCTGGAAAAGAGCATGGAGACCTTACATGCCCGAGTCACCCGTTGGACTTGCCTTGCTCATCTTGACGAAGTAGCGAGATCCACTCAGGCTGGAGTAGGGCTGGTCCCAAGTGCGACATCTCTTATAGTCTGGCTGTCCCCCCGCGCCACTCCACTGGTTGTGAAACGCCCTTGTTTCATCCAATTCCAGTCCATCTTCATGACATATTTGTGCATTGCTTAAGGTTCCAGGGTAGTTCCTTAAAAGGGATCTCTGTGGCTTTTCCCCACAAGGTTGGTGTCACGTACTCTGCCTGGGTGGCAGGGAGGTGGCCAGGGCATGGCCGTGTCCCCTTCACCCCCTCCACCTGGCTGTTGGGGCTGTAATTCCCTGTCAACTCTCAACAGAAGTCCATTCCCTTCAGCTTCTTTGATTTCACCTGTTTCACTCTCCTCTACAGGGGTGCCTCTTCATGCCATGAGGCAAAGGGGACCCACAGCATCGTGCCCGCACTTGCCCAATGACCCAGCCCTGCTTGGCCCCGTAGCAACCCCATCCTGGCAGACCTGGTGCATGCAAGCATTGCCGTGGTCCTCTGCACCCAACAGCATCCCACCATCCTGCTGCTTTGCACAGCCCAGCGTGGCCGGGGTGGCCTGTGTGACACAGGCTGTGTCCCATCGCTGGGGGACCATCC
The DNA here is from genome assembly GCA_013399435.1 of Arenaria interpres. Lineage (NCBI taxonomy): Eukaryota > Metazoa > Chordata > Aves > Charadriiformes > Scolopacidae > Arenaria > Arenaria interpres. Next base: position 12,281 of record VXAK01016962.1, on the reverse strand, counting down.
CCTGCCTGCAGCAAACGGCTCTACGAAAGACAAATAATATGGGGCGGGTTCCTGACCTGGAGGAGCTCCAGGAGCTTCATTACAGCTCTTCAGGTGAGCGACGGCCTGTGCCAAGGGTGGTTTCTCCCCACCCAAGGTGTGCTCTAAGCTGTGGAGACCAGGCGTGGCTGAAAGGTATATGTTTACTTTTTAGGATTGTGTCCTCGCTTTGTGGCTTCTGCTTTATTTTTTTTTTTTCCCTCTTCTGTTTCTGTGTTGCAGAGGCTCAGAGCAGCTCAGATCGGGAGTAAAACGAGATTTTCCAGTGCTTCTTCATTAAAATGCTCTGCCTGCTGATTCAGCTGGCTTGTTTGGGGCTTTGTTTAACCTGCCAAACATGATGCTAATCTCAGACACAAAGCGGAGGTCAAAAAGGGGCTGTGGATGGGCCTGGGGCAAGCTCCAGGAGCTCCAGGTGAGCTGACTTGGGGCAGCACCCTGCGGGGAGATGCTCAGGGTTGCAGCCCTGGTCATAGAATGGTTTGGGTTGGAAGGGACCTTAAAGACTGAGTTCCAACCCCCCTGCCCTGGGCAGGGACACTTCCCACCAGCCCAGGTTGCTCCAAGCCCCCTCCAACCTGCCCTTGAACCCCTCCAGGGATGGGGCAGCCACAGCTTCTCTGGGCAACCTGGGCCAGGCTCTCACCACCCTCACAACAAAGAAGTTCTTCCTGGTCCACGGGCAGTGCCCACCCAGACTCCAGCCCTCACTGGTGGGGGAGCACCATGTTTCACAATGGGAGTGCTTTGATGCACAAAACAGCTGGAGAAGGGCCACGGCGTTTCACAACAGGGTGTCAGGAACCATCCGCTCAGTTGCAGAATTTGGTAGCAATTTCAGGAAACCCTACATTTGGTCATTTCCCAGGTGGGGAAAAGCAAGGGTGTGGGATGGGCCATGGGTTTCCAAAGAGGGATTGTGGCTGAACCCTCAGATGTGCCCACCAGGCAGCAGGGTTGAGAGCCCAGGCCCAGAGGAGGCCCCGGAGATGCTGGGAGGGCTGGAGCCCCTCTGCTGGGAGGGGGGGCTGAGAGAGTTGGGGGGGGTTCAGCCTGGAGAAGACAAGGCTCCGGGGAGACCTTGGAGCCCCTTCCAGTCCCTCAAGGGGCTCCAGGAAAGCTGGGGGGGACTCTTGATGAGGGAGGGGAGCGATAGGACAAGGGGGAAGGGTTTTAACCTGAAAGAGGGGAGATTGAGCTGAGATGTGGGGCAGAACTTGTTTATTTTGAGTGTGGTGAGAGCCTGGCCCAGGTTGCCCTGAGAAGCTGTGGCTGCCCCATCCCTGGAGGGGTTCAAGGGCAGGTTGGAGGGGGCTTGGAGCAACCTGGTCTGGTAAGAGGTGTCCCTGTCCAGGGCCGGTGGGAGGGGGCTGGGAGGTCTTTAAGGTTCCTTCCCACTCAAACCATTCTATGGTTTGATTTTTAAATGCCAGTGCAGTCACAAAGGTGACCAGGGAGCCTGGGTATGGCTTAGGGTCACAGGAACAGGTGCCACCACTTTTTGCCTGTCTCTTCAGGTCTCCTCACAGGGGGATCCTCCCTGTCCAGCCATGCCCGTAAGCCACACAGAAATGGCTGCAGCAAGCGGTAATCCTGGCCGCAAGGCCACCAGGATTGAGCAAGCGTCCTCTTGCTGGAGCTGTGGAGGGGAAGGAGTGGGAAGAAGGCATGGGGTGGCACGCAAGCTGCCCGATAGCCATGGCAAGGAAAAGATCCGGGGTTAGATGTGCCCTGAGGACCTGAGCCCTGGCAGGGCACCCCGCGCTTGACAGTCATTGCAAAACTCTTTCAAAATATACATTTATGGGCAAGTGGCTGGCTGATGCAGGAAGAGGGCACGGCAGGGTTTGTCACTGTGTGTTTTGTCGTGTTTCACAGCCAGTTTTAGCCCAGAATCAGGACAGGATGTATGTTCTGGTTGCTGGATGTGGTTTTATCTTGGGGAAGGCAGGGGCCGCGCTCTGAGCCCTGGCTCCTGAGCACCCTTGAGCGTCACCAGACCAGCGATGCTCCAGATGTGACCTGGCACGAGCAGCCACCACGGGAGGTGGGGCAGCCGCAGGGGGAAAGGATTTCTGGGTCCTTTAGCTCGAGCCAAGACGCATTGGCGTGTGTCTCAGCCCTACCAAATGGCTACAAACTGAGATGCTTGGCAAGGGACCGCCTTGGTCCAGCTCAAAGGAAGGTGGGAGCCGGCTCTGCTGCCTGCACAGGCAGGGCTGCAGGGTGCTGGACCCTCTCCAAGCCCTCCTGGAGCTCTGCCAGGTTGTAGGGCTGGATCTGGCCATTGCACTTGCCCTTCCTGAGCATTGTTCAAGCATTGTTGCCACTCGCGCTGGGGCAGTTGCCTGCTCAGCCCCATGGGGTGGTGGTACCCAAGCGTTTGGTGAGGAAAAGAGCTGGATTACAATCCATTTAGTACCCAGAAAGGGTTTGTTGGTGCTGCAAGACATCTTCCAGATGACTCAGCCAGGGACAAGATCTTTGTGCCCAACCTGAGCCCGCCAGGGTTTTGGTAAGAGTATTTTCACTGGTGGAAAATTCCAAGATGGAAACCATCTGGGAGTTTCCCTCTTGGCTGGGCAGCGATTCAGCAGGATTGGGAAGGAGCACTCCGGGTCACTTGTCTGTGTGAGAAAAATCTGAAATTTGAGTTTTCATTGGGATTTAGGGAGAAAACTTTAAGTCTCAGAATTTCCCACGGACTAGGAGCTATGTATACAGAGAGTAATTTCTGTCTGTATTTTTTTCCTGGGAGCACCCTGGCTTGTTCTTGTGCTAAAGGCTGTGTTCTGCTGCGAACTGCAGTTGTCATGGGTATTAATGCTTTTTTTTTTCCTGCTTGTGGCATGGCTGGGGGGGGGTGGAAAGCTGGATGAGGATGGGAAAAACAGGAGGTGCTTCCCCTAGCTAGGCTGGCTCTGCTCTTCCCAATCTAGGCAGAAAACTTCCTCTGCAGGAGAAAAAATGCTAATATCACTGGAATATGTTGCAGATGATAGTTAAAACCCTTGCAGAGCTCAAGTAGTGCCTTGTGATGGTCTTCTGGCCACTAATACCCTCATTGCCCATCAGTTCAGCCCTCTTGACTTGGACAAGACCATGAGGAATATAGTTCTTGCCCTCTCATCACATCTTGATCATAAACCCCCACCCCCTTAATGAGTTTTTGGGGTGCTTCAATTATGGAAGCCTTTATTCCACAACCCCAGCAGGACCATGCATTCTCTGCTGCTGATGCCCACCCTCCCTGCCTGGGGGATGGACACAAAAGGCAGTGATGAGATAGGAAGGACTCGGAGAAGTTCAAGCCATGCTTTATTGTCTCACAAGCACAAGTGAGCCAAGCAGACAGAAAGCAGCCAGAGCCCAATGCCTATAGGCAACCCCCTCGGAGTATTTTCACGGGCCGTGCGCTGGGGCTCAGTCCTTGTCTGGGGTGCAGCGGTCATCATTGTGGATGATGCGGTGGGCGTCATCAGTGATCTTGGCCAAGATGATGGTGAACTCCTCGAAGGTCAGCTCTCTGTCCTTGTTCAGGTCTGTCTCTTTGAAGAGCTGCTTCAGGTAGTCACGACGGTTCCTGTCCTGCAATTGGGGTATAGGACGTGTTGGTATGGCTGCACACCCACTGGTGGAAACCAAACCAGCTTTATTCCTGCATGCCCTGGGAAGAGTTTGGAAGCTGCAGGATCATTGTGACCCTCTCCTACCTTGCAGTTAGCCCCTAATTAAAACCCTAGATGGACAGGCTCTTGTCCCAAACCCCTTTGGGCTGTTCCATACCCCTGCTGTGGCAAGAGGGATGATTCCCACAGCATGTGGTGTCTGATCACAGAAATCCACCCCATGGACCACAGCTCTTGGTGGGGACTGTGGCCCATTTCCCCAGGAGCATCCCCGAAGGCAACCTCAGCCTCATCCCCACCACAACTCCCCAAGGAGACCATCCCTCCTGGTAGCACAATGCAGGTCCTGTGGCACTCACGCAAGCTTGGAGGAAGGTTGGTGCCTGCTCAGTCAGCAGCGTCTTGAATTCGTTGTAGTTGAGGAGGTCAAAGTTGCCCTTACGGGTGCTGTAACGGTGGTAGACATCCACGATTTTTTCCAGGGACTTCTCCAGCGTGCAGTTTCCAGGAAACTGAGTCTCATGATGGGTGGCTGCGGTCTGGGTGCCTGCGGACATGGCTGAGCTCTTGAGGTACCTGCAGAAACTGTGTGGAGAAACCTCAAAACCATGAGATGCATCAAAAACCAGGTACCTCACGCCACGCTTTTGGCCCCCAGGTTGGGCTGCACCTCCACTTAGCAGCAGATCTACATCAGGAGCCTTGTCTCGCTGGCGCTGAGCAAGCCACCATCACCCGATGTGCCCAGGGGCAGTCAGCAGCTCCTCGGCGCTGAGCAGGTAATGAGTGGTTTTAGGAATATTGCCGTTTTATGGCATTGCCCAACCAACCTCCAATTTTAGCTTTGTCCAAGAAGCGGCTTGTTTTTACTGACCTGGAGGCATTTGTCTGGCAAATTAAACCCATCAGGCTGGTGTCACATATCTGTACCGTGCCCACCAACAATAAGGGTGACTTTAAGACAGGGAGCACAGGCCAGGTCCAGGCTCCATTGCAGCCTCTGCCTGACCTCCTTCTCCTCTCGCTATGAATCTCCCTCCCCTTTTTGGGCTGCAAACCCTTTTCACTGCAGACACTGAGCACCGAGACCCTGCTGAGTGCCACCGTGCAGGTGACATCCCTAAAGGGCACTCTCCCTGCCAGTGGAAGTGGTGACACCTGCACTAAAGATGGCCCAGAAATGCCATTAATTTACACTTGTTGTAGCCAAAATCAGCCTCCCACCCTGCCCCAAGCAGAAAGCATCACCCTGGGGTAAAACAGGGTCGTCTTCGTCTCTCGTCTTATTTCCTGCAAATACCGTTGCAGTGTTACTTACCCTGGTCTCCAAGAAGGGTTTGCAGAGGATGGGTCTGTTGCAGTGATCTGAGAGCCCGGGCAGACCTTTTATACACGTCTGAGGTCCTCTTTCATCAGAGGCGATGACACACCTACTGCAAGCAACAGCTTGAGTTAGCATTTCCCATACCTGGAAATTGCGAGGTGGGAACTCCTGAACCCCTCCCCGGCTCATACTTCTGCACATAGTTACTGGTTGCACCCACCGGGCTTTGGAAATGCTGTCCTTCCACCCCACTGTCACCTCCCACTGGGGCTGAGGTGCCTTTTGCTGGGCAAAGATTGGGAAAAACACTGGATGCACCATCACACCTCAACGTAGGCATGAAGGGCAAGTCCATCTTGGCATACCTTGCCAAAACTTTGCCAGTTTTGGAACGTGTTGAAAATTTTGGGCCCTCTCATGCCCATGTAAAGAAAGATGGGCTGTTTCAGAGAGATGTTTGTCCCTTGATTGTTTTTAATGTCATCTCTCTGTTTTCTCTGACACTAACTGGTTGAACACTCTCAAAGGTGAAGGCAGCATCTGCCTTTTAATAAATTGTTTTCCAGAGTATTTTTCATTACTTTCTGCTTTCACATCACTTGTACCAGACCTTTCCTCTTGCTCCAGAAACTTTGCGGAGGAAACTGGCCATAAAACAAGAAGAAAATCAGAGATCGTGGTCTCTGCTGGCTGGAGCACTAACCAGCAAGAGTTTTGCAACAGTCACCTCTGTGCCACCCATCTTGCGTTAGCAGAACAGGTACCAGAAGAATGAAGAGGCTTTAAATGATACAAAAATAAGACAATGAGTTCCAGGAAGAGGGTAAGAACAGAAAAACAAAAGGCTAACCATTCCTGTTTGAAGATGCTTCTTGCGTGTCCCGAGGGCAGTATCAAGAACTGTTGCATGAGTTTTATTCTGGTATCCCTGACTCACTTCGTTGCTGGTTTTTTTGTTTTGTTGTTTTCCTGCTCCGCTCATTAGGGACTGTCGAGAATCTGAAATTGCATCCTCATTCCCCAGCTGGTCTCGCAACGCATCCGCCAAGGCTGGGGTTTGCCCTGTGCATTTGCGTAGTCCCCACACAGACAGACCTGGGGGCTCTGAATTCCCACTTTTTTTGCCATCCATGTTCCCCAAAACTTGTGGGAGACACATAACTCATGATGTCTATCCCTGGGAGGGGAGCGATGCCTGAGTGACACCTGGGTACCCTGGCAGACTGTGAATAACGTCAGTGTCTGGGGGACAAGGGCTGCACCCTGATGACAATTTGTGGAGCTGGAGAGCCATCACCTGTGTCACTGAGTGCGAATAACCCCCACAACAGCCCCATGTTTTCTTGTGCGACCGGGTTTCACATGGGACAGGCTTCTGGTTTCAGCTGATGTTGGAAATGCCAGAGCCTCCTGAGCCTGAGGGTTTCCCACTCCATGCACAGTCACAGGAGCTCTTTTTTGCCCATATATCTCCTTTTCCAGGGGCCTGAAGTGGCTTGTAAATGTGCTGTGACCTGGCGGGCTGTTGCCCTATGGTGATAAACATCCAACCTCATTGTGCAGAGATAACACCAGCTTTCCAGGGCCCCTCAGCCTCGCTATTGGCTGTGTTGGGGCTTGCAAGACAAGCGTTGGTTTCTTTGCGGGTTGTAAAAGGATTGTGCGTGCCCCCAGGATGGTGCACCCCCACCTCCAGAGCTGGGTCTTTGCAGCCACCTGTGGACCAGCCCCCGGGCTTCACCTCTACCATGTCCTGGAGCTCGTGCAAAGAGGGGCCGGGACAACCAGGGCTGAGGATGTTCTTGTGCAGCCACCAGCTGCCCCTACTCAGGAACCTCCCCAGAGTGATGGGATGCTGTGTACCCCACCATCATCTGAGGAGAAGGGTGTTGGGGTCCATCACACAATGACAGTGCCCTGGTCTGAGTGACACAGGAGTAATTTCTCTTCTAATGCTTGGGAGAAGTGCACTTTTAGAAGACTCCAGTGTCTGAATTTGTGAAAATACTTACTTTACAGCCAGCTCTGGGGGGCGGGTTTCAAGGTCTAGGTGTTTTCAATCTCCCCAGGTAGAGGGACAAGGAAGAGCAAGACACGGGCACTTGACCCAAGGGGCCAACAGTGTTATTTCGTACCACGAAAGGCACATTCAATAGAAATTAGAAAGTTTGCTGAGGAGTTCTCTCTCTGAGAACTCCGTGCTCCGGTGCTGGAGCCCTGAGCCCTTCCCTTCCTCCCAAAACCATCCTCCAAAGGGGACGTTTGCAGGGTCCCACTTTTGCTGTCCCTGCTGGGAGTACAATGGATTCCTGTGGTGGAAAGGGCTGGGGATAATCCTTGTGTATTTTACATTGGTATGGGGATCAATACTAGTTCTTTAGTATTATTAATGTTGGTTATTTAGTCTTATTTATTATTCAGTCTTATTCTATTAAATCTGTTTATATTTCAGCCCATGGATTTCCTTTTTTTTTCCCAATTCCCCTTCCCTGGTGGAGAAGGGTCATCGTGTGAGAGAATAATTGTTTAAATGACAGTAAATTGATGTGCGTTCCTCAAACCATAACAGCAGGGAACCCGTTGAGCCTTGGGAAGGCAGTGGGAGCATGTCAGGATCTGACATGCTTCAGGATGGGGATCCCACCAGCCTGAGGAGACCCAGCAGCAATGGGTTGTCCCAGCTCTGCAGGGAGCAAGGTCCCTCCATCCCACCTTCCCTTTCCCATTGCTTCTCCAGTTCAATCTGCATTTAAACCCCCCCAGCCATGGGCTGGGTGCACATTGCATCCTCCCTGGAGACAACAGGACAAGTAATACAGATGTATTTGGTGCTTGAAGAAATAAATTTTATTTCATTGTCATAGGCAGAAGCAGGTGACAAAGTTTTGGTTACAGGTTTTTCTGTGCTTTGAGGTGACAAAGGGAAGGGATGATGCTGCTGGAAGAGCACAATCCCACGGGCACAGTCACCCTGGGAACCACTTCACTTGCTGGGACCATGGCCATGGTCATGGCCGTGGTCGTGGCCGTGGTCATGGCCATGGTCGTGGCCGTGGTCTTGGCCGTGGTCATGGCCGTGACCCTGGTGGGACCTATTATGGGCATCAATGACTACAAGATTCATTGTGGTCAGGAACTCGGTGAACTTCAGGCGACCATCCCGGTTGTGGTCAGCTTTCTTGAAGAGATTGTCTATGTAGTTGTCAACAGACGTATTAGGCTGCAGCAGGACAAACATGGAAAAGAGTCAACCTGAAGAAGCCAACTCACCACTACGGCATGAGTCTCCCCCAGCAAGGAGCTGTGTAGATTCAGGAAAACCCTAGAAAATCCCTCCCTCCCCTTTGGGAGGCTCTTGGCACCCCCCATGGCCCAAGGAGGCCACCACTCCTGCGAGCTCTCGCCAGTGTTAGGAGAGTTGGGCCACATTTGGCTCTTACCGGGATGGTGTTGTGGAGGAAGGGCTTGGCGTTCTTCTTCAGCAGCTCCGAGAACTCGTCCTTGCTCAGGTAGTCGTCAATGGGGTGCTTCACAGCATACTGGTGGTAGATGTTGACGGCGCACTCCAAGGCAAGCTCCAGGTCGGTTTTCATCTTGCTGGGAGGGACAGGCAAGCAAAACGTTAAACCCCATTGGAGGAAGAGGACTCCCCTCTCCTCCACGAGCCCCAACCAGGCTCTGGTTGCCCAGCAGGGTCAGGCTCACGCCAGTGGCACCTTTAGCAGCACAAAGCCTGAAGCCACCACTTGGGCAAGGACTACTTACCTATGAGCGGTGCTGGGGCTCACTTCTGCAGAAGACGGTGCACGGGAGGAGAGGAACGGGCAGGAGCAGTGACTGCGCCGTGGAGGTGAGGTCTCTTTTATACTCTCCCTGAGCTACGATTTAGTGACACCCTCAAATTTTCTTCGGGGCAATAACCCCAGAAATTGTGCAAGGCTTAGCAGCACGCCCAGGTGGCGATTTCTTGCCTGACTCCAGGAACTGGCTGCTCCCACTGTTAACGAGGGAGGGGACGCACCAAACTCGTTAGGGCAAAACATGGAAACATCGAAAAGGATGTTTTCAGGGAGCCAGCACTGTGGGTCGGTGGCGGTGCAGGGGCTTTCCCAGGAGCCAGGACATTCCTGCAAAGTTTGGAGGTCTTTGCTGAGATGATCGAGGAGGAATTTTCCTGGATGATGAGAAAGGTGCTGGGTGAGGGTCTCCAGTGGGATGATGTCATTTTTTCCCCACAGGAGACATGGTTCTTCTGCCCCGATGCTGTTGAATCTGGGTGGAGGTGTGGGGTCTGGGCCCAACACCCTGCATGGGTTCTGGGGGACGGCCAACACATCCCACCCCAAAAGCCACCTCTCCAAAATCACAAGCAGCCTTCCTCCTGAATCATTTCTTAACAGGGAGCCAAGACAGACACTACAAATTGGGGCACGTCAGCATGACGGAAACCTGCCCGCCAGTCTGAGGAGGTGGCTTTTCCCGACAGCCGTAACTGCTGCCTGATGATGACTGAGGGCATTGGCAATCATTGCCGATTCCTGGAGTTGCGGGGACGCTGCCACTTATGGTAAACACCCCATAGTGTTCCCAGTTCCTGGCACGGGCTGCTAAACCCTGCACGTCCAGGGGGAAAGATGGTCTGAGGCGAGGCTGGTGAGCAGCTTGTGGCCCAGGATGCCCCAACTCTTCATCTCAAGTCCATCCTTGGTGGGACCGACAAAGCAAAAAGTCCATGGTAGCCATTAAGGCTTTCAGGAGACGGGAAGGACAGTGGTGATGAAACATCTTCCCATAAGCCTCCTAATCCAGGAGCATGAGGAACCGGTGCCAGAAAAAGCCTAAATTGCAAAAGAGTGAAACAAAGGGACAGGTTGTGTGGAGGAGGGTGTGGTGGGCTGACCCTGGCTGGGTGCCTGGTGACCACCAAAGCCACTCTGTCGCTCCCCTCTTCAGCTGGATGGGGGACAGAAAACATAATGAAAGGTTCCTGAGTCAAGATACGGACAAGGTGGTCACTCAGCAATTACCGTCATGGGCAGAACACTCACCTTGGGGAAATTAGTTTCATTTATTGCCAATCAAATCAGATTAGGATAACGAGAAATAAAACCCAACCTTATAAACAACTTCACCCACCACTCCCTGCTACCCCGGCTCAACTTCACTTCTGATTTTTCTACCTCCAAATGACACAGGAAGATGGGGAATGGGGGTTGTGGTTGGTTCATCACACGTTGTCTCTGTCGTTCTTTCCTCCTCATGGGAGGAATCCTCATACTCTTCTTCTTCAGTGTGGGCTTTTCTCTCCACAGGGCCACAGGTCCTGCCAGGAGCCTGCTCCAACGTGGACTTCTCATGGANGTCTCTGTCGTTCTTTCCTCCTCATGGGAGGAATCCTCATACTCTTCTTCTTCAGCGTGGGCTTTTCTCTCCACAGGGCCACAGGTCCTGCCAGGAGCCTACTCCAACGTGGACTTCTCATGGAGTCACAACCTCCTTCAGGCATCCTCCTGCTCCACCATGGACCTCCATGGGCTGCAGTGAGACAACCTGCCTCATCACAGGCTGGAGGGGAACCTTTGCTCTGACATCTGAAACACCTCCTCCCCTCCTTCTTCACTGACCTTGGTGTCACATATTCTCCCTCCTCTCCTCGTCTGCAGTTGTGCAAGGGTTTTTTTTCCCCTTCTTAAATACGTTATGACAAAGGCGCTACCACCATCGCTGATGGGGTCAGCCTTGGCCAGTGGAGGGTCCATCATGGAGCCCAGCTGGCATGGACTCTGACAGATATGGGGGAAGCTTCCAGCAGCTTCTCACAGAAGCCACCCCCGTAGCCCCCTGCTACCACAACCTTGCCACGTAAACCCAATACAGAGGGAGATGGGTGCGTCCTCCCCAGGCTGAGCAATGGGACACTGGTGCGGTGTGGGTGAGACAAGGCAGGACACGTGTGGGAAGGTGTGAAGGGTTGTGCCACGTGTGGGGAGGTGGGAGGAGACACGCATGTGCCATGGGGCAGGCAAGAAGGGACAAGCGTGTGCCGTGGGTCCTCACTCTGCCATTTGCTGCCCAACCTGCCACGGAAGCCACGCACCAGCAGCTCCGGGCACATGCCCTGCCCTGGGGCCTGGCCACCGTGCCGTGGCAACCCACGCTCTGGTGCAAGAGCCGCCGGGGGTGTTGGTATCTGCTCTGTGGCCACGGGGCTGGGAGTGTTGGTGCCACAGGGATGGAGCCGGTACAGCCCCGAGGGCCGGGCGGTGATGGGGTGTGGATGGATGCAGGAGGGCTGGGATGCCTGTGAGCAGCATCATGCCAGCTTCAAATACTCACAGATCGAGCCCAAAAAGGGCCACCAATGCTTTCACCTCCCTCTGGGGTGCAGTCACACTCTTGAGTGTTCCACTGAGCCTGTAGGGATGTTTGTATTTTTTTTTTCAATTTTTTTTTCCTAATATTGATGCTAAAGTGAGCATTGGATCTCACAAGAAGCTGGGGTTCATGGAGCAAGCCCTACGCCCTCCGTTTGGGGGAGCAGGGGGACGAGCTTCAACCCCCGGCTCCTGGCAAACCAGCCCTTGTGAAGCTGAGGGTGCAGGGCCTGGGTGGGACCCCCGGCAGGAATCCTCCTGGATTCCTGGCAGAGCATCACCAGCACCCACCAGGGTCCATGTGAGGGACAGGAGCAGCCCCTTCCTGAGTCCCTCCCTCCCACCCCCAACAAGAGAAAAACCAGTGCCATACATCAGGTTTTAATTTATTTACAGTTCAAAAACAGCCAGACACACAACAACAAATCTTTAGAGCAGGAAATCACAAAAAAACTTTATGGAAGGTCCTTACAAAAGACCCCTGGGGACTCCACCCCCAGCTGGCTCAGGAATTTTGCATCCCTTCAGTGCACGGCTGTAGATCATGGCCAGGATCCCCAGGAAGGGGACATCCTCCTAGAA